>BMAV01006317.1:290205-351276 GCA_019973955.1 Trichonephila inaurata madagascariensis
TTGTTTATATGCGTGCGTCTATAATTCTCTCTCCCTTCCTTTATCTTACATATAAATTTGAATTTTTCGATATTTGTGCGGGGCATTACAAGGCTTATAAGGAGCTCTAAACATGCTACCACCAAAAAAGAAAAAAACATATATATTATAAAAGATTTTTTTTACTAACCCCCCATACCCCATGCTTACGAAAGAGTACGAAGCTGCGAAACGTCGTTGTATACAGCCAAATGTGGGTAACCCTTCCTGGTCATTTAGAAAATGCTTTCTGCATTTTGGCGACATCTTTTAATTTGGCAAAACTTAGGGGAGAATGAATCTCAAAAAAAAAAAAAAAAAAACTCTCTTAAATCAGGAGGCGAGAGCCATAAAAATGTTTTTTGAGTACAATCGGAAAAAATAATGCTGACTTATACAACAATGACTTAAAAAATATATAGAGCTTTACATAATCATGAAATAATCAATGTATAAATATTTTCTTATCGATCTGAAGTATTAATAGATGTACAGGAGAGGCCAAATGTTCTGTACATTTATACTTTATTCAAATAACATGGGTAACGTCACAAATTATGCAACGAAATCTTAAGAGTCTTAACTTTTATCTTTAAGAGTGAACTTCAATTTATATACTTAAACGCAGTATATAAAGATACTTTCAAAAAATCAAATGAAACTGCATATATAATTCGATTTTTTTTATATAAAAGTTATTATTATGCGAATTTAAAGCAAAACTTACTTTTCGACTACGTATAAGCAGAGATTCTTTCATATGTATTCAATATTTTTCGAAACGAAATAATTTCACAGGAATAAAAATGCTTGGAAGAAAAAAATAAAGCAGTTTTCTTTTTGAGGAATTAATTTCTTTCGTTTTACCTGATTTGTTTAATAGCCTTTGTTCTTCTTTTTAATATTTTTATGGCTTTTATGTTCAATTAAGCATATTAACGATTTTGTGACGGTTCAAAGAAATTTGGAAGCGAGTAAAATACTTTAAAAATGCATTTGTTGAATGCAGTGTGTGTCATATTTTGAAAAAATGGCCAGTGAAAAATCGTTAGCATGTGTTTGTAGCAGTTATTATATTACCGACACTTTATTTAAGCGATATGATATCAAGTGTTTATTGCAGCATAAAATAAATTAAAAGGTTTTTTTAAGCATTTTTATTTATCGTTAATTTTGTTACATATTTTTCAATGATCTTTTGTTTTTCACTGTCCTTTGTTTTCAAGGAATATTGAATTGGATGGGACCTTTACATAATTTCTTGTTGGTTTGTATTTTGAAAAATTATAATATTATTCTTTTGGTAAATATTATTAATTTTTTATTCATTTCTAGCAATCAGCAAACATTTACGACTAATTTGTTGCTTTGTTCGCATTACAAATGTTTCGCATGTGGTTAGATGCCTTAGAACCTGGCTTATTAAAATTAGTTTTTAATGTTTCCTTTACCTTTTCCTCCCTGCATTCCTTATTTTTGTTATCTTATCTTGTTGCGATATTATCAGTTATATTATTATTATTATCAGTAATTAAAATTCTGTTTATTACTTTTATAAGCAATATTATAATCATTTCACATTTATCTGCAAAACTCTTTTTCCTGTGAAGAATTTGAATTGTTTACAAATGTATCAATAAAAATATCGACTAAAGATGAAATAAAATAATTAAATACATCATTGCTATTTGTTATGGAATTTTACAAATTTGCAATTGAAAATTGAACTTTTCCCCCTATTCCCTACAATTCTAACGTTACCTAGTTCAATTATAGGCATGGAAGATAGGATTGAGCTTCTTTTTCGTCTTGTGATCCAATTTGATTATAAATACACTGCATAAATTTTTTTGATATAACATCCTTATTCATTAATAGTCTTTAATGGCTGTTGCAATTAATTAGACATTTTATCAAAATGATTTATCGTAATGTCCGAATCAATTTTGTCTACTTTATAGCTAATTGGATTCGCCAAGGGTCCTGTTTCAGAATTAAAACCAAGCCCCACATATACATTTGCTTCCTAACTGTTTCTAATGTAAATAAACATTACTAATTGGGGTGAACGGCACTTAAAAAAGTCTTTTAATTTCTTATACGCCATGTTTATATAAACACCATTTTTTGGGAGAAGATTCCTAGGCGTAAACGGTTCTTTCATGGTATTAATTTTTATCTATACATTTAGTTTTAAATAAAACAATTCTGTATTTATTGTATAAAGTTAAGTTTTATATAGTTCTATTTTATTCTTTTTTATACTTTCTAATTATTAATGTGGCAAAATGCATAGCATGAGGATTCAGTGGCAATTATTCAGATCAACTAACCATTTTCTCTCTTGCAAATTTTTAATTTTAGATTAGAGTATTTTCATTACAGGCATTAACACACTCATGTTAATCAAAAATATTTCAACTTAGAGAAATTAAATCCAAATTGTTACTCTAAAAGGTCTTGGCGTTTTAAAGGTAAACTGTGCCCGCCTCATAAGCGTAAGGTAGCGGGTTCAATCCCGGCGAGTCGATATATCTTTTGGATGCTAAAATTGTTGTCACGAACGTCATATGATTACGGGGAATATATAATGTGTGTGTGTGTGTGTGTGTTCCTGTCCACCACAAGTATCACACAATGTTTACTGATTACAGAAGTAAGTCAAGTACATTAGTAAGAAGTCAATTTTAAATTGAGGTTGATTAAATGTAAAAAATAAACTCAGTTAACAACTTTTAAAATTAGTAAATATAACCTCAAATTTTATGTACTTAAAATTAAATTTATTTCTGCAAACGAAAGAGCAATATAAAAGATATCATTGATACCGCAATACGAAACAAAACACTTTAAGCAGCGTGTTTCTATATATATTGCCATTCTCATTCCATAGACAGAAGTTTTTACGATCAGTTACCGTATCCTCGCGAGAGAAATTTAAGTTACGTGGGAAAGCATTTACAATTCCCTTTTAGCGTGACTGACAAAGAAAGAAAAAATTATTTAATGTGTAAAATTGAGCTTAAATCCCCAGAGTATTGCACTTGGAAAATGTCCAAGGCCTCAGAGAAACTTTGCACCTGGACATAAACATGGAACTATTCCACGCTGCGAAATAATTCAACTGAAGTCGTAAACATTGGAAACAATGCGCTAAGTGTACTAACGGAGCCTGTACAAAATTTGGAAAACACAAGTTCGAAAGAATCTAGTGCGGGGATACTTGGAAGCATTCCAAATCAACTAACTACTCTAATCACTAATATCTGCAAGACACTTAAAAAAAACCCTTTAAAGGTTAAGCCTTGGGAACATGCAGTTTTACTGTCCAATTAAAGAAGAATTTGTTTTTTTCCTTACTTCACGATTTCATTTTCACTTAAGTTTTCAAACTTAGGCTTGTAGGCGTCAAATATAGCATTATATCCTCGGGAGAAAAATTTAAATTCTTTCCTTAAAGTTTAAAATAGGAATCAGTACTTAAGGTATTAAAAATAGTTTGAGTTTTGATTTCGCTTTGCTTTTTAACATAGATGTACGCATGTAAAGGCAAAGCAGAATTTTAAACATAACAAGTTATATAGGGAAAAAAAATTAAGTCATTTCCTACTTAGGTCAACAAAGAAACATTTTATTTTAGTTATTTTTTATTAAATAGTTTCAACTGATATAAAAATATGTATATACATATGGCAGAATCACAATATTAAGTGATAAAATATAATCAATTTTCCATTTTCCTTTATACATAGGATGTTGGACTATTTTTGTTTGTTTGTTACTATTTTTTCATTAACTAAATTTAATTATTACAATAAAATAATATAGAAAAAAAGAACTCATTCTCAGAAATTATGCCATTCCAAGTGGGATTTGAATCCACAACCTTTGTATTAGAAGTCCAACGCTCTTCCCATTGCGCTACAATGACTCAAGAAACTATTTTTCTTTTTATCTATGCTGTTGGACTATTTTTTCCATTGGTTACTATTTATTCACTTTTTAATTGAATTAATGAATTAATATTTGAAAAACTGTATTACCATCAGGTCTCATCCACTACAAACTTAAGAAAATGTATTTGGACTTGAATGGGTGAATAGAAGGTATTTTATTAACGTTTGAAAATTTGAACAAATATATATATATATATATATATATACAATCAGGGGGAGACGGAATTAATAGAATAAATTTTTAAAAAGTACTCATTGCATCGAAAATCAAATAAAAAGAATATAAAGAAAAGGAGATAGAATCAGGCTAGCAAATATTAATAAACGTGTATTTGGTTTAATTAAATTCACTTTTTTGTTACAAAGTCGTTAACAGTGAATTTATTTTGTTCATTTTCATCCAACTTATTTTATATTTTACATCACAAGAAGTGTAAAAAGAATGCATTTCATTTTACAGCGAAATGAATAGAATTTGATTATGCTAATGCGTTTATAATTTTTCATCAAATCAAACAGTTTTAATTATTTTTACTACATCGTAACTAGTGCCACTGAAAACTTAGTGTAGAGGGGAAGATGCTCGTCAAGTCTGCCCTGACTCAAAGTCTTCCAGTTGGTGTGGTGTGGAAGTTAGGAGAATTGGGTGTCATCTTAGGCATTATCCACGTCCCTTGACATTGATTCAAA
The DNA here is from genome assembly GCA_019973955.1 of Trichonephila inaurata madagascariensis. NCBI lineage: Eukaryota > Metazoa > Arthropoda > Arachnida > Araneae > Nephilidae > Trichonephila > Trichonephila inaurata. The sequence continues at coordinate 294,870 of BMAV01006317.1, forward strand.
ACTACGAGGTCCTTTGCGAATGTCAATTATGTTGCTTTTCACACAGAGCGAGGTAAATTAAAGAATCAAATCAAATATGATCTCCTTAACTATTCACGTAAAGAAATATTAACACACAAACGTTAAACCCACTATATCAAAAACTTCATCACTAAAATCTGCATGGATTGAAAAAATAAATGCTTGAATTTCTGGATTTTTTGGATTGAAAATTCTGTACATAAATTTACCTTTTTTTTTTTTTAAATAAAGTAAAAATAAACACTTCAATGAATTGTTATTTATCTAATTTTGGTCTGAAAGCTTTTTGAACGTTGGTCTGTGTTGTATTTTCCTTGGAATCAAGCCTTTTAGTAAGTATAAATTTAGAAATCAGAACTTAGCTGTACCTAACAGTAGTTAAAGTATCAACTACAGAAAAATATTTTGTGCCACCCATATTGTCAAGACACAACGTTGACTGAAATTTAAAGCGCATTCCTAAGAACGAGCACAGAGTAGTTGGAGCTCTACTTTCTGGACGAAGGAGACGACGATGATACAAAAAAATGACGAAAAAACCATCGTGTCTGTTAGAGACGATTATGAACGACGTTATTTTTAAATGAGTCTTTAATTTTAAAATAGTAATGAGCAATTAAATTCGAAGTTAACTAAAGACTGATTTGCTTTCATGGGCACCACTGACATCTGGAGTATGTTGCTGTACTACTGAGGCTAATATTTCCTACTATTTTGACTAGTTATTTTTAGGTTTTATAACTATATATATATAGTTACCTCTTTCATAAAAATTAATGAAAAGTTCTAGAAATTTCAAAGAAACTATAAAATATCTTTTTATTTCTAATGGGGCTATGGATTAGTATTTTGCCATTGCAGAACAAGTATATTCCCCGAGAGCTGATATCACTTTTTAGTGCGGCAACATATTGGTGGATATCAATTGCCACGATGTAATTTTGACGCACAGTTTCCTCACCAAAAGGAGGCACCCGAACTCTGAGGATGCGAAATTGTTCTAGGAATTTTTTTTGCTGAGAGCACACATTCAAACACTCTAGGGATCTTTAACATGTGCATAATTATACGACATGGGTACTATCGATTTTTGGCATCATGAAAGCCACCAACTTATGTTGGAGTCATACCCGCATCCTTAGGCATACAAGGTCAGTTCCAAACTGACTATACTAACCAGTCCAGTCCAAAAAAATATTACCAAAACACTTACCAAAATATCTCCAAAACAGTACTAAAACCTTCCTATAGATTGAATAATAAAGGCATAAATATCAGGATTTTTTGGATTGACTACGATGTTCATAAATATACCTTTTTTAATTCAATAAAGAGAAATATTTCAATAAATAGTTATTTTTCGAATTTCGGTCTTAAAGCTTCTGGAATTTGTATTTTCCTTGAAATCAAGATTTTTAGTAAGTATAAAATTTATAAACCGGAAGTTATCTGTACATTACACTACACTAAAAGTACATTATTACATGACGGTTAAAATATTAACTACCTCTTTCAAAAAATAAATAAATTATAACTAAATTCTAAAAATTTCAGAGAAACTATGAAATTTAAATTGTTGCCTACCTCACCCGCACACCAGTTATTATTAGTCGATTTTTGGATCCCCTCTGATTTTTCATATCTTATACATCACTTCAAATTTATTCAATTACTTCAGTTCAAATTTGTTATATTCCACATCCTTTACAACGGCTACGTTTCAATTCGGTTCATGAAAGAATAAATCTTCCATTTTAAATATTTTTGAAATACTTTATTAAAGTGTTAAAACTTTTCTTAAGGCTGCCTTCGGATAATGTTAAGTAACAGGCCCCAACTTTAGAATATTTTTTTGGATATAAAAGTACTCAAACATTAATATTATATTCTGGTTTCACTATCCTGTAGAAAATCACTTATTTTATCATATTACTCATTTTTATCCGAGTTGACACATTTTTTTCTTTTATAAAATGTCTTTCTCATTTTGTTACCTATACCGTAATCTAAATGAGATATCCCTTTACACATGTTAAAAGGAAAAACTGATTATATTTATGATATATTTTGAAATTTTTAAAAAGGCATATTATGAACAAATGTATCAGTTACAATGTCACAAATTTTTACAAAAATTGAGACATTTTTTCTGTTTGAAGATGTGCTCCACGTTAAGTCCACTTTCTCGTTTACATGGCGAAAACAGCCTTAAACCTTGGCTAAAAACCAGTTTCTTACTTCATAATAATATTTATAAAAGTTTATTTTTCTCATTAAAATTAATTTTTCTAAGCTTTGCCTTCTTTGGCGAAGTACTTCTAATTTCAACATCCATAGAAAATTGGCCTGGAGAAAAAATTACGATTTTATTTTTAAAGTTATGTGAATTGTAAGCATATGCATAATTTATAAAGGTATAACACCACCATTTGGAATAGTCGTCAGCGACGCTAACTGCTATGTCTTAGTGCCTGGGTTTGAATCCCAGAGAAGGTATGTTTATATTCTAAATAACCATCAAGCTGCAGTTCCTCTCCTGATGTTGGTTGATGGAAAAGAGAGATAGAAGCTCCTGATCACATCCAGGATTTTCTCCAAACAAAATTGGGGTAGAACCGAGCCAAATCCTACTGCCCCCTGTGTGGTGCTCAAAGCTACGGATAACGACAGGTATACAACAATCCCTGACCATGATGAATTTCTCGGGCCTTCATCTTCACCATTAAACAGGTGGCATTAACAATAACATATAGAAAGTGATAAAATTATGGAGACCAATTGTTTGTACAATTTAATATAAAGAAACAGGTGTGTGTGTGACAGATATAATGCTCTTTCACTTGCGATTATTTATGATTCAAGAATCTATGTTTATAACTAGTTATATTACAAAGCTTTCAAAGGGAATTGTCGATTAAAAACACGTATGAAGTCCTAAGCTTTTTCTAGCAATTAATAAGCCATTTTTATGGTTCCTAAAAGTAAAATTTTATAATGTAAGCTTAAATACCAAAATTTTTGAAAAAACCGATTTCTTCGATAATACAACGTCTAATACTTTACCATCTAAAAATCACTTTCATAACTTCGGAGGTTGCTTGTTTTGTTAAGAAAAAATAATACATTACTTCCTTAGTTATTTTTTGCTTTAAAAACAAGTTGTAGTCGAGAAGTATTGCATACATATTTTTTAATTGCATACTAGAGTTAAAAGACAAAGTTTTTCGAATGGAAGTATGTATTTTTTTCTTTAATTATAATGCTATAATACTAAACATTGTTTTCTTTTAAATTTGTCGAAATATTCTAGAACCTTTGGCATATTATTAAGCAAAAAAATAAAATTCTCATTAAACAGAAAAAAAAAAAAAAAATATCAACTGCTGTCTGAAAAAAATTCAGGTTACCGAGTTTCTGTGAGCTATGAAGAAGCATCGTTATTAAAACTTTTTTAGCAAGCTTAATCTATTTGCTCCTTAGGGAGTTTTAATTATCTGTTCCGAGAAATATTTTTTACGTAAACATGAATAATTTTAAATATTTTAATATTATGTTTCTGGCAACCATTTTAAAAATATGTTAGCTTTGTATGATTTGGTGGAAGGAATATTTCGAAGCAAACAAAGCAGAGATTTTCAATACGTGTTCTGATTTTTAGAATGTACAGAGTGGTGGAAATAGCAGATACCCAGAGAACAGAGTTCCAAGTAACAATGAAACATAGCAAAAGGAAGAAGATAGTTAGCTTATAGTAGATGTTGAAAATAACCATCATTCACCTCTAGGCACCTTTGTGCGTTAGTCAGAAATTTGCAGAAGGCAGCTCAAAGCTGGACTGCAGGAACCACTACACTCTTATCAGAACTTTTCTACTTCAGTTCTTAAATACTATAAGGGTTGTTGCAATATTCATTAGGCTTGAGAGTTCAAAACAAAAAAATTAATCGCATACTAACAGAGAGATCAGGTAACCTAAGAAGGGCCCGCTATTGCCAAGACCAGACGGACTTCTGCTAACAACTCTGTCAGGAGTGAAGTTAGTGCAAATATGATCCATGTTTCGTGGGATGTATGGTCAATCACCCCATCCTGTTCAAAATAAATGTAGGTACTTTAACTTTCAGTAAATACTGTCACAAAGGCTACATGTTGAAAATGTAATACTCCGAACTTACCATCTTCTGAAAGAAGTTGAGACATTTAGGTCTAATCGCATCCACTCGTCCGGGCTACTTTTATTTGCAACACCCTGTATTATTCAAATGCACTTATATTTCTTGTTTTGACAGTGGAAATACAACACCAATCATACGGTACGATATTAGAAAACTAGTTGGTAAAAAATAGTTATGACACTTTAAAGGAAATAGAGTCAGTAGGTTTGTTTACGGACGTAACTGAGATATATCGTTAGAGATATGAGGCCATCATTGATGAACAGAATCAGATCCATCAAAGAGATAACATAAAAGGTTACGTGTTTAATCTGTAACGGACAAAGTAATTCGTCCATCGTTTGAAGTAGACACCATCTACAAACATCCAGCGTGCACTTGCTGTTACGAGAATGATTGAAAAAAGATAAACATGCTACTTTCAAAAAGTTGATAAATTATTCAAAAGGCCGTTATCACACGTGAACCAAATCCCTCTAACGAAAAGTACTGAAGACTAAGTTGTTTACTCCCGTCAAGTTGCTGATGCACGTACAAAACTTCCTAAAGTCAGGTTAACCATCCCACATATACGTTCATTACCCATCAGGGGTTTGCTCTCATAATGCTTTAAAGACAACTATTGACCTGATAGCACCAACGTCTCGTTTGCAGTTGTATGGAGCTAGATCTATGTGCATGTGTTGGGATTACAAAGAATTTTTTTTTTACGAAACACGCTTTTGTTTCAGATATGACAGTCAATATGTATGAGCCTATCATTGATGTGTTAACAAGTGCAATCTAGCCGCAAAAGTGGATCTATTCATCTGCGAAATCAGGCTTTAGGGGGTCATGTGTGAATTTGCATTGCTGACGCTCTGACTTTATATAGGTGGTTTTCTATAGCTTAAGCACCTTTCTTCCTTCAAGATTCCTTCACCAGCAAGATAGTACGTCGCATATCAACCAATAAGTCCCACATGGTACCCACATTAGTTATTTATCAATCAACCAGTGGATGTGACTGTTATGTAGGCAACAGTATTACATCATGATGGTTCATCGAAAAAGATTCCCATAACCAAACCCGACTTCATATGTCACAGAGATGCGTCTCTCCTCCCTTGAGCAAGAAGAAATAGGTATTGTTATATAATGCTCCATGGTTAAAGCGCCTAAAGAACCTCCCCAGTAAGAGAAGCCCATCTACTCTTCTCATCCATTACATTTTGACATTACAGACAATTTATCGATTATTCTTTTCTTGTTCTTGATGTTTCTTTTTTTTTTTTTTTGTCTTGAATTTTTTTGTTGATTTTGCAAAATTTATGTGCCAACAGAAATAAATACACAAACCGACAAATTTTGTCAATACACTTACTGGCTCATCTCCGAAAGAGAGTTTCGAACTTTGAATTTGGAATGGACATTGGTATTATTTCTCTACTCTTACACTTCCCTAGTAAATAAGATAACTTTTTCCAATATTTTTTTGGTATAAATGTATTTTTAAAGCAATTTCTTAGCATGAAAAATGCATAATAGGTTTGTATTTGTAAGACTGTCTTGTGATTTTAAAGATCAATTATCATAAATTCTAATTATTAATATAGAACCGTTAAAAGAAACTTTGAATTCTTAACATAATAGAATCTTTAACTTCTTATAAATTGAAAAGGATCTATCGAAGAACTTTTACAGGGACATGATAACCTGAAGTTATTTTTAGTTTAGATATTTATAAGAAAAATACCATTAATTTTTTTCTTATTATTAAGGTCGATTGATTGTGGATATTTTTTAATGGTACTAGAGCCAAATTAAGCTATGCTGCCACAAACGATTATTAAAAACAGATTCAGAGTACGAAATTAAAATAATAAAAATATTTTTTTCAAAAAATTCATTAAAATTAAATGATTATATTCTGATATTATACAATGTAAAATTCTTAGAAGTGTTTCTCAGAAGTATGTGCATTGGATTGGTTCTTGAAGTGATACTTTCCTTTCAACATTTTTTTTTCTTCTCAGAAATTAACAAAACTACAAAGCTACAGCTATTTTTTTTAAAGAAATAATTATTCACCTAAATCTTTATTTCCCGAAAATAATTATCAAACATATTAAACAAAACAGCAGAAAAGGCTTTTTTATACTTAATATAAAATACATAGTCATAAGAAATAAAATAATAAAATGCCTAGTAAAAGGAGTTTAAAGTTTTGAAGGCTTATAAAATAAGAGAGCTAAGACATTGCACATTCATCCTTATGTATAATTAAAGTCATCAAATGAATTTGTCTGAAAACACATCTAAATGGAAAAAAAATAATTCATATAATAATTAAAGTAATATCACAACCATGTAGATAATCCCCGCTGATCAGAAATTATCAAATAATAAATTCCCCTATAATACATGAAAGGTCAATTTATGCAATTCAAGAAAAGATTTCTCCCACCAAGTCACTTCCTCGCCTCCCCGAAATATTAAACTTAGCTTTATATACAAGAGTAAATCGGCTCTAAGTGACCTTTTAGGTTTTTTTATATATATTTATTTCATGATATATGCAAAATGGTATACCCATTACGAAATACAGCGTCATAAGATCTTACAGGAATCTTCTATACTAACGTTTATGCATCTGTGCCTTTCAAGGCAAAAGATATCCATGTATGTTTTGAAATCTGGAAGATTGGCAAAGAGCACAAAAACAAACCAGCGGTAGTATATCTTCTCTTTTTCTGGAAAAAAAGTTCAAAATGCATTATGTAACTTTTGGCATCTGATAGAGAAAATGTTGAAATTATTCAGGGAAGTTTTTTCACCGTCTGTTCTCAGTATAAAACCTTCAAAACTCGCATAGCAGACATAAAGCATCAGTTAGCTTTAAAAGAAACTTCAAATCCGGCGAATATTTTTTGCACTGATTTGCATTGCCTTATGGACATTTCCCTTGTACATACAACAGTTTGCCCGGGAAGCTAGAGGAAAGTGCAATTGAAACACGTCTAGACCATTTGCTATCAAAGGAAAATTTCTGTCGTTCTTTCTGGTTGTTTATTTTGCATTTAGGGTAACTTATGAACCATTTTATGTAGGTTGTGTTTTTCACTTCAAGTGATACCTTAATTATCAAACCTAATACAAAAATTGGGTTGTACTATTGTTATGAAATTAAAATTTAAGTACTACCTCAAAATTTTCGAATATGAATGAATAATTTAAGACTTTGTGAAAATATATCTTGACTGATTTTTTTACTGTAATAGAATCTCAATTAAACAACCTGTAACCTATTAATCTTGAACCGCAGTGAAAAGAGAGGACATTAGTTGAGTTAGTAACCTTACGTTATTAAACGTTTGTGAAGCAAATCTTATTCCTTTTTCTTCAGCAGGACACTGTTTTTGAACTAATATTTGAAAGCATGATACCATCCCCAATACTTTTGTTGCACCATATGGCTATTACTTGTTAAATAGATACATGAAAGCTTTCATAACCATACATTTGTACTTACAGACTGTATGATAGTCCTTAGATTAGTCCAGCAAGACCACCACGGGGTATGTCAAATTGGCTTAAGGTTTTTGGCATCCCAAATCTTTTGGCAAAAGTATAGGATTTAATCTGTGATACTGTATGCCCTTTTCTAAACCCGTATTGAAAACAGAAAGTAATACAGTGAAACAAGAAACATTTTCCATTAGCTTACAAAGCATACTGGTTAGGGCTATAGGTCCATAACTCTCAAGGGAGCTTGCTTCTTTTCCTTGTTTTCTGAAAAGAATTACAATCATTTTCTTTTAGTCATCAGGAAGTCGTTCACAGGTCCAAGAAGGACTAAATGTAGCCAAAAGTTTTTGCTTTTTAATTATGTCAAGGTTTTCCAACATTTTATCGTGTATTCCATCAGCGTACGTATGTCAGATATGTTTCGAAGATAGTCAACAGCATCAATATCAATTAAGGGCCAAGAATATATTTGGGGCTTCTCTAATATTAATTAAGGCATAAAAGGGGATTTCTTGATAAAATTATTACTATAATTTAATAGTAATGATGAAATAAATTGATGATATAGAAAAATACAAAATTGATCGCGTGGATACTCGTATTTTCTGGAAACATCTATAGTGAAAGCAGAGGAAAATTTTGTACATCGGAGAGTAAGATCCCAAGGAAGAGAAATCATTACCTACGTATTAACTCATCCGGAAAAAGCCAGACAGTCAGCAGTAGTCATTTTATTGTAGTGAGAATTCAGCACACATAATTTTTGATTTAAAATTATAGTTCAAAGTAAATTAAAAAATATATAAGAATGGTATATTAAACATTAATTGTTATGACATTTAAATTTTATAACTATTTGTAAAAAACATTTATTTCAACCTGAGGGCTATTTGAAAAAAAATTGTAAAAAAAACTTTTATTAGTTATGGGATCCTTCTAAGGATTACATTTGTTTCGATTAATTAGTAACAACAACGAAACAGTTTTCTTAGATGTATTTAATTTCAATAGAAAGAAATATACACTGTGTGTGTGTGCGTGCATCTTATGTACATTGAAAATGTATTAACCTAATTTTTTCATCATTACTTGCTCGGTCGTGAAGAAGGTAATACATCTAATTTATTTCTTAAAATTTAAAGTGATCACATAAACTTCACGCTAGAGATTTTCAAAGGATAATTTACAAAAAAAGAATTAAGCTCTCACATAAGATGATAATAATCAGGAAAATGAACAAAGATATTAAATTTTTTCTCGATATTTGTGGAAAATAATTGAATGCTTGAAGGGAAATTTCCAAGATGGATCTCTTTTATTAAAAAGATGTCAATAACTTTGTCACCGCAGGGAAAAGATTACTCCTGTTTTTGTCATTCATCCAAATCATTTTGCTCTAGGTCATCCAACAAAATGTTTTGAGAAATTCTTAAAATATATATAGCCTCTCTTTTATATTTAATAACTCAATGGAACTATGTCTTAGAATAAAAGTAGGAGTTACATCCTCAGTAATTTAAAAACATTTTTTTTTTTTTTTTTTGTAAATGTCTTTATGAACTTCAATTTAGTTTAGAAAATTAAGTCATGTTAAAAATAAAGCACATGGAAATAATTTTAAAAATTCGGGATTTATTTCCCTTTTTTGATAACTATAACATGGTGTGGTGTTAATTTGTGCCCCAAGTTGTTGTTTATGTTCACCAATATAGATGATAACATTACAACATGGATATGGTTAATGTGGTTGGCACAGAGATGACGTAAATTATAGTTAATTTTGATTGGGTGCTTTTTCGTTTCTATGGTAACCCTGTTAATTTTAGACTTTTAATTCGAGGAAGGAATATGAGGAATGTTCTTTTAATCATTGCTGCAAACAATGCATTTCATTCTGATTTTAGTTTAAAGTAATGCATTTTATTTGATGAAATTCATTAAAGAAACACGCTTTTTTGGAATATTGAAATTTATGAACAATTATTGATTAATATTCATCGTTAATTTATGTATATATATATTTAGACATTCCTATCCATTACTTTCAGAGGTTTTTTTCTCAGTATTATTTACACAAAGGGGGAAGGTTGGCTGGCCAAAAAAACATGTTTAACCCCCAGTTTTATATAAATTTTTTTATATATTAGCTGGCCTAGGTCAGCAATGTTTATTATACCGCAAAATCCATTTTAAAATTTTTAATCTCGATTACTCATGTATCCTTCATTGTGTGATTCTCCTACTGTCTCTGTGTTTTTCGAATGTGATTGATGGATATTTATCTCTTGTTTGTAGAGAATTAGACTAATATATATATATAGTAATTTTATTGATAATATAATTATTATATAATATAATTATTAGTGTATATAATTATAACATTTTATTGATATTAATTATAGATTGTTGTTGGTTATTTTCAATCTATTCCTATATTTTTTATACAAAAATTTTTTTTCAAAATATTTAAAAAAAAACTCTTTAAATTATTTTTTGACGATTTGTTACAGCTAGGCCGTCGTCTTGGATTTCATATTACTCGACAACAAGTACTACTTGGCGCGTAGCACTTTTACATTAATTTAGTTCCTATGTTATAAAAGTTATTATGATTATAAATAGACACAAAGGAAGAATGTGACTCTAATGTTCAGTACCGAGTATAATTATTATTTTCTTTTATAAAAAAATATGAAATTGGCATTTCTATGAAATTTTTTTAAGTATGATTCCAGAAATATGGAACGAAGACCAAGTCAATAAGAAGTGAATTCTCACACATTAATGCTCTTATCAAAGAAGTAAATTCTGAAATTATATTATTTTAAAATTAGGATAAAATGCAAAACGATCCGAATAGTACTTGAGATAAAATAATGAGGTGTATTCATCATATACCGAATAAAAAGCACCAGTCTTGGTGAAAATTTATATTGATTCTATTTTTATAAGTTATTGATTGTATGACAGTCTTCACAAACTGGCACACGCTCCCCTTGGATGGCCCTGATAACCCTACGGGAATGACACGAGTATGTCAAAAAGTCGGAATAAAATATTTAAAATAATTTTCAATTTACTCAACGAAAACAAAACAAATTACATTCTGGCATAGTAAAAAAAAAAACTGTGCGTGTCGGCTCCAACGCACGACTGGAGTTTACTCCTTAAGTGCAGTTGTCTTTGATATTATATAGTAGTCAAACAAGATAAGTAAAAGGATCTCGTATAATACAGAAAGTATTACATGAGAATATTAGAGGAGAATATATAAAATATAAAATATTATACATTCTTTATTTTTTTACATTTTTCATGTTAATGCGTTAAAATAATATATATATATCATAAATATATGTAACTCATAGTATACGAATACCTTATTAAAAAGTTTGATTTACTTCTCTATTAACACCCCTTTGAATATTAATTACATAAATTACATTGATTAATTACATTATTTTCGCCCTTTTTAACCAGTAAACCTTCCATATACGGTAATGATTACATTCATTATTTTATATATATACATATGTATGTGTGTGTGTGTGAATACAGTTAGAATTTAAATTAATAAAATAGATTTCAAATCCTCATTATGTAAGGGAAACATTCAAAATGATAGGAACGTTTCAATATTTAGCTCTTTCAATTGTTTCTTTCTGTACTTCGTAAATTAAGAGAATGGTTGACAAACGGAAGAAACTTTTATGAAAAACTGGAAACGTATCTGATGTAAAATGTATTATAAGAAACCAACATATTTATTATTTAATAATAATAATTTTTTGTGGGGGGGGATTTGGAATTTTATATTTGAGTATTAATAATTATTTTCCAATTTCTCGTGACAAACGTTTGCTTAACAAATGATACTAGAACCAAAATCTATTTTATTGAGAGCAGCCAAAATAAAAAAAAAAAGCAATATAAGATCAAATGTCCTAAAAATGACAACTATTAATGTATTTTTTTAGAAGAAATATAAAGCTAAATTTAAAAATAAAGGATACTTATTATTGTTTTAAATAACAGTTATAAATCTATCACTTTTCATTAAAAGGTATGGTCAATTTACGGAAAATGGAGGGGCCTATTCGGAGTATACAACACGCTACCTATGGATCTGAAGCCCAGTAACATGATCACTACTTCTCGAAGGCAGTTACTGGCTTATTAAGTTACCGCTAAAGTACTCAAGTACCTGCTTTCTCCCACAGCGATTTAGCGCATGCGCAGAACACAGCGTAACACATTTTTGTGTGCAGGCGATGAAAATTATGACTAAAAATAGAGTTGCAAATATATAAAGTTTGAAAAGCACTGTTGTATGGTATTCAAGGTATACTTGTTTTACTTTTCAGTTCATCCATTACTCGTTTGTCGATGGAAATTCTAAATTTCAGAAACTGGAAAGATTCTTAGATAATTATTTCGTAATTTGTGTAACATGTGAAATAATCAAAATTGTCTTACGATATAAATAAGTGTTAGCAGAGGCATATAAATGTATATTCATAAAAAAGGGGGATATCTACAACGAAAGGGGTTTTTAAACTTTACACGTATATAAGACTTCTAACAGAAATACAGATTCAGAAATAATAAGGTTTCTGTGTGATTACATTCGGAACCGTGATTTTGAAAAAGGGTAGAAATGAATAATTAGCTTGTTATTTAGTATCGATTGAATTAGAATATACATATAGAATTGTTTTGGGACTATTATTACAAGTAAAATAATATTTAAATGCATTTTTTGTTTAACGAAAAATGATGAAAGATAGCACATCTTCAAAACATTCTCCTTTTATGAAAAATGCTTCTTTAATAATAATAGTTTGCCTATATATAGCTAAAACTTCTATAAAAAGGCAAACCTTTTTTTTTTCTTTTTGAAAAAAAAATCAAATATTTTTATCATTATTTGAAATAATTGCCGAATTTTTTTTTTTTTTTTTTTTTGAAATTTCTGTACTGTGATGTACTAAAATATGAATAAATCCAATTCTCTTTATATATTTTTTAAACTGTAATTTATTTTTCATTTTTTTTAGTTCAATCTACAATAAAAACATGTATTTTTAGTTTTTTAAGCTATCATTTATTCATACACTTTTTTTTTTTAAATTTTTGGCCCACGACCCATAAAGTTTGCCCATGCCTTAGTTAAAGCAAATTATTTTTTTCCACATGCATGAGTCTTCTTTTCCTATTTCCATTTTCAGAAAGACTGGACAATCGTTTATGTTATAAGAAATTGCTAACGCAAAAAAAAAACACCACGTTTTTGCTTTTAGGGTTATTCTTAATCTTTTAGTTGCCAAATCTGGAAACGGAATCGGGAATATGTCGCCAAATCTGGAAATAGTATAATGGATTTGTGGGTAATTTAAAAGTGGGTAAAAATTGATTTCAAAGATTCCGTTACATACAAGTGAAACTTATAAAAACGTGTTAATAAAAATGTACGTCTCTGTAAAAGTTTTCCTCCATCATCTAAAAAGATAAAATGTTTACTACAAATCCTATTCAAATAATGAAAGGGTACCGATATCACGCCTTTCATTCTGCTCGCTTAAAACAGGAATACTTATTCCATTTCAGGATTTAGCAACCTAACTGTACTCAGTTTCTGGATTTCTGGATTCACGCACGCATGGAGAAGGGGAGGGGGCTCCTATTTCTCTGAGCGTGCGTTGGAGTGCCACACACATAAGCAATGCAGTACATGAACAGAGGGAAGTAGAATAATGAGACTATTTAGAAACGCGCGCTTTGCGTTGCTTGAAACGCGTTATAATGACCCGGAAAGGACATGATTTGACAAATCTTATTCTCCTGGTAATAAATTGTTGTTAAAAGAGGAGCCAGTAACGTCCTAATGTATATCTAGCTCCTTTCATATTGTAAGGAGAGTTCTGATGGGAAACTTGTTATTAAAGATAGGATATGTGTTTCTAAACAAATGTCTTAGAGGTAGTATCTGCTAAACGAAAGCTCTCGTCGTTGATGGCTATACAATTACAGGTAAAATGTGTTATTTATAATGCTTTGCGTTGTAAATGATAAAGGCGTTATTTTTGGTCTTCTCGAATTTGGTGACAATGTTAGTTATGCAATTTCGACAATTTGCCAAATTTAGCGACAAAACTAGATACTTCGAGTAGAGTCAGGAAGTCGGCTCGGTGGCTTAGAAGCAGAGTGATGGCCTCATAAGCCCAAGACTAAGGTTCAGTCCCGGCTGGAGTTGACATATTTTCCGGATGTTAAAATCTTACGCATGCATGGTATATGATTATGTGGCATCTAAAAGATTCTTTAAGTATAAATTTGACTTTCGGCCAAATTAAATCAAAGAAATATTTAACATCCGACAAGAGCTTGAATTGAATAAATTCAAGCTACAAAAATATAGTAGCAGGAGCCTCCACTAGATGATGTAACAAATGAAATGGCTCTCCCACTTGGAAACTTGTAATGTCTGCCTATGCTTAGTTGCCAAAATGCAGCCAATTAGGTAAAACAAAGAATAATTTAGGATGATTATTTGGCGAGATAGTGTTAGAATATACCATCGTAATCGTGTTGTGCTTAAAAGTGGGATGTAAGGAATCATTATTAGGGGAATTAAAAGTTTAACAGCGAATGTGCATTTCATTTATTTTCTGTAAACTGCTACCACACAATCTCTGTGTTCTATATTTCTGGGATTTCAATTGAACTTATGTTATTGTTGATTTATAATTTGTGTTAATGTTTTTCTTGATGGAAGAAAATGTACTGCAATAAAAGGGAAGTTCTAGACTAAATTACAATTTACTATTAACGAACCCGCTTGTAAACTGCATGGATGCATCTGAAAGATGATCAACCATGTAACATTATACAAGCAAAATGTGATCTCAAAATTGAATGAATCCTCCGCTCGTGCATTATATAAAAACATCTCTTGCATAAATTCAGATAAGTATTAGATTTCTTTAGGCAAAGTCAATAATAATCAATATAATACAAATGAAAAATCATTCATTGTTTCATTTCATACCTTTCATTTCACACCTCTTTGAAACTTCTTTATACCAGAGTGAATACCGCTCACAAATAAAATATTTTACATTTCAAAGGCATAACTTAGTAAGATAATGTAGGTTTTAAAGTATTTTAATCACTATACATTTTCCTCCATAGTTTATTGCCTTGCAATTTGGATATAGAAGGAATAGTGTTATATAAGAGTTCAGATTTATATTAACGTTGAATTATAAAACTGTACGAGGGCTTTTGGTGATAGATCTCACAATTTTGAATCATAGTCAAGTGAAGTTGACCATACTTGAGCCTGTTGCCCCTCTCCTAATTTCTAAAACACAACAACGGAAGGATGTTTGAGCCTCAACAAGTTTAACTTGCTTTCGTTCTATCCACACTGAGGGTCTTCAGCGGCACTAGGCTCGAATTCACGACACCCCAGCCCACGACTACAGAACCTTGACCATTAGGCTACTGTGGCCATATGGAGCTATATTAAAAAGGTAATTTAAGAGAATTAATTGCGAGAATCATCATCAACTTTCTTAACAATCCGAATTAGTTTCCCTTTAAAACCTGTCTCATTAAGAACCTTAAAATCATAACTTAAGGTTGATCAGATTCCTTAGTAAAATATTAAAAATGTGTGATGATTACATTTCATAAAAAATGGCTAAACGTTATGTTAACAAAGTACATATTTTACCCAACACTTAAAACTCTACATAGAAATATTCAACTTATTTAAGAAACAAAATCGTTTTTAATTTTAATAATGAAACTTTTTAGAAAAAAAAGTATCAAGAAATTATTTAGGAAAACTTTGAAGATTATCTTTTCAAACTAGCATCATTTTCAATGGAAAAAGAGAGTAGATATTATAACATTTTTCTTTGAAAAAAATCATTCGTTATGAAAACAAAGAAAATTTCATAAACATTCCCCGTTTTAAAGAAAATATCAAACTCTTCCCAAAATCTCTTCGAGGGATTTACTGGAGAATGGGACCTTTTTATTCTTGATTTCTCTCTAACAGACATTTGACTTCTAAAATCAATTTCAATTATAAACGCTTCATGCATATAAAATCGCTTTTATTTTTTAATATTACTTTTTCAAATAATTTTTCAGCTCATTTTTTGAAAACAAAACATTCTCAAAAGTTTACGTGGAGGTTGTGTTTATTTTGTACTAAAGTATGCGATCCTAAGATACTACTAATATTTTTACTCATTTTTTGCATGATTCCATTTCTTTCTTTTGCCATACATGTTGGATTACTTAAATAAATATCCATATAAAATGAAGTAAAATCTTTCACTAGGGAAAAAGTTTAATATTTTTAAGAGAATACATTTGTTTTAAACAGTTACATAGTTTTAAATCACGTTAGAACGTTTGCAACGATATGAAGCATTTAAAGGTTTATAACTCTAGTGTCTTGAAAATAGTAGTATCGAGAGAGAAATACAAATGCAGAGAAAAACATTCTTAAAAATTAAAGATAAATTAAAAGCTCTAAAAAAAATTATTACATAAGTAAAGAATTCGGTAGCTTTATAAAGGCTTTAGCGTGAATGCAACTAATGGAAATTTCTCTGTTGTTTTCTGATCAGCATGAAAAATGAAAATTATTTTTCAAATAAAATAGTACTTAATGGGAAAGAAAGCAGCTTAATTGAAAAGACTTCTTATGTAAATAAAACAAACTCTTTAAAGTACATATAATAATTGTTTAAGCTAAAACCATTGTTATAAATGAAATTTAAGTAACGAAAACTTGCAATTGTAACAAATTCATATGAAAATCATATTATATATGAAAACTCCATAATGCATTTATCAGTTATTCTTCCTTAATGCATGCGATTCTAAAAATTTATTGCAGAATGATTCATGTTTTTTATTTTAGTTTATCCAGATATATATATATTTATTTTTAAGCTGATATTTATACACAAGAATATTGTTACCTTTTGAAATATAGGCTTAGATTATGATAAATATAGAACGCGCGCGAAGTTAAATGGGAATTTTTCATAGAATATTTTTGGATAATAATTGCATTCCGGAAAGTCTTTTTGTGACCCTTACGATAGTTGTTTATCGGTGATTGAGTCTGATTGGGCAATTTTAAAATAAAATAGATCAGCTTACTCAAAATAATACTAGTTCGTTAATGAAAGATTCATAAAAAACCCATTAGAAAATGAATGAGGAATAACAAATGATTGAAAATGAGTTACGTCATATGTTTTATCTTATTGAGCGCTACGTTGCCCATCACCAAATCCTTTTAAACCTAATATTTTGTTGTCAGTAGCATTTTGCTAAACTTAAGATTCAATGACGATTAAATACTTAACAGTAATCCTCAAAATAAATCTAACCTAACTGACTTAAGTCTCCGTAAAGAATCGACAAATTCGCAAGCTTGCACAATTTCATTTTAACCCTAGATTTTGGGCTTAAAATGGTAAAAAATTGTTTTAGAAAATAGAAAAAGTAGCATTTTTAAGAATTTGAGAAGCTATTATAAGCACCTAACAATTATCTTAGAAAAAATTATATTATGCTATTAACATAAAATTGTTTAATGTTCAACCAATTATTGCACTGTTTAAATAAAAGGAACTAATGAACAAAATAGGCGAAAAGATCTTCTGTATGATTAATAATAAAACATTTTTAGAAGAAAAATGCATTATTTTAAGCTTCCTTTTTTTTACCATCACGTAATTCTACCCATATGAAGCATATGTTTCGATATCTTCTTGTTGGAGAATTTGGTATTAGCCTCATTCAATAAAAAGATTTAGTACACCAAAATGATTTTATGTTAAGTTTTGTAAGATACTAGTTCGAATACCAGTTCTTTGCACTGGTAAATTGAAAAATTAAACAATACAGATTGAAGAATAAAGAAGGTTATATAGAGTTAATTTTACGTGAATTGCAAGTTAAACAAAAAAAAAAAGATTTTTGAATATCTCAGGAAAACAAAAAATATATTTGTTAAATTTTAAGTCAGTAGGTCAAATATCTGATATAAAGGATATTTTTATTTATAACGCCCCCGTAATTCCTTTGGAGGTCGATTTTTGAAAACACCTTCCTTAGCTGAAATCTGCTCAGCAAAAGTAACATATTGTTACAAATTTTGTCTAATGAAGGATAAAAATAGCTTAAATAATTTATATCTGGGGATGTGTAATACGTTAATATTGCTTTCTGTTATATTTATTTTATGCTAAATTTATAATATTCGCAAGCAACGCCGTTCCTTACATTATAATGGTGATTCAATGGAAACATAGCGAAATGTTGGCGATAGAAACAATTTTGCATCATTTTGGCTACCGTGTTGGCAACTTGGTGATTGATTGAATGGTACAGAAGTTGATATGTTATGTCATCTGCAACAAAGAGGATAGCACAAAAGCTTTCTCCACAAAAATACATGCACATGTCAATTTTCATGGTGTTGAATTGAAGCGATATCATATACACAAACATCCAATCTTATGTATATAGATATACCCTCAAAGACTAAGATTTGAATGTGGCTATTGATATATAATGTACTATAACGAAGTGTTATATGTGTCCTTACGCAATAATTCAAAGGGATTCCCACCAAAACTTTTAGAGGCTTGAACGAAAGTCTTTATTCCGAAGTCAGTATTTGTTTTATACTTAAATATAGGTTTTTGACCCTCTGTAGAGCTCTCTTTTTTTCCCTGGGATAGCGTCTCAGGATGCAATTTAACTGAATTAATTTCAGTTTCGGTTATAAATTGTTTGAAAACGATGAAAAAGGAAATGAATTTTCTACTAATATATATATTGTATAAGCTTTGATCCAGACAAATCATCTTTTTAAAATCATAGAATGATATGTGTTAATAAATATACAATTGGATTATCAGACATAGATTGGCGCTCATGAGATTTAATACTTGCACAAGAACTGTTAATAATTGCTTATTAAACATCTTTTAGAAATATTTTCATGATAACATTGACTATACTTTATCATGGTAGAACTGCTAATACATTTACCTTTCATTCATAAGGGTCAATTACTTGAAAAATTTGAGATATGACGTAAGTTATCGGCTGTTATATTGTTCGAAATTTGTGTAATTAAAGCTAATGAATCGTGCAACTCATCAATGACTTAATATTTAAAAATAAAGTAATATTTATTTCAGTCCAATTTTTAAATTAAATAGTTTAACTTGAAAAAAATTGTTACTTACGTATAAGTTCTATGCCACTGATTTTGCTAAAAATTAAATACAAATACTAAAATGATTCAGTTGCAAAAGAATCACTAAAGATTATAAGCCAGGGATGGCGAACTATTGGCACGCGTGCCATTGGTGGCACGCGGCACAATATTTTGGGCACGCCACCGATCGAAACGAACAATCGTGATTGATTATTCAATCAAGGTATTTTCAGTGAGATTTTCTCAGTTCAAAGATTTATCAGAAACGCTCAAGTTTATTATGTACCTTGATGCAACATCATTTGATAAACCGGACTTTCCCCAATTCGACGTTGGAAATTAAGGAATTTAAAATGCAACTTACTGATTTCTTGTCTAGTTCAATATGGATTCAAAAACTTATTGAAACAAGGAAAAAGTTTGAATTCATTGAAACAGAAAGATTAATAAGCAATATAAGTAAAAATCCCATTAACGAAATTTTGGAACCATTAAATTCGATTTTATATACGTTATAAACTGTTTGAAGAAGCATGCTCTTGCTATTTCAACCATATTTTTATCGGCCTATGCCTACGGGGCAATATTTTCAGAGATGAATGACATTGAAGACTCACTAAGAAACCGTTTGGCAGATCAATCCAATTCAGCATGCAATCCTGCTAAAAGTAACATCTTACCCAATACTAATATAATTTATTTCCATCTAATATGCAACTGCAGAAAACACACTAATATTAGTTTATATAATTTGAATTATAAATTTAAATAAAACATTTGCTACTATAAAATACAAAATGTATTTTTCTGTAGAAAAATAAAGAGTTTTGTGTTGTTAGTATTTAGTTTTATTATTTTCCCAATAATCACAAGTCAAAATTATTTGATGGTACGTGAATACCTCATTCAGAATTTTTAAGAAAAAAAAAATGGCACGTTGATCCATAAAGGTTCGCCATCCCTGTTCTAAGCAATTTTGGAATCTATTTGATACCATTCTTGGAACATGTGTTAAACTATTTGAAATTCATCAAAGGTCACCAATGAGAGGGAATTAATACTTAAGTACTCCAAAGTATATGAACATTATCTATATCCAGCTACTAGACATCCGTGTAAAAGAGATAATCTGCTATCATGTGTAATCACTATAACGCAAACAACGTTAAAGTATTTCACACGTTACAGCCATGCAGTTGGGAACTCTGTGGTTTCGAAAAGATTGTAATGGAAGATGATTATACAGAAATATACAAAACATATGTAACATTGCCAGATAGCTGATGCTTCTTAAATCAAAAGCGTATGTGATTCACTAGTGGAAGGAGAGTAGCAATTGTTGGAATGTGTCCCAATTTGGCAGATCCCGAAATCAGACATTCAGAATAATATGGTGTTGTGCAAAACCATATTCAGTGTGAAGAATCGCATCCTACTGATAATCCACATCAGTGAGAAGTTTCAATAAGCATTCGCGAAACTAATATTTAGGTGAACACCATCCATAAAAAAGCCTAGCTGTTCTTCTAACATGATCGGGTGGTCTTCCCATACACATTAAGGTTGAGAGAGTAATTTTTAGGTGTTTTGAAGTAGGAAAAAAATATAATTATTCTCTCTGGAAGAAGAAATAATATAAGAACTTGTAGAGGTTTTTTATGTTGTTTTCATAGCATTTACTTTTTATAACTTGTAATTATTATTTTTATTGTTTTTTTTTTTTTTTTTTTTTAATAATAAAATTTTCACGACAATGTGTGCATAAAAACGGGATATCTCTAAACCAATCTTATAAAATTCAATAAAATTTATAACATATATATTAAGAACCCTTTAGATTGTAATAAAATCACATGTTTTAAGATAAATACATTTAATCCCATTTTGCATCAATTTTTAGCTAAGAATATACAGTAGTTTTGACGAAACATCATTAAACATCCAATTTAAATGCTTATAAAATATCTATTTTTTACAATATTTGTAACTCGGAAGTTTGTGGCACTTCAGATGTGTGGATCAAGAAGCAAGTCAACAAGATTAAAATTGCATTATGTATAATGTATTTTTATTTATCGCGTTTTTCTTAACTTTTAGAATTTGCTAAAATTTCATAAAAATAATAATTTTTTCAAAACCAAAGGGCAATAGCTATTTATACAATAGTGATGACTTCTTAAGCCTATTTATGTCCTTTAAAACAAAATTCTGCTGAAAATCAATTTCTGAAAAATTCGTCTCTGAACTTAGTCGTTTACCTTAATTACCAAGTCAAACAGCAGGGCTTGACTAACGTGATGAAAAAACCAACAATAGTAGACAGTAAAACAGTGGAAACAGGATTTCTGAAGCAAGGAACAAAGTTCACCTTCTCCCGTTCTGCCGGAAAAGGATCTGAGTTTGACATCCTGCCCGGAAAATAACTCCTCACGGAATGTATTGTGTAAACAGTGAAGTATTGAGGTGTTGGTGTTACGTTGTGGAGGTATTTTTCTTGGTTTTGCCAAGAACCCGTTGTCATAAACTCTGGCACACTAAATGCCAAGATTTACTGCACCAATCTGGATGACCATGTTTTTCTTGTATTGCGTCAGTCTTAAGGAGAAGACCGCGTTGTTGCTTTGGAGCACCAGTTGTCATACTGTGAGCTCCACCAGTGTTTGGTATATTAAAAACTAAAATTTCAAACAGATAAAAGCAAACCCAACACCAACGTTATTCCACATAATTTCTATGAGAAGTTTATTCATATCGCTAATGTAAGTGTGTTTTATTTTTACTCAAACTCGAGGTATTTTTTTTTCTTGGAAACAAATCGAATTGTGCTTTTCTGTGCAATAAATTTGTGTTCTCTCTACAGCTGCAGAATCAGAGATACCTACGTATTATCTCAACCTATTGATCACATTATTTGAAAAAGCTTATGATTGTGCCAATTCAGCGCATACAACACATGCGATATCGGGATTGCCAACTTTGCGAGTTATCTTGAATGTTGGCGATTGTTGCAATAGTGCGTAAGTACCGAATCAGATTACAAGAAAAACACCTTGTTAAATATTAAAGAATAAATATTTTAATTCTTAGAAAAGTACCATCCCTTAATAGATTTCATGAATAAAACTAAGTTTAAAATTCTTTAAACAAAACATTTTTTTCAAAATTCCTTTTACAAACTAAAATGCTAACGGAAAAACTACATATTTTTGCTACCATCCACGGACAAATTCAGTAGAAATTAAAACGTAAATGTATTTACTGTCTCTACGAAAAATAAGTCTCGTATAATGTAAATTATTCAAAAACGCATGTACGAGGGCTGTTCAATACTAAAATTATGAAAAAAACCAGAATACCTTTAATCGTCACCATTTACATGGAATTTTTCAAAATAACTACAACGGAACGTAATGCATTTATACAAAGTTCTGTCTACTTCGTAAAAACATATAAAAGTCCATTTTGTGAGAGCTTTTTCAAAACTGTCTCCACAGTCTTTACACATGATTTGCTGCTTGTAAAACGCTTGCCTCGTAATGGTTTCTTAAGTTGAGGAAACAGCCAGAAATCATATGGAGTGACAGGATCGTATGGAGTGTGTGGTAAAATGGTTACATTTTTCTGCTGTGAAACATCCAGTAAGGCATCCAACAAGCAATATGTGGTCGGGCATTGTCATGGTGCAATAGGAAGCCATTTCGGAGCAATGGACGTTTCCCTTTAACGTGCTGTACCATTGTTAGTTAGACGTTCGCGTAGTACGAGCCGTTTACAGTAGTACCAGGTTCGACAGCGTGTTGATACACAATTCCTTCAAAATCAAAACAAATTATGGTCATAACTTTATCAGCCGATTTCACAGTTTTTGCTTTCTTGTGAGTGGTGAATATGGATGTTTCCACTCACTGCTTTGTTGATTTATAGTTGAGTTATAAAATACAACCAAGGTTCGTCTGCTGTGATGAAGCGTTTTAAGATATTGTTGCCCTCTTGTTCCAGTCTTTCTTTCATATCGTAACACATTAAAGATCTCCGATGCTGATTTTTGATTCCATTTCGACAACTGGCCGCGTCTTGCAGGCTCCCGCAAATGCACTTCAGTTCGATCACGTGATTTTAAAGAACATGAGTCTGTACCCGCCATCTATCGGTAGCTTTTGTTAATACAGACAACACACTTTTCTTATGCCACAGAAATTAACATTCCGATGAGTGGTTTCGCGGCAGTAAAATTAGTCTTATTGCTTATTGAACAGCTTATATATATACGCTGATTTAAAATATTCCAAAACAGTTTAAACAGGATTGGAATAAAAATTAATTCACACATGAACATGAATAAACATAATTGTTAAAGTACACATTTTTTTTTTACATATGAAATGTATTACCTACATATATAAAGAATGAAGGTTGGGTGAATAAATTAACTTAAGATTTAAAGCAAGCGGCAGCTTTGAAGTAGAATATATTTCCTTTGTGTATATTTATTTGTACTGAATTTAGATCCGTATTTACGCCCAGTTTTTTTTATATTGATATGGCATGCTTAACAAGTTCATTCAAAAATTCTTTAATTAATGTTAATGTAAAATTTTTCTCTAAATGTTTGATTAACGAATTCAAAATGTATAATCAATATCCTTGAAAACATATCATTATTTAAAGATATTATTGCAATGAATTTTATAATTGTAAAATACATATTCTTAAAAATAAAACCGTCAAAAAAAATATTAATAATTATTTTAAATGTATTTCATTCGTATTTGTTTCAAAATAGGAAACTGGAATTTACTTAATAACGTGGTATATATCTTGATTTATATCTATAGAATTCAATTCATCAAATAATTCTCTTGTAATATTTTTGATCATTTCTAGTATTTTCTTAATTTTAAACTGACTCTTAGTCAAACACGATATTAAAAATGTTGTTTCAAGAATTACATAACCTAATATTTTATATAGTATGTAATAAAACACTTTAAGATAATAGACTGTAAAAGAAATCTAAAACGTTCAAATTCTCTGTTAAATAGTAAGAAACTACGGCCGAAGAGGTATCAGTAAACTTATAAATGACAAGAAATAATTTTTCAGCTAAAATCCTTACTTTTAACTTGAAATTTCCAACTGAACTTGCAGTAGGTTCTCACTCATTTTCCCTTTTGATTAATCTGTGCGGGTGTCTTTATGGCAGTGATTGAGTTGAGAATCTTGCCTTCAGAAGGCGCCGTGATGTGTGTGAATAAGCATTGCAATTGAAGGCGATCCAAAGTGAGAAAATGGAGGAGATAGTGAATCTGATTAGTCGGTGTAGTGCTACCCGTGCGTGTGGGTTAGATATACACACGTGATCGTAGATACAGAATGGCAAGAATTTTAAATGAGTGAATTGCCTTGGAGTCGACCAAGGACAGTGACCATGTTCCATGTCAGTGAAAGATTAGTGCTTCTTTCTTATTTAGACGGTGTTCAATTTTTTTTTTCTCTCCTAACGCTATATATATATATTATAAACTATATTATATTTTTAATTTCTCATATATCCTTCCTAAAATCATATGTCTGGTTATCTTGCAATTTTAGTTGTTTTCAGAGTTTTAATTAATGAATATTCATCTCTCTTTAGTAGAGAATTTTGGCTATATATATATCTTAAGATATTTGAAATTTAACTTAATAAATATTGTTTTCTTATCACAATGTGTGTCAAACATTAATTCCGCATCATTAGTGCAAAACTTCAACCTCGTACACTAAAAGTTTAAGATTTTTACTTAAAAAAAAACCTCTTTTTTTTAAGTAAATACTCTGATTCAATGTTTATAGTATACTGTCTTCCTTCCATTAAAAGGTTCATTAAGTAGAAAATTTAACAATATTGAGATTTAATAAGGAAACTTATTTTTGGCAATGATTTATGTAAAATTTTTCTTACAGACATAACATCTTTTCTGCAACTAAAAGTAATTTCAATTTTAACCTAAGCTTGAAATTAATTTGAAGTTAAACGAAAGCTATCCCATAAAAAAAAAAAAAGTAACTTATTTAAAATTTTTCAAGAAAAATCAATATGAATTAGAGGAAAGTATGCATGCATGGAAGTATTGTAGCAAAAATAATTAAATATCGAAGGAATGTTTTCTAGAAAGGAAGGAAACTGAAATTATACATCTGATGTAGGAGAGGTATTTGTTTGAAAACAGGGTACTATTGGGATTTAACTATAATTTAAAACATGCGATCATTTTTTACGTATGCACATTTGGACATTGTTTAATTACGTTTTATCTGATCTCAAAAACCAAATTCAATGCAATTTTTATTTGTAGTTCAATTATGTTTTCACAAAAACTAATGATATGGCAAAAGTAATTTTTTGTCTGTGAATATACGAAAATATTAATATATGTGTATCACAGTTGGTGCATTATAATATTACACACAATAATAAGATTTTGGTCTACATTAAATAGCTGCTGAAATTTAAGTAATAAAATAGGATATCTCCTATGTGGATATTCAATATCACCAACAGCATAATATACCTCTAAAGCAGTAGCACTATGAGACACATTAATATGTTTAATGCCTTCTTTAAAAATTGGCTCAAAATAACCAATCACAGAAAGTATGAGGTAACATTAGTAGTGAAGGTATATTTATAATGATGAGTCGGAGGTAAAAGGAAAGCAGAAATGATACAGATGTCCGCGTAAAAATACCTTCAGAGAGCCATTAGTGGCCTGCGAGGCCCTGGTTTAAGACCCCTCGTCTAAGGCATAAATATACAGGTATAGGACAAAGTAATAGGAAGACCTGAGAAAAAAATGAAAATTTATTTGTAAAGGGTTAGGCCACCTTTGGCCTGGATAAAAGCTTACATTCGATGGGAAATTGACAAATGAGGACTTGAACAAAGTTAGTCAGAATTCGAGCCCATTTCTCGTGCTGGGCCGTCTCGACTTCAGATAGTATGCTTTGAGGAGGAAACGGAGAACGAACTTTTCTCACTAAAAAAACCTACAAACACTTAATGATGATCAAATCAGATAACTGGGAAACATACATAGTAAATCTAACATTGAACTAAGAAGTACTTCAAAATGTTCTTGCAAGGACAATATTACTTTAAATATAAAAGCACGATAGCTTTTTCAAACATAAATTTAATCACTGATATTCAAATTTCAAACACATCAAACAATATTATTTTCACGCAAGCCTATCTTCATTTTACTCTAAACCTGCTTATTGATATTTCCTCAAATGATTCTTTTAACACCTTTCCACCGCCTGCTTTTTGTACTTTTGATCTACGAAAAATCCCTCATTCCTTTGTGTTGTTTTCTCTGAATATTATTAAAACATAAGGAAACACACTGGGTTTTATTGTATCTGAAATATATACACACCTATTGGTAATTGGGAAGTATCAACCCCTAATTTATATTTTTCCTGCCTCTGAATATTATTCGGTGACTCCCTCAAGATTTATAGCACACAACGATCGCGCAGGAGATACAAACGAATTTTATGCAAGTAAAACCTTTGCTACTAGAGTTTTCTTCGAGATAAAATACAATCAACATTTTTTGCAAGTGCGGAATAAAGGGGGAAAAACCGATGGATGTGTGTGTTTGGATATTATCAATAAAATATGCAACATGACATAGCTGGATTCTGTAAGACTTCTTTTGGTATTTTAATAAAATATGTGTATATCGAGGCAAGGGTTATGTTTTTAATATTCACAGCTCATTTTAATGAGAAAGAATATCAAAAGTAATATAGCGCATATTACTTTGTTACATAAATTTCGTTTACTTTTTTTGTGCAAGTATGTTATAGTGAACTTTATTATATACATTCTTCGAGATATATGGCTAAAATATTAAGTATTTCTTTTAACCAAATGTAATATATAAAGTTTATTGATTAGTGCATATATGTAATAAATAATTTACCGATAAATTTATATCACCTGTGTTAGTAGCGCGAAATTTTCAAAATAAACGTTAATAAAATATGCTTTAAACTGAATTTTTGTGTACAATATCGCCCCTTAAAGTTTTGAAGAAACTCCTTGTGAAGATATTTTCGAAGATTCAGTCATAGAGGGTCTTTACTCAACAACAGAAACATGTTTGCGAAATTTGAAAACGGTAGATATAAACAGTTAAGAAACTGGGACTTTTTATCTATGTTAACACTATACCCCTCTTGACAATCAATTTAAATAAAACCCGTTATCAAGAGATCTCTTGGTGTCAGCTCAGGTATCGTCCACGTAACTTGACCATGGTTCAAAATTCGTGGTCCGTAGCCAAAAGCACTCGTGTAACTGAACAGAGTGCGATATTAATACTCGCTCACTCAAGAGATCTCTAATCAGCAAATGAGCCATTCCTACCGAATTTCAAGTTTGTAAGTCTAAATACTCCAAAAACGATATTTTTTTTTATTATTATTACTAGTACGTAGGTGTATTTCATAATGTGTGAATATATATCCATTTAAATATGTATAAATTTTTATATCTAAGTCATAGTATTAGACGTTCAGTTGTATTGGAATACATTATTATAACCTTTACCCTTCGATTTAAAAAGGAAAAGACGAATTTCTAAAATTGAAGTTGAATAATTTATTATGCGTTTTTGTAACCCCCTCCCTCAAAGTGGATTTCCAAAAAAACCATTTTTAGTGGATCTCCATTTAACAAAATAAATCTGCTTGCCAAATTTCAAGTTTGTCTAATTGTTCAAAAACGGAAAATTTTTATAAACATGCCCTGTAACCATCTTGAAGAGACGTTATCCGTAAGACCCAGTAGATTTTAATTCAATAAAAATAAATAAAAGAAAAGAAAACATCCATGCACACCATATTTTATTACTGTAGGTGTAGGAGCTCAAATGTGGAGTTGTTTTTACCCCTATGGGTCCCAGTAACTCCCAGAAAACTCCTAAAGGGGGTGATTTACGCAAAACTTTGTCTTAAAAAAATCTACTCAACAAAAGAAGCAGGCTTACAAACTTTTAAATCTGTAGGTCTAATGGTTCAAGAACGGAAATATTTATCTTTAATGTTTCTTAACCTCTCTTGTAACTCACCTTGAGTTTTAGTTTTCGCTAAACTTCTAAGTAGATATCTTCTACATGAAAGAAACATTCCTGCAAAATTTCAAGTCTGCTTTTCTAATATTTCCGGAGATAACGTAATTAGTGAATGAGTAGCTTTTCTCCTTTCTGTATTCCAATTTGGATACATCGTCTTAAAAAAAACTTATTGGTTAGCATAATACATGCAATTTTTTATCATGTTTTTCTTGTTAATTTTGTATGAAATTTTCTCTTAATATTTATCTCCAAATGAAAAACCTTTCTATTCCCATTAGTTGTACATTCATTTTATTTTACTGTTTTATATTCATCCCCCGTGTCCATAGATATAGGCCTAATTTCCAACAGAGTACTGCTTTTCTATTTTGTAGAACATTTCTGCTGAACGGGGAAGGTGGATTGATAAAGCACTGTTTACCCCTATTTCACTGTCCTAAATTAGTGACAGCTTTAGAAATCAAAAGTCCTCCATTTTAGTCCAATGACTTTTTCGGTATTCTCAATTTTAATTGCTCAACACCTCGTAATTTCTGTTTTTATCCAAACTTAGTAGGATTGCACCACTTATATTATAGCTGGTTTTGACATGTTTTTAAAAATCTAATTTCATTCATTCTTAGTTTTGTAGGAATTACAATTTGTATTTTATTATTTAATTTTATTATAATATGCATAATAAAATAGTTAAAAATCATGTACAAAAAACATGTATTACTTACTTTATTATTAGTTGAAATTTTTATTTTCGATTTTTTATATAAATGTATAAGGATATATACATTTAAAGCATACCCACATAGCCTGTTGTATAAAAAAAATATTATTGATCAGTTTTCTTAATGAACGGCGTGGTTCGTATTTTGTTAAGGAATGCAAGCATGACTTATATGATTATGTTCATTCCAAGATACAATTAATGCACCTTTTTTTTTCCTCGGTAATCGTTCGCGACATAATTCTTACTTTTTTTTGCGAAGAAGTTCCAATTAATGTATTTCTTGGGAAAGAACTGTTAAGGTACCTAGTAAGAATGTAATCGTTATTGGAAAACAATAAAGATAATCGACCGATAAAGTACAGCAAGGTGTAATTATTCGGAAAGAGGAATAGTAAAGTTGCATGATCCAGATAATGCTAAGCTGTTTTTTTCCTGTGTAAAAATAGGTTCATTTAGCGTCAATTTATGCTTTTAAGCCACATATCGATGCTTAGCATTATATTGGAGATGTACATTGTTGTTTCTGAAATGGAATGCATTAAATATGTCAGAGACATATTTAAAACTTTGTTATTAATCTTTAATTACAATGTTTATAGTTGTTGATTTAATACCATTACGTTATTTCGTTTTGCGAACTTTTATCTAATGTTGAGCCTACGTTTATTTCAGTCCAACAAACAATAAACTTCAATAAAAGCTTAGAACTTTGTTAAATATGTTTAGAAAATTAATAAATCATGCATATCTCTACATTAATTTTTCAGTGTTGAAAGCAATTTAGTCTTTCTACCTTAATAAATCAAAATTCTATTTTAAGCTTTACATGAAAAATAGTTTAAGATAAAGATTTTTATCCACTTAACTATTATTTAAAATATTAGTTAAATATTAATGTTTATACTACTTTAAATTAACAGAAATTGCGAATTATTATTAAAAAAATAAAAATATTTTATTCGAAATTTTTATTATAAGGGATAGCATTTAGAATATTTTAGAAAAAAATGTTTAAATATACCTAATTAGAATAAAAATATTTTATAAAATTGGGTGATTTATGCGAAATTTATTATTTTAAAAGTTTAATTACAACTAAATATATATATCGTCCAGAAAGTATGACAATACTTTTGATTATTAATTAAAAATATACATTTACAAGTTATTTTATGTTCCATAAAGAAAATACTAAAATTTCTTTTTAATAATGGTGCAACGTCTCCGTTTTTTAACAATCTTGCTTCAGAATGGCTTCCCCGCAAGAACCAGCATAAGTTATAGCATGGTTTATCGATTTAATGTTTATATCACATATGAAGCGTAAATGGGGCTTCATCACACTGCAGTTTGGAAGAGAGAGAAAAAGTTACCAGGGAGAAGGATGGGTAGAGGAAGTTCTATAACATGGCCGCCCAGATTTCCCGACCTAACAGCTTTGGACTTCATGTAGGGATAAATGAGAAACATTGTTTATCAATCACCAATGAGTGACACTGATGAAATGAAAAGTAGAATTGCAGTGACCATTCAGATTTTTGAGCTTGCAATGTTTCATAAAATGAGTTTAAAAATCTCGTATAGTCTCAAGGTGTTGCGCGCAGATAATGGTGTGCACCTTGAAATTGTACTTTAAAGCGAATAATAGAGAAAAATTGAAAGTTTTACATTTTTAAAAAGTCCGAGTAAGTTAATATTTTTATTGCAACTTCACGTATCATATGAATGGAAATTTCCTGCATGAATTTCTTTTTTCTTTAATTCTTTTACAATTCCTACTATTAACTCACACTCTCTATATATTTATTTATTTATATATTTGTTTATTTATTTATTTATCTTACTTAAATTTTCAATCATTAATAAAATGCATTTTATAGCGCTCAATTGGGCTGAAATTTAATATACATGATTATTTTGGATGACAATGCAATAATT
This sequence comes from Trichonephila inaurata madagascariensis, assembly GCA_019973955.1. Taxonomy (NCBI): domain Eukaryota; kingdom Metazoa; phylum Arthropoda; class Arachnida; order Araneae; family Nephilidae; genus Trichonephila; species Trichonephila inaurata. The sequence continues at coordinate 325,626 of BMAV01006317.1, forward strand.
TAATTGTAATTAATAAGACTTAATTGATTAAAATTTTTTATTAAAGAATTACAAATGAAGCCACATTGGCAACTTAGCGACCATTTTGGCGACTTGTGTCTAAAATTGAAAGGTTTTTTTTTCTCACGTTTTAAAGCATTCAGTTGAACTGAAATTTTATAGACACGATTGTTTGGGATGACAATACGATACTTAAATGATAATGAATAAAAATGAATTACCACTTAATGTTGTGATTCATATGTATATACATATTTATATTAATTGTAACTATTAATTAAAAAGTAGCTAAAATAAAATTGTTCTTTGTTGATCTAAGTAGGAATTCACTTAAAATTTTTTTCTTTTTTATATTATTTGTTTAATTTAAGATAAATTTGGTGTTAAGAATTTTTGAGATTTCTGGAGCAATATGGTAATAGCCACTGTAAAGAATAATAATTAGATATTAAAATAATAAGACATATTTTTCAATATGGTTATCTTTTCTTAACTTTTTCTGATTTCGTAATTAAAAAGAGAATTTGCCAACTGGTATTTTTTCGTAGGATAAGTGATTTTTTTGTATTGAAATAAGGATGGGAGGGGGCGCGTTTTGAAATTTTAATGATAACAAGAATTCAACATTCATGAGAAAAAATGTGGACGCTTAATAAAGTTACTTAAACATTTATTGTTATAACACATTTTTTTTTATATATGTTTGGACAATTTTATCTTTCTCCTACATCGACATTATGATAATTCTTATAATATAATCGCAAGACTAAATATCTACTCAGTATAGTTATCCGTTACAAGGTAAGCTAATAAAATCTTTAAAAAATATAAAAAAATAAATTAAATAATGTTTCATTGCCGGACAATATATAATTTCAAACTTAAATAAAAAATGTTTATACATACAATTAAATTATTTTATCTACAGACAATATTTTTTGAGATACTCTACTGATCCTCTTTATTTAAAGGGTAAATATTTTTGTACACAATGCTAAATTAAAATGCTTTTAAAAATGGCTGTACGCACACAAATGAATAATATAAAATAATTATAAAAGTACAAATACATATTCCCCCTTTATTGTAATAAAACAAATAATATTACCAATACACTAAACTTATTATTGACATTTATCTAATTATTTGAGAACATTTTTGTGTCAACGTTTATCTCGTTTTTTCTCTCGATTTTTCGTTCGGAAGATTAGGCATCATTGCCGAGTTTAAAGTGAGTCAAAATTAAATCTGTGTACAATCAAAATTAAATTTTCACGATTCTTCCTAATTCTCTATCTCCATTATAAGTACTTTAACAAAGATTATTAGAGAATACTCGTACACTATTTGCAAATATAACGCATTTTATTATTCGTATTAACCATCTTGTAAAACGTAAATAGAATTTCCGGAGGCGGAATTATGTAATCCAAACGTTGCACTCGGCTTTAAATTTCTTGTCAACAAAGTGTTTTTAATGATTTATACGTGGGAAGGGGGGGGGGCCGTCGAAAAGTTTCTATTATCCTGTTCGTGTTTTGAAACCCTCAAATGTAAACAAGGTATACTGCAGAAGGTAATGAAATGCACACGTACGTATATCAGGATATAGCAACACTCTCAACAGTGTTTGAGCACGTTCGGATGACCCTGAGTAGAGTAATATTTTACGAATCTTGACATGCTTAGGAGGTGTTTAAAACAGTTCCGTTGACGTGTTAATTTATGTGTGCCTGTATCGGACCCTTTTACGGTATCACTCATTCTTACGTGTATATAATAACGACAGATATTTGGCAAGTTCTTAGAGGTAGCATCAATATGAGGTGCTATATAAAATAAATTATGCGATCAATGATAATGCGTATAGAATTGATTATATTAATTATAATTAGGATTTAAATATACTTGGAATTCATATAGCTTTTAACTTATAATTTTAATGCATTCAATATAATATTTTAGACTCACACTCTGGTTTTGTGTATATCAATTACGAAAAATAAAATTACTTAAGATATTGAAATACGTTTGCAACAGTGATTTCGAAAGAAAGTAAAAAAGAGTTGCTAATTTTTACATTTAATGTCACCTGAATTAAAATGCACATACAAAATTGTTTTAAGAATATTATTACAACAAAAAAAATATTTAAATGCAATATCTTGGGAAAAAAAATTAAGACAGAATGACATTCCCGTTTTATGAGAGATCCTTCTATATTATTTTGCCAATAATATAGCTAAAACTTTTCTGTAAGGAACCTGGACTAGGAATTTTGAAATGTATCATTTAGAAATGGTTTTATTCATATTTCAATACATCAGAGTAGAGAAAGTTTAACAAGAAACACTAGTTATTATTTCAGTTGATTGTAAGTCTGAAAATAATGTGAATTTTTCAAAAATGTTCAAAGTCTTACCTATATTATAAGCAAAATATTATTATTGCAAAATCATTCATCAAAAATTAAGAATATGCCTTTTTCTTCATATTTTTGGCCGAAAAATATCATTTAAAAATTAATTACAACGTTTCTAAAACCATATTTTATGCATATTCTAGTTCAAATAACACTAAATGTAAAAGAATGTATATATATTAATTTATACGCTCTTTCTAAATCATGGTTCTGAACGTAGTCTGATGCCTTATTAAAAGCTTAGTTATAAGATGTTGAAAGCAAAATGTTGTGTATCGGTAAAATATTATTCGTTGCATAAAAATGTTAAATTTTAAAAGAGAATGATTTCTTTCATGGCTTTTACAAACTGTTGAATATTTACAGTCCAAAAACATGCTACAGTTTAAGAAATTAAAAAAAAAAAAAAATAACGTTTTAACGAAAGTTTCTTTCATTTTTTTTTCTTTGTATCGTATTGACTGGTCTTGAATATAAATCACCTGTTTTTAATAACATACATAAGGAATTATCTTTTTTAACTAGAACTAAAATATTTGTATAAGTTGTTTTAATAGTTTGGTTGCTTTTTACGTAACTAAATTCATGATATGAAAGAAAATTTTAATTAAAAAAAAGTTGTTGGTTTACTCTTTTCATTGTTCTTCAGAAAATTTCATTTTATTTCATTATTTAATCTATTAGATTAAAATTCGTAATTTTTTTTTCCTTGAAAAGAATCTTGAAATTTAATTCTGTATAGATAAATTCTTTCGACAAAAAAGCAAAAATAATTACTATAAAATTTATTAAGTATCATTTAAACATAGTATTTAAAGAAAAGCCTATTTTATGTATACTTGTTCATTCATATACTGCAAGTTTTAAGAAAGATTAATTAACTTTCATCAAATTAATGAATAGCGTATTGGAATTTATTCTTTTAAGTAAATGCATTATTTTCTCAAATATAATATTTTTGAATTTTTTTATAACATGGAACTTATAATAATTGGAATACAATAAATATATTTATTGCATTCTAATTGCTGCAATACCAGCTTTTACTGCATAATGTACTGTATCCATGAGTGCACATTACTAGAATTTATATACACTCACTTCCAAAAGTTAAGCACTGAGAGGAATATGAAAATTTCCGGAAGCCAATCAGAATTGAAGACGATGCAATTCGCTAAAGAGGTAGATGGCAGTATGCAAATATGTTAGGTAACTGCCAATCGTGCTTTCATGTCAAGAAATATGCAAAAAGGGCAGTCTTACAAGAAGCCAGCTTTATGAAGGGTTACAGAAGTTGATTGTAAGTGCTGATAGAAGGTGTTTAAAACTTTCGTACAATTTGCTTTCAAGACATACGTGTTTCTATGACTTCCAGAAAACGAATGGAAGATTCTGAGCGCTGGCGTGCTGTGGGGCGCATTGAAGCAGGACAGTCGATCACAGATGTTCTTTTCTTGGGCGTTCATCATTTTGTAATTTCACGTTTGTGGAAAGAATTCCAAACCACACAGACAGTTGTCCAAAGATCCCGTAGGCGGTCGCCCAATGATTACAACTCCCGCAGAAGATCGATATATTGATATTGTTGTCAAGCGGAATCGCAGAGCGACCTCCACACGTGTGACATCTATGGTTACAGCGTCCATTGGTAAGGCTATATCTGCAGCTACTGTAAGCCGAAGATTACATATGAATGGACTGTATGCCCGGGTACCTCGAGTTTGTGTTCCTCTATCCGTCCAATCAAGAGGGGCACGATTAAAGTGGTGCCGGGAACATGGCAATTGTACTGTGTTAACTGGGGCAATGTCATGTTTACTGATGAGTCAAGATTTGCTCTGGAGCCAGATGACAAGCTTATAAGGATATGGCGTAAACAAGGAACACGCAATCAGCCACAAAACATCACCGGGGCGTGCATTCCGAGGCGGAAGCATTATGGTGTGGGCAGGGATTTCATTAGGATACCGCACCGACCTGCACATCTTTAAACGGGATTCTGTGACGGCTGTCCGTTATCGAGATGAAGTTCTAAAACCCATTGGGAGATTTACGCTGCAGCAGTTGTGCCTACTTTTGTTTTAAAGGACGATAATGCACGTCTCCATAGAGCTGACATGGTCGATGACTACCTGGAGAGTGAAGGGATTGTGCGTATGCCGTTGCCAGCATATTCGCCCGACCTTAATCCCATTGAAAATCTTTGGGATGCTATCGGCCGTGCTGTATCTTCACGTTTCCCACCCTCAGTGACTCTTATTTAGCTCTAAACTGCTCTACAAGAAGAATGGCCATTGCTTATTTCTGCGGTGGTTGACTACCTAATTGAGAGCATGGTCAGAAGGGGGAAACTTTGCATACAGATGAGGGGGGGATCTCCTACCCTATTAATGTCCTTTTTTTCATTTTATGCTGTTTACTTTCACTTTATACATAATTCTGTTTAAGTCACATTTATCTGATTACTTACATTATCTGACATTATCTGATAACTTACAAAAATTTAATATTGTTTTCATTTCTGTATATAATTATTGATTTTGATTTATGTATAAATATATATGCTACTTTACTGCCAAATTTTGTGTCAATCAAAGCAATATTTGCTGATTTTTTTGCATTTTACAACTTCGTGCTTAACTTTTGGAAGTGAGTGTAAAATTAAAATATCCAATTACTTGCGAGAACTTTTTTTAAAAAAAATGGAGATATGGAGATTTATTTGTGGTTTTTAAATTTATTTAGTACATTTTGAGAAAAAAAAGGCTAAAATTAAGAAAATAAATTATTAGTAATAAAATGGGAAAAAATGGATAAAAATTGACAAAAAAATTACATAAACGGTGGGGGGGGGGGGGGGGGGTACAAAAATAGCAAATGAACATATTCTCAATTTTTGCAATTTTGATGCTATTCCTTTTTGAAATGACCTTCAGGATAAGAAATCTTTTAATTTTTACAATAAACAGAGTACTTTATCTTCGTTATTATATGAAATTACTTTTAAAAAAACAGTGATTCTATTCACACAATAAGCTGTAAATTTTGTAATAAAACAGTGATTGATAAATCTGAAAGTTAAAACACTTCTACTGTAACACAGAACATACACAAAAAATTTCAGGAAATTATTTTAAAAACTTTTTGAGCAATCACTGTCCCCGTTTGAGGTTTTCGAAAAAAACACATTTCGAATAAAACGCATTTTATAGTTTAACGTCTTATGTAAAGTTATGACATCTGCTTTTACTAAGACACTTATAGTTTTTTTTCTAATGAATGGGAAATAAGAAACTTGGTATTTTTATAAAGCTAATGAGATGACCTATAAAATAAAACCATAAAAGAATTTGTCAATTTTTTTTTAAAAAATCATGATTTTAGAGTAGTTGGATTCCTTAAGTTTGGTGTATAGTATTGAGTATTGCAATTCTTATAGGGACAGAAGAAAATATATTTAAGATTACGCTTAAGCGAAACAATAACCAAGCATTCATTGTAAAGACTGCAAGATCGTTAAAACTACATACTTTGCGGGCTATTAAAACTGATTACTTATATCTTAAAAATGAAGTTATGTGTAAGAATATTTTATTTTTATTATACGGTCCTGAGATACCATTCCATAATGCCGTTTAACCAATTTATTCTTAATCTCAGTTAAACATTCTTCAAAAATTATTCCAACGAGAGAGAAATGAAATCCTTTCCAATACTAATGCTACGATTGGGATCAATTGACATTCAGTGCTATTTAATATAAATTGAGTAATTTATAAAAGAAGGGATTAAACAAATCTGCTCATTAGTTTAATATTCGAAGGTTGAACAAATTGTTTATTGATGAGAGATCCTTGCAAAAGTTAAGACTAAAAAATAAATCGTCGAGTTAAATCATTGCCATATTCGCATTAGCATGAAAATATAATGTGGTTCAAAACTCCCTTTATTTTCCTAACTGGTGTGACGTAACTATTCGCTCTCAAATGGCAGTCAATGGTTAACAAAGCTGTTCTGTGATCAAACATTATGCCACCCCAAGTCATGATGCCCGGTGTAGGACCGGTTTGACGCTCGTTGAAATGTATTGATTCTTAGAATTCACCGGGTTGCCGCCATATATGTCGACGGCCGTCATTCCTCCACAGACAAAATATAGATTCATTTGTAAGCAATATCCGATACCATTTGATGGTCCAGGTACGATCACAATCACATTATACGTCTGTGTTGAGTGACCAATAGTACTAATGTGGCTCGTACCTATGCATGTCAATGTACTTCATAAAATCTGTTGCGTATGGTTTAGGTGGACAAAAATCCACCTGCTCCTGGAAGCAACGTGGTCGCGGTTGCCGAGTGGTATAGGATTGGTTTGGTATAGGTATTGGATCTTGGCTTGCCTTGTCACGAGTTCGAGCCCAGTACCACTAAAGATCGCCGTGTAGGGCAGTGATGCACGTTAAATCTGTCGAGAGCTGAAATGTCCTCCCGTTGGTTTGGTAGTTAGGAGAGGGGGTGCCAGCTCAGGTGTCGTCCAGGTCACTTGACCATGGTTCAAAATTACGTAGTCCGTCGCCAAAAGCCCTCGTGTAGTTGAACAGTGCGACGTTAATATTCAATCAATCAAATACTGGAAGCAACCGGCTTTGGATGCCACGCGCCGTGGAAAAAAGTTTTCGAATAGTCATCTGGCAAATATGCTGGTCTCTTCACTCTGGCGTGCACCTGTGTGCATTACTTCTCCTCCGTCCTAAACATACATAATTTTTAATCCATTGTCTAGCCTAACTTTTTGGATGGTACTCGCGTTATGTTCAACGCGAGTAGCTATTGGGCGCAGTGACAAGCCCAGTCCATGGAGTTCCATAATAAGGTCACACCCACCAGTCATTAACTGATGGTACTGAAATCACCGAAATCTCAAAGGCTTTTTTACGCTTCTAAAATCGCACAAATGCTACTCAAAACCTCAGATGCTGGCCTTCTTAGCGAAATATGAATACCACATGATTAGAAGCGTGAGCAAATTTAATCATTTGCATATCCATCTCAGCACTATTACTCTTGAAATTTGCATGACGCTATGTGCATTATTTCTTGCTGTTTCAATTTCACTTTTGAAGAGTGTATTTATAGTTTCTGCTGTAAACATTTCTTTTTATTGAATAAAGCATGAGAAAAAGAGTAAGATCAGTTATTTACATACCCTATGTTGGAATTTACATATTTACATATGCATAAAAACAAATGGTAAGTAAATTAAAAAATTTCTGCATAAATACTGCATTTCAAGACGAATGGCATATTTTAAATAATCGGAATATTATTTAAAAAAATAAAATATATAAACATATATATAGAACGTGATCATATACAAAGAATTTTTTTCAAAATCTTTCATAAACATGTTTTCAAAATGGAAAACATATTTATTAAAAAAATGTTGTTTTTTGCATTCTAAAAATTGTTTTATTGAAGTCATTTTTAATCTAAGCGAAAAGAAATCTAATTTGCTAAATATCTAAGAAAGACTTAATTTCGAATAGATGCTGGTTTCAGGGTTTTTAAAAATGTTTTTTATTCTAAATAATGCGTATTGCTTACGTTAAGAGAACTGTCACAACATTCAGCCGATTGTCACATTGTATTTCTTTTTTAGAATTTTTTTATGGATCCTCTAACAGATGAAAAAACAAGAAGTTGAAAGATTAGGTAAACATATTTACCGATTGACTATATGGTAAAAGAAATAGCTCAAATAAGCAATATCATTTCTAGTTCTTTACACAAAATACACAATTGTGAGATATAAAATTTTTTATATTTGTAGAGTTTTACAGCGCATTTTTAAGTGGAAATGAGAAAAAAAAATGTAGAAGCAATACCTTTATGGTTTCAATTTTCTATTCTGGTTTCAAACATACCAAGAAATAGTATGAATAACACATTATAGTAAATTAAGACTTCTAGGAAATGAAAAATAACACTTAGTTTATTTTTTTCTCCCTAGACATATTAGAAGCTGCAAAAAATTCCCCGAATAAAATAAAGTTTTGAATTCTTTAACTTAAAAGAAGGCGGAATACATAAAAGAAATATTCTTTACATAGCGATATCAGTTTTTTTTTCAAATTACCTTTTTTTTTTTGCTGTTATTCAGTGAAAAAAAGAACTGGAACAAAATATCCGTGGAATGTTTTTTTTATCAATTCCCGATGGTCCATAAAGAGGCAAGATTAAAGAAATGAATTTAAAGAAGTGATTTATTACCAAAAAAGTTATATAAAACATTTTCTACTTTGTGACATAATTGCCCAGAAGATTCGACTACTTGTCACATCGATGGATGGTCTTCATGAATCTTTTTCGAAGAATGTTGCTACCTGTGAACAATTTGAACTTGAGCTATGTTTTCAAACTTCTAATTGATCTCTAAGCTTTGACGTCCTATTTATTTCTTCGGATCAGGTTGGTTCATTGGTGCCTTAATATTTTATTTCTTACGGGTCATGAGACCATAATGCGAAAAAAAAACAGTTGGCTAAAATAGCATAGTTCAGCTCAAAGAAGAGTGGAAAAATCACTCCATGTCAAGACCTTGTGTAACCCGATAGATACTGAAGAAGTTTCATTTAAACTTTGTCACAAATATATACGTGACCTCTAACTAACCCTCTTGTGGAATCTTTGGGCTAGCATTCGCGTTTAATTCACAGCCATCCCTCTCAAGAAGAAACCTTGATATTTAGATTAGTTCGACTATATAAAGTCAGAGTTTTGTAATTGTAGTAGAAGGAGCTAAGAGGCTGTTACATTCGCTACGCTGGCGAAATTGAGTAAAGTCGATTTTTGCAGCTAAAGGTTATGAGTGGTGTTTGCCACTGTATTAAATTAGTGGATTGGGGGTTTGTAATCAACGATGTATTAGATTAGTTATTTATGCCTATTTGCTTAATACTCATTGCTTTCGCCTTTGACATTCACTTTGAGATTAACTTGCTGTGGGCTGTCAGTAAATAAATAATTGTTATTAGGTAAGTTTCTGGTTCTGCTTTTAATCCTTATACACCCTTAGGTAGAGAAAACGGCAAGGGAGAAACTTCAGGGGTAATCGGAAGAGCACGAGACTCTTAATCTCGGGGTCTTGAGTTCGGACCCCTCTTTGGACACAATTGTGAGCGACTTAGAAGCAAAAGGAAATTAAAATAAGTCGAAGAATACTTAAAATAACTCTCAATATCCATAACAAACTGTTGGAATACATAGTGTTATATATTCCGATTATACGTTACGTTTGGTAGATTAATTATACATTTTTATTGTCGAAATACAGAAATACCGTTGTAATGTGTGTGTAATACTTTATTTACACTGAGAAGCAAAATTATTGTGGCTACCACTTCTACCAAATTGGACCGCAATTTGTCTTTAATATTGTTTGGATTCTTCTAGGCATGAACTATGAGTTGATGGTTGGTAGTATGAAGCATATGGTACTATATCCGATGAATTGCAATTTTCAATGTTCTCAGATTGAACGATATTGGATCCTGCTGACAGGTGCCCCGTTGGATTAAATCTCACAGATTCTCAATGTGATTGAGATCTGGTGATTGTGGAAGTCAACTAAGCAACGTACATTTTCTGTCTGGAGACAATATCGGCTGTATAACAGGAAGTATTGTCTTGCTGAAACAATCAATCTCTGCGTGGCATGGTGTTTTATTAATAAAAAATGATGTAAATCTACGATAACATTTAAATATCATTGACCATTTAGAGGCTCTTCCTTACGAATCAAAGAACCCATGCAATTCCTAGAAAATATCTCTCGAACCATAATATTGTCTCCACTATCTTGAAGAGTTATGGCAATACATATGCGGCTTGAACTTTTTATTTTTCTCCACATTCGCACCTTGCCATCTAAATGCCGTAGTTGAAAATGCCATTGACCCTTTTTCATTCATCTACAGTTCAATCCTTCTGCTCTTTTTCAAACTATAGACGTTTTCTCTTGTTCAGGGCCAATAGTGCAGGTTTTCGAACAAGTATTGGCTACCATAGCCTCCACGGTGTAACATGAGGTGAACGGTTCTTTCAGAGACTTTTAAGATAATTGCGGAAATTCTCGATTAAAATTCCCCGGAATTCGAAATACGGTTGATCTTCTGTTGGACTGGACAATTTTAGTAATTCTCCTTTCCAAGCACACTTTCCACAAGACTAAGTTTGAAACCTGGTTTTTTACTTGGGAATCTTTTCTATGTAATCGTTAATAACTGGTGCTCTTGAATATTTCAGAAGCGCATCCGATTTGCTGATACTGATTTCTTCACTTCGAGATCTTACATTAATCCTTCGCTCAAACACAATAAATGTGAATTTTTGTTCCTTACTTCTTCACAAGCAACACAATGCAATTGATGTATCACGATTCTAGCATTCACTATTAATATCTACTTTGCCCTCTAGCGACGACTGTCTGATGTTATAACTCCTCTTCGTATGTGTTAAGTGGTCGTAATAATTTGACCACTCATTGTATATCTCAATACGTTCATCTCTTATTTTATAACTGTTTCCGTAACTGCAATTAGAAAAACAAAATAATTTATAATTCTCAAGTATTAAGTTCTCAATATGGTTTGTTGAGCGATCGTCTGTTTCACAGAAACATTTTTAATGATCTTGTGTGCCTGTTTTCTAAAATTAAATAAAATTTTCATTCCAACCAAAACTCCTCACACTAATTACTCGTTTTAACAAAAACAGTTCTCGCTATATCAAAGGTATAAATAACAAAGATCATTCTTAACGGTTTTCTAGAAAAATTATACTTTATACTTTGTGCATCCACATTTTATCTAAGGTGAATGGAAACAAATGTATCTCTGAAGTCCGAAGCTAAGTGTAGAATGCATAAAACCAACCAACAGTGGAGTAATTTCTCTTACTTCGAAGAAAAATGCAAGAATTATTCTGTGTCTTCACGTATCCGAAAGAGGAAATGTTAAAATTATGCAAGGAAGCTGGTTCATTCTTTTTTTTACCCTCAGCCTCCCCCCGTGCTCCGGGAAAAAGAAACAGTTCAAACACACCAATCGGACATGATATACAGGTTCGATTTATGGCAAAACTTCACAGAGAGCGAATATTTTTCGCGCTGATTTGCACTGTTTCATGGCCGAAACATTTCTTCTATGCGTTGGCCTGTTTTGTGTGGGGATTTTGGAAGTAAATCTCATCCGAGACATGTCTAAACCATTTGCCATCAAACGACAGTTCCCGTCGTTCTTCGCGGTTATTTAGTATACACCTGTGAGTGAAGTAACTTTTCAGAATTTTTCCCCCACTATACGCCTTACTTAAAAGTTTTTAAAACGTTTTGTGATGCAATGAGTATATTTCTTAAATGACACAGATTATGAAAATTTAAATTCTAGAGGATAATTTGAGGTTTTTAAAATATTTCTTCAAGTAACGTGATTTAAAATTCACATAATGGTTCGTGGCTTTTATTAGTGGAATGTTTCATCTTCTTGCGTCTATTATTACTTGTTTCTTGAACCAATTTGTGATCTAAAGAAAATTCAGAAAAACGAGGATGGCGAGAAGATATTGGTCAAAATTAGAGAGAGAAGAGAGGATCGCTAGTAGCTTACTCTTGTATGAAAGACAGCAAACCCCCCTGAAAAAAAAGTGAATATCTCTTAGATGTGTGTGCGAATATTAACGTTGAACTATTCAGCTATTTAACCCTTTATCTATCGCATTAGGATTTACTGCAGTTTTTTCACGTAATATTTCTTTTTGGATCACTACATTGAAAATTAAGGGATATACATAAGCAAAATACTCAACTTTGGAAAATTTAATCTGTTAGAGCTAATTAATTAAAGGGGTATTCAACTGTCAAATTAATTATATACACTGTTCACTTAAAATAAATAGTCAAATCGTTTTTTAAGGTCTTCATTAGCATACAAAAAAAGACACTTTAATTTTGACATAAACTATTTTTTGGAACAAAAATGATAATCTTCGCAATCCACTGAAAACGCAATTTCTGCTATAAAACTATTCACCCTCCCCGCTAAAATACTCATCATAGAACCCGTGATGCCATATATCTTGAAAGAGTCGATTTCAAAGAATATTCCTGCTAAGTATCGTCAGAGTATTCATAAAAATAGTTATTCTATATTAGTTTAAAGTGAGTGGTACTTATAAGTACCGTCAGTAGATAAAGGGTTAAGGATTTTAGGCGATGAACCTGGTAATTTTGAACCATGATCAAGGGACTTACAACCCTTCTTTTAACTTTCACACCACACCAATGGGAAGATGTTTGATCATCAGCATATTTAATGTGCATCGTCCACTTCTGCACGGCGGGTCTTCAGAGGTACTAGGCGTGAACTCATGACAAGCCGGACAGAAGTCCATTACCTTAACCACTAGGCTATCACGGTTACGTAATATCCCTTGTAATCTAAGAGTTAAGAATTAGTACTTACCAAGAAATGGTATTTTTTCCAAGATCAATAGAGCTTTTAATGCAAAAATTATTATAAAACTTCTTTTCTGTATTATTTTTAAATTTATTGCTTCATATTTGAGTTAACACACCTATCATTAAGTTCTTTGAAATGGAATCATTGGCAATAACTATTATGGATAGAAAAATAGCAAGCATGTTGTACCATTTTCGAAAATTTACTAAATGAGCCATCTTTTGAAATAATTGAAAATTAACACTGGTGGGGAAGTCACGTTTGTAATATTTTTTATTTTCATGGAGAGTCATATTTAGGTGACATTTTCTCAAACAGCGTTAATTTAAGTAAACCAACAACACGTTTTTTTTGTGTGTGTGCTTAATTAATGACTATGGTTAATTGCATGGCTATGTGAGAGTATGCAATAATTCCCTGTAAAATTTTAAAATCTGTGGTCACAGTACCTAATGATGGTATGGAGGGTGGCAACCAAGGGTCTTTAAAATTAAGTTGTTCTGCAAGAAAAAAAATCTTTTTAGATTGTTATGGATAGAAATGAACAAATGTACAATTTTGGAATCTTAAATAAATGTGCCATTTTTCGAGAAACTTGCTTTGGGTTGTGCCCTAAGGTTGTGTTTTCCACATTTTCAAAAATATGCTAGTCATAACTTAATCCAGTAATCTGGAATTTTGTTCTTTTTTCCATAACTGATATGATCCGCCTTCTTTTCAACCTGTCTCTTGGCTTTAAGTACCAGGAAACCTTGTATTAATAAATAAGTATGTCGTCTAAATTTTGGTTTATCCTCCGTTATGCGCGCAAATTTCTCAGATGCATAGCAAAAATAGTTTCGGTACTTCGCCCGTATGGTGGGTTGGAACACGCCCATCCTTCTTCTATTTGCTTTTCATTACTCGCCTTAGGATGCAGTGGCAATGACGGGGGCGATTTCTTCATATTTCGGGAGGCAGAGGCCATTGAATTTGACAGATGCAGCTCGCCCAACAACGGATTTGGATTTTTTTTTCTTGTAAAATAGTGTAGTATTCCGTTTTATACGAAAATAATTCAAAACACGTATTTTGTTACTTATGTATGATATTTTCCACCCGGGAGTTCTGATACATCTAAGAGATGCCGCACGAATAGTCAGTGACTGTATTTTATTCAATCCTTAATGCAGCAGGGATAAACTGCCAAAATATTTATATCGGAATCAAAATCATTTAAATCCTCGTACACATATCTAAGTAAACCAGATCACGAACTTTTGAAAGAGCACTTACGAAGACTGTGGGACTGTAATATTCGCATGCCTCATTCATTTTCACTCGGAATTGTAGAAAGATCTGATATACAACGCCCATTTCAAGACGAAAAATCAAGCAAAACATCACCAGGAACTTGGAAAAGAAGATATTGCCCCCTCTTGACAAACATAAAGAAAAGTTTATTACATTTTTGTAATGTATTTTCAAAAATTCTCTATGGCCTTAACATTATAAGGGGATGTGTGAAGACTGCAACAAGATATCTTGAAATGTTAACTGTGGTGACACAGTGATAACTAGCCATTATCTCTTAAATGTTTTTTCGTTTAATTATCTCAATATCTGATCCTATTTTAAATATTATTTTATGTCAAAAATATTTTAATGTCAAATCTCAAAAATAAAATGATTAAATTCTCTCCAAACGTAAGTATGAGGTGATTCATCTGAGAGATGCCACGCGAATATGAATGTAAATTTTTTAAGGGCACCTAGCGGAGAGTTAAAATGCATTTAGAGGACCAAGACGTCAGGTGAAGAGAACAGTAAAAAGGCAAATGTTTGTCCACAAGAAGGAACGTTGGAGATAGAAAAAATAGCTTTGATATTTCAGAAGCGCATTACGCATATTTGTCAAATTTAGCACATGTTCTGTTCCCATAGGATAGAAAGAAATATCATTTGTGTACCTCGAGATTATACATTTTTTACCCTCGTAGAAAGATGAGAATTACTCCTGAGAGTTTGATACATAATTTCCTAGTTATGTGGAATCCATATTCGTTGAGTCCTACACAATATAATTACTTTAAGGGGTAATCTGTAGTAACAGTGTTTTAAGTGTTGTGTAAAAAAGTAATTTTTTTATATTTATGTATTATACAGTCGACTATTTCTGTCAAATCAAAAAACGTCACCAAATGCTGCGATATGCAGCAAATTGTGGAAAACTGTTTCTCAGCATGTAAAAACAATCTTGTTTGCAATGGCTCCAGAGAAAAACATTTTTTTTATGGATTGTGTGTACCGGTTCCTCGTATGTTCAAATACAGTAATTTTTCTCACGAATGCTCGAAAATAGCAACGTTGATTACAATTTGTAATTTATTTTTTATCATTTTATTGTGAAAAATGATTAGAGTTACGGACCTATTTTCTATTGAAGAATAGAGTATTTCCAAAAGTACGATTTAATTTTTAATTTACCTATAAAGACCGTGGGTTTTAGAAAAATGTTGAAAAAAGAACCACCATATGAGTGTGAAAGACTTCATTTAGACCCGTATTCAGGCGAATTTCTGTAGCATTGTCTACGTAAAAGATGTATTTGTCTTTATTTTGAATGCAGTTGTGGAATTGTAGTCATCTGAATAATTAGGTATTATAAATTTCAAGTGTATGCGGGGGTTTTTTTAAACACAATATTTAATTTTTGTAAATTTTGAGCAAATGTATTTGTCGAGAGCCTGATACTGAAGTAGCATGCACGGGAATTTCTTTTTGTGCATGTGCGGAAATATTGACAGCATTTGACGACATTTAGAGTTTGGCGATCTCTTTTAATTTTGTGAAATTGGTCACCGGTGTAATAACTATATCTTATTTTATATATAGAACTAGCGGTCCCGACAGAGGTTGTCCTGTACACACGTCTTAAATCCGAAACTTACAAACTTTTTGAATAAGTTGTAACAATCTGGACGGTTTTGATGAAATTTTTTTTAAAGAAAGTTATTATAATACCTGACATCTCATGTACCGTTACCACTATTCGACCTATCGATTGCGTGTGAGTATGTATTTACTATGAACTCTAAGTTGAATACATAACCTATTCTGAATAGAAACTTAAGCTTGTTTTGATTAAAGGGTAAAAAAAAGATAAAACTCGAACTATTTTCATAACAGGTATATTTTTTTAATGCACAAAAAATAAATTTATCGTAAAGCAATTGAATATACAATGTTTTTGGTTAATCCTTGAAGGGCATAAACAAACAAATGCGATGGTTTGCCAAACCTAAGACATGCAACATATAATTGGCCGTGTGAAAAGCAAGGATTTTCGAAATCTAAGCCATAAATTGTCATTGTTTGACTTTGTGACATATTAATGGTCATAGAAAATACCAAGCGAATTGTAAACTGCAAACATTTGAATGGATAGGTGTCTGAAAGAGTCATTGGGATCTGTGGTAGAAACACAACTTCTCCTTGAAGTTTGCCGCTCAAAATAGTGGACTCAAGAATATTTCCCATGATTTTTTTTATGAACAATCGCGTGCCCTTACATAATTTTGGCAGATATTTAAATAATAGCGGTATCGGACTGAATTGTGAATCTAAATCATTCTTGAATCCACTTGAACCCACACAAAAAAATTCATCAAAATCGGTCCAGACACTTAGGAGGAATTCAGTCACATATACACTCGCAAAAGAATTACATATATAAATATCATTTGAAAGATATATTAATGAAAAATGCTAAAAAGCATGATTCATCTGCATTTTTGTAACAATAAAGACAGGGTTTGGCCAGTTTGGCTGAAAAACGATTTTCGACGCCAACTTACGTCATTTTTATAATAACGTTGTTACAACAATGCAGGTGAATATTGAGGAATATTTTTAATGCCTTTAATTAATATCTTTTTTAACTAATTGCAATATCATACCAAATTGTAAATCTAAACCATTCTCGAATTCACTTTAACCCACACAAAAAATTTCATCAAAATCGGTCCAGACATTTAGGAGGAGTTAAGTCACATACTCACGCAAAGAAGATTTTTATATATAAAGATAATATAAAATATTCTATAAGTTTAGGCCAACTCATAATTTTATTGTGTGTATGTGAGGAGACTTTTTAATAGAGAAGAAAATCGTTTAAGTTAGATACATAGTTTTATAATAAAAATGTGTACATTCTCCTTATGTTGTTTTGATAACATATCTACATATCGTCGGCCTAGTTATCAGAATGCCTAACTCTTTCTGGGGTGCTAATTTGATGTAGGACTGCTACGCTCCAAGTTGTTTATGCTCGCCAAGATGGACGATAATATTACAACATGGTTACCTTAATATTTTCAACATGTGTAATGTGGTTGCCATGTGGATAACGAATATTAAAGTTAATTTTTATTGTTTTTTTTCCCGCGGTAACCCTATTAATTTCAGATGATCTTAATTCGATTTATGTAAGAATTTAACCATTTCCATGGCATTTGTTCTTCAAGCTACTATTTTAGTCTTCTGTTGTATTTTGTGCTATTTTCGAAGTTGGATATTTCTAATATCTATATTCGAATATTAATGAGTACCAGAATATTTTTTTGAAAGCATTAGTGCTGTACTTTTAGTTACTGCTATGAATTCCACATTTCCACTTTATTTTACATTTTAATAAAGCTTTTTTGAAAGTTCCTTGTTCTATGGAATTTATTGAAACAACTCGCAATTTTTTGAATATTGAATTATCAGCACTTATCAATTGATATTTATTATTAATTTTAATGCATATTATGTAATTATTTTATTTATAATATAATAATTATTATATATAATTATTGGTTTTTTATATTATTTATTTATAATATTTTTTTTTACTTAACATTTGCAATATTTATTAAAAAGTAATTTATTTATAATTATTATTATATTTTATGAGCATTTTTATGCATAATACTTGTATTACATGAATATTATTTTATATAATTATTATCCATATAATTTTCATATAAATCATATAATATATCATAATTACTATTAAATTATATTGCATGATAGTATACATTATATTATTATTATATATAATTTTTATTATATTATATTGATATTCATTATTGTTTGATATTGGTTATTTTTAATATATTTCTATATTTTTCATTTGAAATATATTTCAAAACAGTTCTTTACAATCATTTTCCTGAGGATTTGTTACCGCTATCCCGCCTTATTGCACATTTTAATGTTACTCAACAACAGCCACTGCTTAGGGCGATTAAGGTATCACGCCTAACAGAGCTCGGACGTAGTACTCCTATATCAAATTAGTTGAGCGTTTCTCAAACTGTGGGGCGCCCCCCCCCAGGGAGGCGTGATAACCCTACGAGGGGTCGCGAGCATATTGAAAAGTTGGAAACTAAAGAAAGATTTAACGAAATTATTAACTTACAGTAAGTAAATAAACAAAATATATTCTGATATAAAAAATAAAATACACATTTACACTGATATTATACATTTATAAATATATCAGCACTGTGCATTGTATTTTACAATTAACTAAACAATACTAAGTTAAAAACGTTTAATAATTACCAGTGACCCCCATCGGATCTTTATATATAAAATTATATACAAAAATTAACACTTTTCTTGATAATTTGTATGGTTTATAATTAATTCCTTAAATACTGATTAAAATTACGTGATTCGCTCCCTAATACCACCGTTTTACACGTAGGCTAGCGTATCTGGTGCATTAGGGGTGGGGGAGCAGTAAAAGAACAAGTAAGCAAATCCTCTGAAATAAATAAATCCTTAGTAAACACTGTCAAGGTTCTTAAATTGTAGTCCATAGCCTTTGGAATTATTTTATGGATAGCAGTGCACAGAAAAGATCGTATTTCGAGAAGACATATATGTACGTCAGATGCAATTAACGCTTTGGCTGAGAGAGACGTTTATATACGTCGGTGGCACTTAAAATGTCGTATTGTAGCTTTTGTTTCAAAGTATAATATTAATGAATTCAATACATTGTTGGTGTATGGGGGGAGGTGCGATGAAAATGACGATTGAATAGTGGGTCGCAAGTATTGAAAGTTTGAGAAGCACTGAATTAGTTTCTTTGTGGAATTACGCCTTCTGGGTCTTCTAATTAGGTCGTCCGTCTTCTAATTAGGTCGACGATATATTATTTTGTCTTCAGAATTTGACAGAGTGACAGCACTACATACATTATTTCTGGAAATAAGCATTACAATATTATTAGTTTCTTTCATAGCAATAATTTTTCTAAACTTTCATTCTACTCAAGTCATATGATAAAGATCTGACATTTTTATTGCAGTAAAACATGGTTTGATTGATAAAACCTAGGAACATGTTCTTTATAGAATAAAATTTGAATAAATCTGAAATGGAAAAAGAAAAAAAAAAATCAGAGAAATTATTGAATGAAATAGTTTATTTCGTATCTCTGTGTAAAACATCACACATTAAATTATACCAAGAAAATTAATAGAAATGTTTAACAACGATTCCTAAATTAATAAAGATGAAAATCAGTTCCTCTTTTATGAAATAACTCATTTGTCAATAGGCGTGGGAGCATGCATTTCTTAAGAGGGATTGTTTTTTAAAAAAATTGGGCGCTCCACTCAATTTTTCAATATATTTTCTTACTTACATTTCCTTTATAATAAACCCTATTATATAAATTTATCAAAGGATTTTAAAAAATAACGACATGAAGAATATACGGCATTTTATTAGTTTTCTTAATATTCAACGTTGAAGTTAATTCAATAAGGAATTCCAAACGTGATGCACTTAGTCTGAATCGTTTTCGAAGTAGCCATTTTTTTTTCTACTTGAAACAATTCTTGATCATTCTTGCAGAGTAATTCCAATTATTGCACTACGGCGAAAAATGAATGTCAATATTCATTAATTTTGGTCTCTTGTAAAAATATAGCCATTAATGGAAAAATACTAAAGATAAGAGTTTGATAAGACTAATAGACTAAGATAATAAGACTTTGATAAGACCAGCTAGATAAGACTAATCGAAGGTAAACAGAAATGCTTTGTTTATATGCTTTTAAATCAAGTATCAATGCTTCAAACTAAAATTCTGATTTAAATTTTTGTTTTGATAAATGAAGTGCATTAAAATGTTTGAGTCGTATACAATTAAAATGTCTTATTGGGTTCTACTTTTACAAGTACTTTGAGAAATTATCAATTAAATTAGTTTAGACATCTCTTCATTTCAGTTAAGTACTTTTTTAACGTTAAGTGCAATTTAAATGGAATTTTATTGAAATGCTAAACTTTTAACAAAATAAATAAAAATAGCTAAAGAATATTAATAATATGAAAAAAATAAAAATTTAAGTATTTTTAAAAGGTTTTTGTGTGCGCTTAATCTTTCTATATGTATTTCTATATGGTAAATATTAAATTTTGTATATGAAGCCGTTTTCTTTGAAATTGATTAAGTTCATTTTATACTACATAGAAATATTCCCTCTTTCAAAGTAATTATATTTGTAATTTCAGCAATTACGTAAATTTATATTGACTAATTTATAAAAATTTTGAAGGAGTTTTATTATTACGTCAGAACATTCTTTGTTTTGCTTCCTTTCATTAAATTAATAATTTAAATCTTATTTTCGACATGTTCGAACCCCTCCCCCTAGAATTATCCCGTCCCCCTAGGGGAAGCACCACACAGCTTTAGAAACGCTGAAGTAAAAATATTTTAAGGGGTCCCAGATCATTATATATACCTAACATATTTTCATACCTAAGGAAATGAATTATCTTTGATGTCTATATAAGTTATATGCGGTAAATTTACATCATAGACATCGGGATACTCAAAATTTTGAAATGTATGTAAAGTTTGTGTAGTAAGTATACACAAATAAAAAAAATTATTCATTCATATTTTTATTCTGCTAACTGGTAATTCGGAAAAAAAAGAAAAAAATTCATTGAAAATTTAAAAAGAAAACTTTTTTAAAATGCCTATAAATTATAAAATGTTTCGTAAAAAAACTATTTAATTATTTATCTTATAGGTAAAGCACTTAAATATATGTGAGAAGTATACATTGATATTATAGTCCCCAAGTATTACTTAGATATTTTACTTCCATTTATGAGAAAAAATTAGACTTCTTTTTTTACAGAAAATATTAAACTGTAACGGATTCAAAAATTAATTTTTGACAATGTTTTTGAAACTATTGTCTCTAAAATCGCTAAGACAATGATCATTAAGCATATCTTTAGTGAAATTTTAAAAGAATTTGATGATTAAAAAACAAACGCACTACAGTAACTCTAGTAAAACAAATCAACTACGAAATACATAAACTCGTTATAGGAAATAGAGTTAGAGATGGAATATATCATGAAACCATTTTTGTAAGGTGTTAAATTTTACAATTGCCCTACTGATTATTATATAGTACTCGCATGTCCTTCAATATCTATTTTCTCGTTTGAGAATTTCAAATTTTTATACAGGGTGTTGCCGAATTCAGCCGACAGATTCAGAGAAGGGATATTAGGCATCGTAAGGAAGTCAAATCAACATAGAACTTCTTGTCGCAAACCACGTTTAGTCGGTAAAATCGTGATGATGGTAGTTATCGGGAGGACGGGCAGGGATTCTTTGAGATCATCTGTTTGGGGCTGTACCTGCGACCCGAACTCCTCTATGACGCAAAATACCTTGTTTTCTCACGGCACTTCCACCCGTGTAGAGTACCAGGCACTGCACACCAGACCATGCACGTTGGTGCACCAGGGCATTTTTCGTTTGCGGTGCGTAACCACCATATCCATACTACATATCCCGGGAGGTGGATTGAACGCTGTGGGCCTGTAACTTGGCCTTAATCCCTTTAAGGTATCCGACTACTTGCGATAACTTTTTTTTAAAAAAAGGGAGATATGGAGATTTTTTTTGTGTTTTTTAGATTTATTTAGTACATTTTAAGAAAAAAAGGCTAAAATTAAGTTGAGAAAAATAAATTATTATTACTAAACTGGGAAAAAAATTAGTAAAAATTTACAAAAAATTACATACACGGGGCCCACTCTGTACAAAAAATTTGTGAACAAATTTTCAATTTCGGTGTATTACTTTGCTATTTCTTTTTTTAAATGACCTTCAGGATAAGAGATATTTTATTTTTTACAAAAACTAAAGCACTTTGTTTTAGTCATTATATGAAATTACTTAAAAAAAACAGTGATTTTATTCACTTAAAGGACTACAAGTTTTGCAATAAAACAGGGATTGATAAATCTGAAAATTAAAACTCTTCTTCTTTGTGTGTGTTACACAGAACACACACACAAAAAAATTAAGCAGATTATTTTGAAAACTTTTTTAGCAATCGGTTGTCCCCGTTTGAGCTTTTCCAAAAAAAAATCGTGTTAAAACGCATTTTAAAGTTTGACATCTTATGTTAAGTTATAGCATCTTCTTTTAATAAAACACTTGTAGTTTTTGTTCTAGTGAATGGAAAATAAAAAAACATGGTCTTTTTATAAAGCTAATAAGATGGCCTATAAAATAAAATCATAAATAAAAATTTTCAATTTTTGAAAAAAAAATCATAATTTTAGGGTAGTCGGATATCTTAATGTCTTCTTATGGTGGCACCTCAAATCACTTGGGTATGAGTCCCCACTAGCTACAGTGGAATATCTCATAGCAAGGATCGTCGTCACTTCAGCTGACATCTCCAGCACACTGGATTTGCTTGAACGGGTCTGACAATTCTTCGTCCAGCGGTGTCATTTGTGCTATGACCAACTGGCTGCAATTCCTTGTACTTGCCTTTCTGACATCCAGCTGGGATGCATTGTGTTCGTATTGTAATCATGCTTTACTTCTAATAAATACATTCCTGAACACTTATTGCCCCTTTTCCTTCCTCTTGACATCACACCCTCCATAACTATTTTTGTAAATTACTCAGACTAAACGTGATTCGTGACCCCCGTGGTTGCGACCCCCTAAAGCTGATTTGTCGTCCCTATTTTACTTATTATCACCTCTCAGAATATATCGGTCGAATTCGGCAACACCCAGTAAATATTCAACAGTGAAAAACTAGTCTAAAAAAATCTGGAAATAGTATAAAGCTAATTTCATTACTTGAGTGAAATAATGTAAAACAGGTGGCACGTTGAATCATATTGGTAGATTGGTTTGGCACGCCACAGCTAAAAATTTGTCGTCCCTTGCTGTAAAGCTTTTAAAACATACGTGCTCAATCAAAATAAATTAAACAATATGAGAAAAAAAAAATATCATTGAATAATAAAAAGTAAACTTTTTTCCTTGGTTTGTACATTTTTTATTTTCAAAACTTTTTATGGTGTTGAATCAAAATTATCGATGGTAAAAGCTTTGAAACTTTAAGAATTTATGATCAGACAAATTCTGAATTTCTTGTTACTTCTCTAAAAGCGCACCATAGGAACAGTTTTATTCCTTATCACAATGTAAATTAATTTATATCAATTCCATTTTCAATAAAATTTTCGCATATGTTATTTAGAGGTGAAACGGAAGTGTTAATGCTTAAAATATAATAGTTAAAACAATATTGTATCCAGAGATGTACTATAGAGATATCCAGCCATACTAGACATTAAATTCTTCCTCTGTTAAGATTTTTAAACACTTATATACGGGAAAGAGTATGCCAGTCTTATGTTATTATTTTTGAACCCAACATATTTAAATAATTTGCGCTTCATTAAGAGAGGGAGGTCTATGAATGTGATCACACAGGGCACTCTCGATGGTGTTTGAAGCATTTTGCGCAGACAATGAACTAGGCACACACAAATCAGTATTTTACATAGATTTTACACACTTTGATCTCTTGATGAAAAGTAATTATTAACGTGTTAATTTGTGTGTAACATTATCTACGCTAATATTATAATAAAGAAATCGTTCGTGCATCAAATCTTAGGGTAAATGCCGTAAGTACATTTTACGTGAGTTATGGATGTTGCATTTGATTTAAGTGAGCTTAATTAGGAGTACAATAAAGATATATGGAAGTAAATTTCCCACAATTAAATTTATTATTGATATAAATTTATGTGACAAGAAATAAGTGAAGGATGTGTTAATATAGGTTTTACGTAAGATTCAAATAAATTCAAATAATAGTTTTGAGTTCACTTTCAGAGTGTGCAGTTAAATTACTAAAATTTATTTCTACATTTTAACTGATTCACTTTGTATTTAGCTGCAAGTTGATTATTTGCAACACATCTCTTAATTCTGAAGAGACAGCACTGAAGTTGACACTTCACTGTAAATATTTTCGGGTTATATAGGTTACATTCATTGTTTAATTATGTAAAGGATTTACTATTTTTATAAGGAAATTTTATACGTATTATAACTAAAAATATTAATATATAATAAAATCGCATCAGTATAAAATGAAGCGATCTCATTTTTTACACATATAAATCATGCTAGAAATCATGCAAGCATTCTGCTTTTATTTATAACTACTGCGATTCCAAATACATCGAATAGCAATTCTTAACAAATTAAATATCTAAGATTTGATTTACATATTGAAGTGTTATTGCGTGATTTTTTTTTTCTTTAAATAATGATCAAAATTACTAGATACTTCTAATTACTTTTAAAGAGACAACTAAATTGGGGGGGGGGGGCCAACGGTTTGCATAAAAATTTTTTTTTTTTGTTTGAGTGACTATTAACCCCTTATGTGCCCCTGGCGTATACCTGTATATCCACCATGCTCAACGAGTGCCCTGGATGTATATATAAGTCTTTGCGAAATAAGTTTTTTTTCTTTACGCTGATATCAGTAAAACTGATTCGTATACTTTGAAAAGCAATAAAGTGACCTTGACTGTGTTTGTGAAGGATTTACTTCAGAGAAAAATGTGCTTATTTCTTTGTGCATTTTTCCCCGCCAATACAACGTATACTCACACTTATGTGAAAAATGGTGGCACTGAAGAGAGAATAGCGTAACTTTTAATTGGCAGTTAAGGGGTTAACAGAACTTAAACAGGGACATAAAATTAAAATATTGTTTATTAAATTCGGACTTTAAAGCACAAAGGCGTCGTATTTTTGAAACATAAGAGATGAGGACGACGCTTGAGGTAGCCTTCTACTCTCCACACCAACGTTAGAAAGTTGAGCCACGAACATTTTAATGCACATCAACATCTCTACAAGGCAGGTCTTTATTTTTACTAGGGCTGGAGTGAGTTTGTTTATTAGCTTTGCACTTCAAAGTAACACTAAGACTTTTGTTGACGGACCTTGTAATTTTGAACCAAAGTCAAATGATAAGGATGACACTCGTGTTTGCATCCCCACGTCCAAAATTCGCACTTTAAGTCAACGTGAGGACTGAGAAATGATTCAACATCCATCAGTCCCACCGAGACTCAAATTTGCAGATCAAAAATACTAAACACGAGTTCGCGACTATGACCACTAAGATATCACGGCCACTTGGAATGGAACCTAACATTCGAGGGGTAATAACGAAATACAAGAATCCACAATTATGACCACTCTCCACCGTGACCACACGACGCATACAAACTATTATATTTAGGGCAGTACTTCTCAAACTTTCAATATTCACGACCCAATATTCAATCATAA
>BMAV01006317.1:356276-390834 GCA_019973955.1 Trichonephila inaurata madagascariensis
TTTAGGCAGTCTCTTTTTTTTCTAAGTTGTTATTTAGTAATGTGATTTCATTTTTAACACAATTGAGCAACGATCAAGATGTCTTAATTTTTTCATTCTGGAGAAAGTGGAGTTCAACTCTAGAAGGTTCCTGCCTTTGGCAATAGTCAGCAATAACGTCTGCATCGGTCTGATAATTATTTTGTCGTATCGGCTTACTCCTTGCATAAGAATTAATGTAATAAAGATTTACAACACTAACAAAATGTGCAGCAACTTAGCCAAAGCTTCGTTATAACAACCAGTAGCCTCCATGTAGGTTTTTACTTCTTCTTCATTGTTTTTGTTGAAATCTAAGTAGAGCTTCAAACCCAGAATCCTCGTTTGTGTAAATCCTTTTTCCAGTTTAACATCCTCCTTTTTTTACTTATGAATGAGAAAAAAACATCAAAGCGATCTTTCGATACATCTATTCCAGTGTTTCTCAAACTGTGGGGCGCGCCCTCTATAGGGGGCGTGATAACCCTACAAGGGGGCGCGAGCGTATTGGAAAGTCGAAAATAAAGGATTATTTAAAAATATTATCAATTTACTAAAAGGAAACGAAATGTATTCTGACATAATAAAAAATACACATTTACTGTGATATAGTATACTTATAAATGTATCAGTACGGCACAATATATTTGATACTATCAATACTAAGTTAAGAACAAGTTTAATAATTACTAGTGATTTTTCAATGGGCTTATCAAACACAAAATTTAATACTTATCTTATTGCTTTGTACGGTTTAAAATTAGGGTCGTATTGTAGCTTTAGCGTCAAAGTAGTATACATTATTACTGCAATCAACACATTGTTATTGTATGGGAAAGGGAGGCGCGATGAAAATACTGATTGAAAATTGGGTCGCGAATATAGAAAGTTTGAGAAGCACTGACTTAAGCTATTAATTTGTACGGTTTATAATTAAGATCGCGTTTTGCAGCTTTAGCGTCGAAGTGCATTATTATTGCATTCAGTACATTATTAATGTATAAGGGGGGTGATAAAAATTGTGATTGAAAAGGGGGCGCCTGTATTGAGAGTTTGAGAAGCACTGATCTATACCTAGAAAGTTGTTGATCATATCTAACCCCATACGTTACCAATAAAAATGAAAAGTAAGGTGAGTCGTATGAATACAGAATTAGAACCACTTAGGTTTTTCTACTGTACCATCCAGCCTGTACTCTTGAGAAGGGAACTCTTATCTATACTTACAAATTTTTTATCTAAGAGAGCTTGCAGAGATCTTCCCTTCTCCATCTAATGCTTAAGCTTAAAACAGATGCTTTTTACAAGACGTATATCAGTACAACTCGCACCTTCTTGAGCACTCAATATTTTGTTCGGTAATTTGCTAAGATTGATGAACTCGCGAGTATTACCAACTACTGTATTTTTTTATATTAGCCTCCACTATCTTTCTAAGTTTACAATAAAGTTTATTATTTTATTGTGAACATAATATATATTCTTTCATTATTTATAAGCGATGATTGTGTTTCCAAATGTTTTCTCCTGCATTCAAAAGAAAAACTTTTGAGACATCAAAAAGCTTCTCGGTACTTCCCAGAGCAGTCTTTTACTTCAAATATATATATATATATAGCAGTTCTTATTGCATTATAACAGTCATTCCTTAAAAATAAGATAGCTTTTACTTGTCATGATAATGTAATGATATAACCGAATATCTACAGTCTCATAGGCTTTAGCTGATTTTTTAGATATACAACTAGATTCAGATCAGATGGCTTTAAAATTTCGCATGAGTGGATGTACGACATTATCATTAACTTTGCTTTTTCTATTGTTGCTTTTCTTGCCACTTCATGTCTGAAAATAGGTACATTATTATTTAAAACTTATGGCCAATTCTGTGTAAGATAATATCAACAACAAATTCTTTCCTTTGCTAAAGTCTTTGCAACTTCGATTTCTTTGCTTCTCGAACCTTTTCCCTACAAACACGTATACCTTCAAATAAAGATTTGATTATCACAACGCGTTATATATACTCCTGGCTCTCAATCTTTTTGTATTCTGCTATAAAATTTGATCGCTTATTTCCTATCTCATCTTCATTTTCTCTTGTTTCGGGAAGTAAATCTACGATACTAATTGATTATACCTTTGCTATTTCATCCAAAATTTCAAGTGAAACAGCAGCTTGCCCATGTTAATACTCATATATTCTTTGATTTGTTAGGCCCACTTTGTTTTCTAAATCTTCCTGAGTATATCCTCATCTCAACCTCCACTGTTTATCTTTGTCCTACTTCATACGAAATAGAAATCATTCTTTCATATTAACCAACATATAAATTGGTTGTTCGAGAAATATCATCCTACAGAAACTCCTTCTTTAATTGTAACCCTTGCTACTTCTATTTTCACCCCTTTTCCACTTTTTTTCTCACTAATACGGATGAATTTGGTTAGTAAAATATATCTCGCGTAATTCTTGATTCTTAATCTCTTTATGTCTTCTTATCAGATTTAGTATTTCTTGTCCCTCTTTTTCAAAATATTTTTTGATACTGTTGAAACTAGATCTCTAGGACTTATAGATAATGCTTCTGCTATGGTATATAATTAATTAATTGAAATTTTACACGTTCCTTTTTCATATTGTAGTATGATCTGATAATTCGTACCAATTTTACTTGCCAAATCTTTTAGAGTATATCTCAGCCTTAATCTACGATTTCTTATTTCTTGCCTAAATTTTATAGATTATAGAATTAGGGTTAGTCTTTTTTTTTCACAACCTGCCATAACATCAAAACCTGCCAATTCCCACACTAATGTCTTCTACTAAAACTGTTTCTCAATCTTGATAACTGTTTCTCCCTTTCACTTATTATTTGGTTGCTTTTGCCTCCAATCTCTTTCATTTCCCTTTCTCGCTCTTCTATACTGCAATTCATAACCTCGTAAAAAAGAACAATGGAAAAAAAGTTGAATCCCTTCACATTTATCAAAAATGATAAGAAACTATATTTTCCACACATGGACA
The DNA here is from genome assembly GCA_019973955.1 of Trichonephila inaurata madagascariensis. Lineage (NCBI taxonomy): Eukaryota > Metazoa > Arthropoda > Arachnida > Araneae > Nephilidae > Trichonephila > Trichonephila inaurata. The sequence goes on from BMAV01006317.1 coordinate 359,323, forward strand.
AATTTAAATACATTAGATTTTGACTTGACTTTTCTTTAAAATTTTTGAATTAATAAGAATCGGTTCCTTTTATTTTGGAAAAGCCATAAAAATGTTTCTTAAAAAAAGTCTCGTCGAAGAAAGAGGAATGTATCTTGCCTAAATAATAAAATTTTTAAAAATATCACTCTGAGCAATTTTTTAATTGTGGTTACTAAGACTTTTTAATATTTAACATTTTTTGTCGTAATTAACGATATTCTACTTATTTTTATAAATGAGCTGCATTTTTGCAACTTAGCTTAGCGGGCACATCAATTCCATAAATGTGAAAGCCATTTCACATGGTTTCACCATCTAGTCGTGGCGTCACTTTCACAAATCTGGACGTTTGAGTTCATTTTTAATTTAAGGTCTCTTAGGATGCTAAGATAATGCAGAAGTTTAGTTTCGCCAAGAGTACCAGAGTCAAATTGATCTCAAGGGATCATAATGATAGGATATGCATGCCTACGATTTTCCCACCCAGAAACTCTCTCGACTATAACCGGGGTCGAACCCGCAAAGTTGGGCTTTCGAAGAAAACACACTATATCTAAGTCAGTAGAGCCAAAAATTTAAAAGAATTAATTTCTTGTGTTTTGGAAATGCATAAAAATGTTCTTAAAATGTCTCATCAGTGCCTAAATAATAAAAACTTTTAAAAATATCGTACTGAGCAGTATTTTATCCTTCTTTACTAAGGCTTAATGAGATATATTTTTTGTCGTAATTAACGAGATTCTAATGCACAAAGCAGGAAAAAAAGATACCAAAGAGTTGCAGGCATGAACTTATTTTATTTACAGCGAAAAAAGATACAACATGACATCGTTTTAACATATTCTGGGATGTTGGTTATGAGGAAGTAAATGAATCAAGAGAAAAACCCATGTCGAAACTGCCAGAGGAGGTGTTCCGCGTTCGTTTTCGTAGATCGTGTAAGTAACTAGCTGCATTCCTTGAAATTTAAGTGCAAATAGTCGTTGCTCTGGCACGCAGGAATTTGGCCTCCAAGACGGATGCAGCGGCCAGGGTGGCGATGGGTCTGCAAAGAAAAAAGGCCATATAACAATCTTTCTTAACATGTTATTTATTATTTATTTATGCATCCAACGCCCGTGCCTGGCTTCTTTACCATTTCACTAGTCATCATTTGACTTCCCAGTATAGACTGACGACATTGTCAGTTGGATATTTATTTAGTCCAGTGCATTGGAGCAGGTAGTCGCCATCCATTCTGTCATGGGTGCCGAGCGGGCAGGGCTAATCTGCAGCCAGTGGAGATATACTTCCAAGAAGTCATGGGTGCTGGTTAGGATATGGTGGGTAACGGCTAAGCTCTCTCAGTTGCCTCGGGATAGGGTCCACAGTAGTCAGAAATTCCCATGGCTTTCCAAGGCTCTAGGTATTTTGGGTCGTGGCAGTATATATGTCAATGTATGTTGCTATAATATTTTTTGCTCTTCTGAGGGTCAAGGGTACTTCCGGTTGATAGAACTCAGCTCACTCACTACCGGGAATCCCAATATGGCTTATGATCCACTATAAATCTGCAGCCTAGCACTAGGAAATGAGCTCCACAAATTTAGTTCCAAACTGAATTGTATTTAGGTACTCAGTTGTTTTGTTACTGCTTAAGGCTGATATTACAGCTTGGGAGACGATGAGAAAGACAACTCTTACAGGAGCTAGGGCAGCAAGGAAAAAATATGTTGTAGATTCACAGATATCCGAGTTCTCACAATCGAAAGTGGTGGTGGTTTTCCTTTGTTAACGTGGAATCTGTTATTGCAGATTTCCATTATAAGTGTAAGCATACATGATTGATTCCTTTAGAAAATGTTATATTTTAAAAGAATTACAAGACCCTTTGAGAACGAGACTCTCACCTAGATGATAATAGAGCTCATTTGATACATTTTGTAGCATAATCCTGTCTATTGTCTGTACTGCAGCAGCAATGCGCTCTTTGAGCTCAACTAAGGATTTCAGTAGAGAGGGGGAGAGTACGTAAACAAGTTCCTTAACGTACCCCCATAGGAAGAAGCCGCAGCGCTTTGAATCAGTAAATTTGAGTGGTCAGAGAAATAAGGTAAGATAATTCTCACCTATACAGTAAGACCCCGCTAAACTCGGAGTATACATTTCATCAAAGTACAGCGTAATATGAAACAGCGTTAAACGAGGTTATCTCATCATGTATATGATGGGGTTGGGGAAAGATTGGTAGAATCCCACAATTCAAATAAAAAAGCGTTCAACTGAAACAGTGATAAAGGGAACAGAGTTAAGTGGTGCTTACTGTATGCTCAATCTAGCGATGTGGAATTTCATCTTTTAGGGAGTTTCGAATTGAGATAGACCAATGACTGGATGCCCCATCTTGTTGGAAGAGAAAATCCCTGAAGTCAGCCCTAAGTTTCGTCAACAACCACAACAGGTAACAATTATTGGACACAGTTTATCCAGCGAAGATAATTTGTGAATCTATGCGCAGAAATATTCCCCTTTGGCGAATATCTCTTTCAATTCTCCCGACAGCACGTGGATTTTTCGTGCCCCAGAATAGTTAATTTGGATGATTCACAATCTAGATCCGTCCCTAACCGTAATTGTATTGCACATAGTGACGGAAAAAATAATCAACCTGCGGATTAGAAAGAAAGTTCCGATAATCACGGCTAATATATGTAATAATTTTGAACCTATTAAATGGCCAGGACACAGCAAAGCAAGCACCTCATCTTCTCCATCTACTTGCCGCCAACAGGAACACTTTGAGCTCAGATAAGTCTTGTAACAACCGATTCAGGACCAGGGGAGTTTTCCTACTTAACCCGCGGTCACTCGAGGCCTGTTTTTGCTACTGTCGTTACTCGCGGGGTGTAGAGAACACACCAAACTTTAAACATGTTTATTTAATTAAGTCATTATGATACATATTTATAAAGTACAAGATGTTTTTTGTATTATACAAATAAAATTATTAAATTTATTGCATACAAATGAGACTAACATTAATTTAAACTAAACATACAAAATTTTCATTTTAAAACACATAATTTGATATTTTTTCATAAACCAGTAAAACGTATATACCAGTAATAAATATACTTTATAATTAATGAGATAATGATAGTAGAAAGTATAGAAAGATAATATTTTAATCATTTTCCAAACATTCAGAGCTGACTGTATACAAATGCTCAACTTCTCGCGGAGTTCTCAGGCCACCCACATAAACTTTTGAAGGTCATTATATTCCAATCATTCGAGAAAGAGGGATTGCATCAGGCCTGAAGGTTCAATGACCTAAAATGTGCAGCTACAGAAAAAATCGTGGTTCTGCACATTCTTTTTAGAATCCTGTGAGGATTTTCTTGTTGCTGGGATGTACAGAACACCCCGCGCGAGTGATCGAGGGTTAAGATTATCTCCATTTAAAAATTCATATAAAATCATTACTGAAAAAAAAAAGCCGAAAACTATAATTTATAAGCATTCCAAATTCCATAGGTTCCAAATTCAGATCACACCGATCATAGGCATCCAAACGGGTAAAACGTAGTCTCGCATATGATATCGTGTTCATTAAATATTATCATGGTTCTGAATGGGTTAATCTATTTTGGGACTCAAATACATCACTTGACTTTTGAAATATTGTTAAAAATATTTGCCGCCTTCTACCTGTAATACGTTAACAACATCGGCTCTTATTGTGTTGAAATTCGACTGCGGGCCAATTTTAGTTGGGTGTTTCTCGACATTATCTCGACAAAAATTAATATGAATGTAAATAAAATGTAAATTAATACTTTATAAGTTGTAATAAATACACCATGGCCAAGAAAACTTTCAGAAAAAAATATGCTTCTATTGACCTCTCTACAATAAACTCTGTAAATTTAAGGAATGAAGAAACGGGGGAGGGCGAGTAATGGAATGCTAAAAAAGCGTAGATCGAGAGAGATCGGCGGCTTTGAAGTATGTCACTCATGTTTAATAAATAACAAAGTAAGCCCTACGGGAGAAAAGGAAAAAAAAATTCTAAAGAAATATTAACTACGGAGGGAGGTTAGAGATTGAAAGTCTGACTCTGAAGTAACCTATGGATTATTGGAAAAAGACCTCATTATTTTGAACCACGATTAATTTATGAGAACGAGACCTGCGCAGGCATCTCATTCTCTAGACTGCTCTTCCTTGCCATCGGGGTGACTTTCAACTTTTACCGATTAAGCTTGCATTAATCCCGCTCCATGGCATGTTTTTAGTTGCAGCAAGACTGAAATCCAACAGTAGGTATGAGGGTAATTTAAAATTAAGTGGGATGTTTCTAAAAATCATCGTGCTACTTTAGCTCCATGTTCATTCAAAGTAATCAACCAAAGCATTCATTGGCCAATTACATTATTTCCCTTCTTATACTTTAATACACAATGAGTTTCCAATTTTTTTTTTTGTGTTAAAGATAAAAAAAAAACTTTGTTTGGTGTTGCTAATTTTTATACATATTGGTCAATAAAACCATAAGGAGGAAAAAGTGAGTGACTTCTGATGATCAAAAAGCTTGGAGCCCCTAGAATAGCTGAGCATAACAGAACAGCCTTCACGCCTTGGGTGACCCTCCAGGAGATTACTCCCTCAACGTACTTCGCCCATTCCACCCAGGTACACTCCCTTCGCCGGCAATGAGCATACTTTGAGGCGGCCTGCAGGATTTGAATGGAATGGTACACAAGAACATCCTCTCGCTCTCTGCATGAAATTAAACGCGACTGTGGTTCTCAGACTGTTCTGGCTTGACTAATAAGTACCCACTAGAAAAATCTTTCCTATAATAGTGTCAGAAAAAGTCCAACCGACTTGTAAGAAATGCTGTGACTATCCAACTTCACCGAATCCTTCTGAGATACAAAGGCCTGTTAAGGGTGATTAAACATTCAAGTCCCATATTTTCATAAATTTTCCTGCGGTCAACAACCTTCTGGAGTTGAGTTGAGTTTGGTGTTTTATGGTGCAAGTGACAGTTTTGGCTATACTGCGCCAAACATTCATAGGTCTGTGGTCTGGACGGGAAAAGAAGAAATTGGATGACAAGATGGAGGGTCGAAAATATAGAAAGATCACTGGGGTACTCCGGGGTCGTGACACCCGTGTTTACCAAAGATAGTAAACCCCTTGGGAAAAGTAAAAGATCACTAGGGTACCTCGGGATTGTGACACCCATACCCACCTAAAGAAGGTGACCCCCTTGAGGGGTAACAACCTTCTGGAGCTGATATAACAAGCATATAGGTTATAATAATACAAATTGGTACTGAAATGTTTTTTCATCATGAAAAAGTGCTCCCAATTTGAGTGCTATTCCTTTTAAAAGTCTGTGAAGTTACTCACTACTTGGATTTCGACGTGGCATTGAGCCTGCTGAATAGGCTGTGACAACATGTAACTTGAAACATCGCCCTGGTCGTAGTTGCGCTGAGCCTCCTCGATGGATGACTGGAGGCGAGACAGAGGATTCTCGGCCACTGATACTTCTTCCTCGCGGTTCTGGAAACAAAATGAATTATCATTGGTTTGCGTAAAGCACGGTGAAACACAAAACATGACGTTGCACAGTGCGTATTGTAGAAAACATACATGACAATAGGGCATGACATGTATTCATGATTCAATAAAATGTACTCATGATTAATACTATAATTTGTAGAATTAATTAGATACTAATATCTATATTCCAAATGTCATTTAAATTCGATTGCTACTGACGGAGATTATTGGGCAACCCTGACTAGAAGATTTAAAAACTGTACTTTTTTCATGAAAACAGTCCTATAGATTTTTTTTTATTTTCAATGGAGCAATGGATTGTATTTACCATTGCAGACATAGTACATTCTCCGGGAGTTGGTATCACTTTTTCGTGTGGTATCATGTAGGTGGAATACCAACTGCAGTGATGTAATTTTGACGCCCTCCACAGACGGAGGCACCTGAGCTCTGAAGATGCGAAATGGTAATAGGAATACATTTTTGTGATTAGGATATGCTTACGTTTTGCTTCAAGCCAAACAAATTGGTCTTGGGATCTTTAACATTTCACATAATCATACGACATGGACGTTGTCGGTTTTCTGCATCATGAAAATCTACCGATTTGGATCGGGGTCGAACCCGAAAACTTGGACGTACAAGGTCAGCGACACAACAACTGCGCCACCCAGCAAGTCATTCCCTATTCATTCTTCCATTTTTGTAAGCTATTACATAACCCTTTAGGATGCAACGATGTCTGATAGTAAATTATTAAAACTCGCATCTTTTTTGTGAAATTATCATTGCTTATAAAAAGTAATTCATAATATTATATTCTCAGATCTGGGTTAAAATATGAATACAAAAACAGGGACAGCAAAATTTTTACCTCCAATTTTTTTTTCTCTACGATTTTATAATTATTCTGTAACCACTTTTCTTCCTTGATTTCGAACAATTGCCTTTTTAAACAACTCAGTAGGGACCTCTCTCCACATGCATGAATGGGATAGTGTCAATAAGATCAAGTGACTTATTGTCGCAAGAAAATAATTGATTATTACTTTCTCATACATGAAATAGGCTCATACCTGGAGGATAGCTGGTCGGTCCTCATTGTTGACGTTCCCCGGGAAGATGTAGCTCCTCATGGCATCTGGGACAGCGGCCTCGGCCACAACGCATAGTAGGAGGAGAGAAAACATAATCTGCAGGACACCGACTGAAAGAGGGAAAAACACTTTAATGTCACTGCGTTATTTCTTATTCATTTAAAAGAAAAAATCAAACTGCAAATGGTTTTGGGCAGTGTTGGGAGAACTTTTCCATGGTAAGACCTATACTTATGTTTTTAAGGTGTTGCGGTGCACCCAGTGGCGTAATTTTGGCCATTATGTGTTAAAAATATGTTTTTTCTATTTTTAACACTTCCTTTTCGACATGGTACCCCTCTTTTAAACTATGACAATTTACTACTGGATTATGAAGCGTAGATGTATTCAAGGCAGTGAGCCTATGAATCTGAAATAAATATATGTACTTAATTTGTTCGTTGCCGAGTCCGTTCCATCGCAGGACATGACATCAGCATGAGAACCCAATCTCATAAAATTGCGAGGTATAGAATAATGCCTCAATTGCCAATACCCTGTTATTGCGGGAAGAGTTTGGATTATACTCCCCATCAGTCAGCTGGGGGGTGGAGAATTTATTATTAAGTCTGGAACGCGCAGTAATTGCTTTTTTTCGCTACAGTGGCAGTGAACGTCTTAAGTGTCACCGTGCACTTCCAATCTCGTCTACATATTTATCGAATCATTTGCTTCAGTAAATACAGTCACATTGATTGTGAAAAGCCGATTCTCCAGTTTTCCCATAAATGTTTCTTTTGGTATGCGCGTTTTAGGTCTTAGAAAAAGCGATCACGCAAAATGTATTAGCAGTGCATCGGTTGATCACGGTCGACTTGATGCCAAACCTTGTATTAGGGTATGTAGTTGGCCTATGTTTTAGATTGTGAATTTTGTGCCCGGCGATGTTCAAATGAAATTTCTGATTCAATTCTTAATTTCTTCCATAACAGTGCACCAGCTTGATTGACTACCAAATTGGTAATCAATATAATTTCTTTTACATTTAAGAAAGTTATAAGTATGTAAGTTAGAGAAAGGAAATGACAGCTCCAATGTCATCCACATCACTTTAACCAACTAAAAGTCCTTTTGCCAAACTAAAAGACCTGTGTGCCCGTACGCTATACGGGCAATGGCATTTTCTTTCCTTCTCTGATTTGCACATATTTTTAATTCATATGGCGATATTATTTAGTGCTAGTATTTTTTTAACTATATGACAGAATCACACTATTAAGTGGCAACATTGAAAGATATTTTCCATTTCCGTTTTTATATATGGTGTTGGACTATTATTTTTGTTTGTTTCTTTTTATTAATTAATTAAATTTAATTAATGTATTAATATTTGGAAAAACTTTATTAACATCAAGGGTCATCCACTACAAGTTTAAAAAAAATGCATTATATAGATATAGGGAGAGTGTGAACTAATAGTAGAAATTGAAAAACGCTTCCGATTGTTTATTATTAGTTTTTATGTAGCATTCTTCCATCCGTTATTACTTATTTTTTCAAATGAGACGTATGTTTGATATAATGGCTTAGATGAGAAGTCATCAACCTCATACCCATTACATGTTAAATGCCAAATCAATGTACCGATATATTTCAGGGTCAAACACAGTAGGAAATATTTGAAACAATTCCATTCCCACGATAATGCTTGCGGAATTAGGGAGTAGAGGTCAAAAATACATATTTAGAGTTTTATTATGTAATAATTTTGCATCTCATTTAAAGATATTAATGTTTATACAAAAATAAAGAGCATAAAAAATATAAGTATTATTTCAAGATCACTAAAAAATTAAAATTGTACCTATATAATGTATCTTTCAAGAATATTTATTTAAATAAAAAATAAACATAAAATATAAGTATTCCTTCAAAATAGTTAAATAAGACAATATTTTAATGTATAGCTTTGCTTCATTTCGAAAAATCATGAATTGATTTGTGACTTTCAATTTAACCCATTTATGAACGTCCAGTCGTTGCACTCAAAATAGTAGGATTCAAATGTTCTCAGACTGAGCCTACAACGTGCAAAATTTTGCAGTAGAGCAACTACACTAACATTTCTGTGTTACATTTTTTCCCTTTCTAAAAAAATTTGTTCAAAATCATGTGATGGGTGGATCGACATGGTGTCGTATTTTGTAGGCGGATGTATTTATTTATCGGCGATTGAAAGAAATTGTGTTTGTTGAGCGGATAATGGATAATATTTTTTCTGTGCGTTTGGGGAAAAAGGGCTACTTGTGACAAATGAAATTTTGATGCAGAATTATCGCAAATTCAAGATATGAGTGGCAAAGAAGTCAGGGAAAGTGTCAAAGGTGACAAACACTCTGGGCGTTCTTAGACTTCCCACATCACTGAAAACATTGAAAAGGTTCCTGCCGTGGTACGGAGGAACAGACTTCAAACAATAGCAAAATCAGTTGGGATGTCCTCGTTCACATACTTACCTCGTACTGGATGCTTACTAAGAATCTTAACAGGCACAGGGTCAACATATCCTTCCCCGCATGTTAAACAAAGTCCAATATGCGGATGGGATGAAGTTAATTCAGCCTGTGATGCTCTTTTAAAGGTCATGGCTTATCTGGATTCCAGAAATGTTTCGATGACCTTTACAAGTCATGGCAAAATCTATTGTTACTTAAGGGTTTTATTTCGAAGGAGGAGGTGTTTCAGAAGTTTAATTGGTAATATTTTTTAAGTAATAGGAAACTTTAGAATCCTACTACGTATTTCATATGAGAAAAATTTTTCGCATACAAATATATAACCAAGGGGGACAAAGCAGGCATATGCAATTTTCTTCAAATAATTAAATCTCTCATACAAGGACATACATCAATTTAAAGTAGTTGTCGATTTATCGATAGAATTATTTTCCAGATTTTTTCATTATCCCGTGAAATTTCTCTTTCAATAACTTTAAAGATTTTTTTCACGAAGCAGCACTAAATCATGTTTCATTTTACATGTATTACACAACCGTTTGGATTTGAATTGAATATTTAACACTAAGAATGAGTCACATTTTAACTGAAGATGTTTCTAACACACAAACTACACTCAAACATATTCAGTAGAGTCATTTTATGACAAAGAGCTGAAAGTAAGAAACAGCCCTTAAATAAAAATGTGTGAGGCGTAGGGAGGAGAGAGAGTGAGCGATTTAGCTTTACTTCATAATTTGTAGAGAGCCACTGAAAGTTTTTCCACATGCCATGCATAGCGTGCGTGTCATAGGTTGTAGAAACCTATTTTAGAGAAATTTAATTATTTTAACGAGTTTGAAGAAACGTATTTAAAGTTTAAAATATCCCGGAAATAGCTTAACAACATTAATAAAATTCCACTTGCTGCATTAAATATCGTCTCTTATTTTTTTGCATAACTTATTAAAAATGCAAACGCATCAAATTAAATTACTATGTTCACATGAAATATATCATATACCAGCATTAATAAGTTTTAAAATGAAGCAGCAATTAGAGTTCTTAGTATATGTACACCAGTGCTCCTCAAACTTTCAGTATTGAAGACCCAATATTCAATCATAATTTTCATCGCACCCCCCTTCCATACAATAACAATGTATTGAATTCAATAATACTATACTTTGATGCTAAACCTACCATACTACTTTAAATTCTTAAGTGCCACCAGCGTATATAAAGGTCTCACTCAGCCAGTGAATTAATTGCCCAGGACGTATGAATACGTCTTTCCAAAGTACAATCTTTTACGAAAGACTTGCTAATTTCAGAGAATTTGCTGATTTTTTATTCCTTTTCTATCCCCCCTCCATACACCACATACGCTCGCCTACTTGTTAAACGGTGATATTGGAGAGCGAATCACATTATTTTTAATCGGTATTTAAGGGATCAATTATAAACCAAGATAAGTGTTAATTTTTGCATATAATTTTATATATGACAAGCCCATGGGGTCATTGGTAATTATTAAACTTGTTCTTAGTATTGTTAAATTAATTATAAAATACATTTTGCAGTACTGATATTTTTATAAGTGTAAATTTGTAATTAATATTTTACTGTGCCAGAATGTATATTTTTCAGTAACTTAATAATTTTTTTAATAATCCTTTGTTTTTCACTTTTCAATATGCTCGCATCCCCCTCGTAGAGTTATCATACCCCCTGGGGGCGCTTCCCTTAGTTTGAGAAATGCTGATGTACACTGAAGTATTACTATTATAAATAATTGCTAAATTTATGAAAAAAATTATTTTAAACGTCACATTTTCAAATTATAAATAAAGTTAAATGACTAAAAGAAAGTAGTTAAGAAACCTTTAATTATTTGATTAGTAAGATTTTTAGCACAAATTATTTACTTAAAGAAATATAAACGATGATTAAACTTTGAAATTTTCAAGGTAGAAAAGAAAGGAATAACAAACACTGTGTATTCAGTATCTTAACTAAACTTGTATCATAAGGCTTACAAAACCCCAGGCTTGTAAAAAGCATTTAACGCTTTATGATAAAATATTAATTAAAAAATATGTTAACAATCGTTTGAATTGTCACATCTAAAATAGAATTCCTTCTTTAATTTATTCTCATAATGTTTTTTTTTATCTAACTTCTGATGCCAACGCACATTAACTCGATTGACGTCATTGCAATAATTAAAAAAAGAGGGGTGGGAGAAAATTCTCCTGAATATTCCCTCATTTTAAATTATTTTTTATTTAAAATTATATTTAAGTGTTGCATTCTGTAAAAAACTGGTTAACACTGGTTGCAGAATAAGTTGAAGAGCTTATATATTTTGTTTTGGGAATGATATAGAGAATATGATTTGAAAAGCCTCTTCAAATGAAATCCAAACAGAGAAAAAAAATCTGGTACCTGTTCTTTCTTTGCTAAGTTTTTATGATGTCTAGAAGCTTTAACAACTTGGGGAAACTGGATGATGATTCTCGAAACATTCGTAGAAGTATTAGAAACATTTCTGAAAACATTTTCTTCACCCTTCTCAATCAAGATATTACAAGTAAAAAATACTCCAATGTGTTTTGAGCTTCCATGTGATTTCTTAAGCCCTCGTTCCCAAACTTTGCTGCAGAATAGTCACAATAGGAAAATAATTTGGATTCTGTGTTTAAGGGGGGGAGAGGATTATTCGAATGAAGTTTTTTTTTCCCCTAGTAAATCATAGTAAGTCCCTTTAACGATATTCATGATAAAATTAAACTGTTAGTAGTTCTGTGAGCATAAATAGTATACATTCATATTTAATTAAATCACTTTTATTCATTTCAAATAGTTTTCGCTTCAGTTCTTAAGAAAAATTTTAGACCTTCATAGCCTTCTTTTAATTTATTTAATGTAACTGTAAATTTTTTAACATTCACGTACATAAATCCTTCTACGTTATAATTCAAACCTTTGAGTATCTTAAAGAAATAATAGGTGGAAAATAAATATTTAATGCCAATATATTTAATTAATTTGAATATATTTGCATTACACAAATTTTAAGTTATTGTCTCTAATCATAAAAAGATTATCTAGGCTTCTTGAATGGAACTTCGAATATTCCTTTTATTAAACAGCTAACGTTGAGAAATCCATTCGAAAATATATATATTTATGTATATTACACCTTACGGTTTATTGAGTCATTTAAAATACCTAAAATATAATTTCTAATTGTTTCCAAAGATTATTAAAAATTTATCTATGCTTTGAAAGGTACTTTTAAGTTGATAAGAATTGTGAGAAGGGAAATCAAGATGTTAAGGAAATAAGATGTTCCGAAAATCAATAGAATAGAATTTCAAGAAACTAATCCTTCAATATATTTTGCGCTTTAAATGCATGTAAATTGAATTTAGCCCCTAACACTTACAAAAATCGAATAACTTTATTTCAGGTCGAAATAATGGTAAATGCAGCATGGATATTGAAATAAACACATTAGGACTATATCCATGGAATTCTAATTAAAATATAATAGAGAAATGTAATTTTTAATGCTTAATAAACGGAGACAGAGTAAAGATGAACTAGCTGGAACTTAAAAGATGAACTGGCTCACCACTAGATGAATACCCGCTGGTAAATCAGGTTGTACCCTACTCTGTACGATTGGCTGGGGCCCGAAGCAACCAAAGTAGTTCATAAAAACCCAATTTTTAGCAGCTCATCTTCCGAGCGCCAACTTCGAGCAAGCGAGTTACCCGCTAGTCACTCTTCAACCACACAAGTCCCTCACGCAAGCATTTCGGTTTTCCGAGGTGCAGAAAAGCTTTTTTCGAGCTCTTCCATTAATATTTTATTTAATCTTTTTCATTCTTCCTTTAAGGGGACATGGTACGATTTAAGCAAAAATTTTTAATTTAAGGATTTTTAAAATTTTTTTGGTTGCCTCCTGTGTATGTATACTATGTTAAAGAGATTTTGTGCTCAAAATTTCATAAAAAGTTATCCATGTAATTTTTTAAGGAAAAAACTTAAAATTTGTGAAGTGATTTTAAAATGCTACTCCTCCTACAAAAATGTACGTACATGCTTGAAATTTGATTTACAAGTACGTCAAACTATGTATAGTAAAAGTTGGTATGGGTTTTGCGTTAACATGATTAGTATTGATATAATACTTCTTTTTAAGAATGTTTATTGAAAATTCCTTAAAAAATGTATAAATTCTGAGTTCCATTATTTTAAAAAAAATAAATATTGCTTTGATTGAAAAATGCATTCCAACTTTTGTTACATGTACTATTAGCAATAGGTAAAAAAAAATTCAAAGCATTAGGCGCAATACAAAAAAAGCCTTAGCATTTTAAATGAAGACAAACTAGTTATTTTATCTTTCTGAGATAAGTCAGTTTAAAGTTTTGATTTGCCTTAGAGATGTGAAGAAAAACGAACGTGAAAGCTATCATAATTCTGCGTTTTTTAAGTTTTAATCTTTCAAATTTTGTGAGGTTATAGAACAATATATATAAAATAATTTAGACTAAAAAAATTAAATTTGATTTGTTGACCGATTTTGGTCAATTGAATCATACTGTGTCCCCTTAATCTAAATTTACTTAATTTATCCTTAAAGGATGCATTTTTATCCAAAGCACGATATTTTTTTAAAAATATTATTTTTAATATTTTAAACGCAGTACTGGGCTAAGTTAAGGCTAAAGCAAAGCTCACTCAAAAATCTCAAGATAGGAGGTGAAGTTTCCATATGGAAACAGGTACTCCGACAATTCATTCTACGTATATTTTGCGTTGTAAGAATCAAGCAATGAATCAAATCAGAAAACAAAGCAAGCGCTTAGTAAAGAGAATCTCGAGACTTACCAAAGAAACAGTTGACTGTGCTGTGGATGTGGAAATGTTGGATCTGTCTGGGAACAGACACTTGGGACCTTTTATACCAGAAGAGAGCCTTGCGTATCATGACTGCTAATATCCGGCACTGAAGCACCTTAAGTACCGGTGTAGTTTACACAAAGTGGGTGGAAAGAGCGCAAAAAATTTTGGAAGAAATCCTTCAAGACCGAAATTGAGATCTTTTTTTCGAACATTTCCCTTTCCTGTTACCGTTCAGAACATTTTAAGGATAAAGTTGCAATGTCGTATGAAACTACAATGTAACGTAACTGAGTAAAATACATTAAAATTTTTATTCTAGGTCCAAAGTTGGAATTATTAATTTTCTAGCAAAATTGTAATTAGTGTCATGTAATCTTATTAAAAAAAGAATATTAGATAACTTTAATGTATTAGTACCTTTTTATAGGATTTAAATATCAAATTCAAATTAATCAAAGCTACAAGGAAACATAAATGCATTAAGTTCTTAAAATTTTTCTAATAATTTCAAAAATAAAAGTGATAGCAAAATACAAGTTCAATGCATTCCAGATATGAAACTACGTTTAGCGCATAATGGTATTCGAATAAATAATTCTTGTAAGCATCGACTACATATTTCCAAAAGAATTTCAGCAAACTTTAGAGTTTCTCCAGTTGTTTTCTTATTTGTAAAAATAAGCAATATAGTATTCTCATTTTAGAAGTTAGTATTAAAATATTTTCGTAAAGGTAAAGTAAAAAAATATAGGTATAAAATTCTTCTTGAGATGCTATAGTAAAATATAGTCATAGAAATATTTCCTGTTAAAATACACTTATGCATAAATTAAGAATGATGAAAGTTCAGCCAAAGAAAAAGTGAGTAAGTGTATATTAACGTTGCACTGTTCAGCTACAAGAGGGCTTTTGGCAATGGTCTTCGTAATTTTGAACCAAGGTTAAGTGACAAGGATGACATCTGAGCTGGCACCCCCCTTTCCTAACTACCACTCCTCCCCCCTACATGGCGGATCTTTATTGGTACTGGGCTGCAACTCACATGTCATGCCTGACATGATCTGATACCTTGGCCACTGGGCTACCACAGACCCTCAGCCAAAGAAATAGTCAGAAGCAAAACAAATGCGACTTCTTTGTAAGGACTTTTTATTAACCAAAAGGTAAAGGGCAAAAAAGATGCTACACGTTTCGTATAATTAATAAAAATTGCAATTTTTGCTTCTTGGAGCAAATTACAAAAAAAAAATATTACATGCTAGGTATAATGGTTAATGCATAGTATGTTACCCAGACGATCTAATACGCCTAAGCATGCTCAGTATCAAATCATCGATCTGATATTAGGGAAAATATTATACTTCTCATCAAGCAATGCTCTTTGAAGTTTCAGTGGGCATGTAGGAAGTGGTTGAAGGGCTGCAATTCGTCGGCAAAGCGTATCTCACACATGCTCCACTGTATTAAGTCTACTGTATTAAGTGTTTTGTGAGAATTCTGGCCAGTCCATACGGGTGATATCCTCCGATTGAAAGCATTCGTTTACGATGTTTGCGTTTTGAGGACGGACGTTGTCATCCCTAAACAAATTCTACGTCTATGAAACTCCGAAACAAACATACATGTTGTTCCAGAACGACGTCCCGATAGATACTGGTTTCAATTTGAACAAACTGGTCAGTTCCAAAACTCAGAATAGTCCCCTCCCCTCAAAAAAGCAATCATGCACGACGAAACGGTGTCTTTCAATGATGTTCTCTTTGTGGTAACTGGTACCAGTGCTCTGCATATGAAAGTCCTTCGAGAATCGGATTATAAGCTAAACCTTGACTCGCCGGAAAACCTCACACAATGCCACTGTTGCGATGTCCCCAATGCATGCTCTCTGCTCCAGGCTAACCGTACGCGACTGTAAATTACAGTAAGTGGAACACATCTGACACATCAACGAGTATATAGATCAATCTGCCCTAAGCGTCTGTACATGGTCCTCCTTGAAACTGTTGTACCAGTGGCTGAAGAGAACTGAGGAATCAGGTCTGATGCCCTACTCTCAGTCTGTTTCTTTTAGCAGTAACTGCCAAATACTGGTCCTCATTCGGCGTTGTAACTCGGGGCAACCAGTGATGTAATGTCTATACTCCCTTTACCTTCATCTTGGAATCGTTGCCAAAGCCCGGAGGTGACATTCTGGACGATTCCAAGTTCTTTGAATACTTCCAGCTGATAACGTCTCCATTCCCCCATAATTCTACCACTTAGAAAATAATCCAAATGCATCCTTTGTGTCATAACTATGCAGTTATTTCTCCGAAATGTTTACAGAGCGTTTGTCAACAATATTTTACTTATTCCCCTCTTACGCTCTCGTCATTGTGACGTACTATCGATGTCATCTGGAGGCTTAATGCAATTTGCGCAGGATTCTTGAAGGTGTGTGTAGTTATTTTACGGGTGATATATTTATTACAGAGTTCGATTTTCGCGGGATTTATAGACTTGAGTGCATGAATAAAAAGTATTTTATTAACGACTGAAAATTTGAATATATATATAGGGAGAGTGAACTATAATAGTAGGAATTGAATAACACTAGTTAGTTCACATGATACTAACTATATCATGTGAATATTTCTTACGACTGTATGTCCGTGTTCTATTTGTAAAACTGAAAAACGCCCATCAAGGCCTTCGATGAAAGTACCAGTTGTAAAAATAATTTGAAAGTTAAAGACACCTTGACTTGCTTACAAAAAATTGCAAACTCCATGCGAAAGAAGGAAATATCACGCTGACATCTCAGAGATGTCATTACGTATATATTTTCTTAAATAATAACCCGTAAGAGAGTCATCATGAGTGATTGTTTTATTAACATCTCACGCGAAGATTGTTGGTGATACATCTCTTATAATTTTGAACGACAGCAAAGTGACATCGTGGACACTAAACGCTCCACCCTACCACACCACGCCAATACAATGACTTGGCACCCCGACAGAATTAAGAAGCATCAGTCCTTCTAAGCGATGGATTTTCATTGAAACTAGAACTTAAAATCATGACAGGTTGAGCACGAGTTTGAGACCAAAATCACTTGATTACCGTGGCAACATTACCCGATACTATGGGGGTATCAAGTGAATAATGCATACAACTGCATGTCCATGCATGCAAAGTTACAACACGGAATATGATAAAAGTACCTGGTAAGAAGATGTTTGAAAATAGAGAAATGCACTATATTCTGTTTATTTAAAATGGCAAAACCCATGAGGTGAAGAAAAATATAACTGGGACATCTCAGATGCGTAATTCACACACACGTACTTTTTTAAATTTTAAACCATAAGGTCACGTTGCTGTTATTCATTTTTTTAATGTATCATTTCGAACTTACTAACAGAGACTGTTGGTGATTCACCTCTTATTCCATTAACTGCCGATAAATTTTCTTGCGATTCGCTCTCCAGTGCCACACCGTTTTTCACACAGGCGCGAGTATGACGTGTATTGGGGGAAAAGAAAAAATAAAAATGAGGTAAGCCTTACTCTGTAAAAAGTAAGTCTTTCACAATTACTGTCACGGTCATTTTAGTGCTTTCGAAAGTCTTCCTAATAATTATGACAATATGCATTCATAGTAGGATTAAAAGTCGTTAAGAACGTTTTTCTAGTTGATATTTTACTCTCACGTTGAGATGGTAAGTTTGGATGACACGTATGCCGTAACCGTTCTATCATTACTATTCATGATTCATTGAAAATCTCTTACACATTATATCATAAACCACTATGGCTCTGCTGCTAATTAGCGTTCAATTTATGAATCACCACTGTGGGGCGTGGTGTGTGATGGGGCCCCCATGGTGAACTTGGCCACTGTTTTAATTGTATGTAAAAAAATTCATTATGTTACAAACTCCATTTTGAAGTGCTCCGCTTGATTAACCGTTAAAAATCCATAAGATAACTATAAAAGTCTAACATATGCATCATTAAATTCTTATATAATTCATCTATCTCTCCTATTTTAAAACTTCCATATGCAGAGGCAGTAAATGAAAACACCATCCCTTTTTGAAACGCATGTGACTATCTACGAGACAACTTAATAATGTTATGGCAACTGCAAAGAACATTTCTATTCCACTTAAAGTCTAATGAATGCAAATGCAATTGTTCGTGATGTTTGGGGATTAACAAATGGCATTGAAACCAAATGATGCCCAAACGTGCGAAATGCATTTAAAACTAAAATTTTAAGTACAGATGACAAAGTATTGACACATTCAATTAACATTCTTTTAAATATAACCACTTATAGCGCAATCGTGCTGAAAATAATATGCACTTTTAAAATATTGTAGCATAAGTGTTTCCGCTGATTATTTATCTGCAACTCAACAAAACTGTATTTTAATTCTAAGAAAAAGAAAAAAATGTAATGTAATTAATAAAATTAATACGTTATAAATAAATCGATGTAATTTAAGTAACTATGACGAAGGAAACAAATTTCCTTAAGCGAAAATTAAAATATACGTGGATTGTACTCGTGTATTATGCTTTATTAAAGGTCTGAGACGTTGCACACATACTAAATATGTATAACCCCATTCGAAAAAGATTACCGAAGTGAAATAGAAATGCAATATATATATACTGAACAACGTTTACTGAGATAAATGTTTTGCAACAAATGTGGAGAATAACGTACAGAACTGCTTGGATTTACCTGATTAGCACAGTTAATGTTTGATATTGTCTGCATTACAGAAACAGCACAAATAAAAATACAGAAAAGGGTTCAAATAAATCTTAAACTGAGGTTAATGCTCATCTGAATGCAGTACATTGGATAAAGCTTTGTTGAAGACTAAAGCTTATAATGACTTTATATAAATGTTTCCATTAATATTCATTTTTACATATAACTAACATCTTAGCCTTTTTAATTCCTATATTTAGCCCATTTCACTTAGTTTCTAAGCAATTATGATGCAAACATTCAAAGGATATAAAGTTCTGAATTATTTTTCTCTCTTTCTGTTAAGCCGTCATTGATCGGGAAATTTTTTTTTCCCTTTATAGTCTTAAGACTGGTTAAACTTTTTCTCAAGTATTGTGTGCATGTCTGGTGTATAATTAAAACTATTGTCAGCCTTAACCAATTTAGATGCTTTTTCCTCGAGAATACTCGTATATCTTGATAGTTTCCAGATCTATTGTATCTCGGGAGGATCGCTCAACAGCAGCAAATGAATTTTATGCAAATAGAATCTTTGATATTCTGAATTTTCTATTTTCGATAAAATATAATCGAAGCTTTTTTTCCGTACGGGAGAGTTAATGATAAAAGTGATGGAAAACTAATATCGATAAAACGTACGCTGACCCATGATAAGAGTCTTGTAAGATGAATGCGTTCTTCTTTTGTGGCCTATTGTGTAAAAAAAGAAAAACAGATATCTAGAGATGAGGGACAATTCTTTAATATACCTCCAGCCACACGTTTGTACAACAAAGTTTATGTGAAGCCTCTTTCACATATTATGATATGGAATATAAACTATTTGTATTGATATATTTGTTTTATTATCATATGTTAGCATAATTTAAGTTGGCTTAATTAGGTTCAAAATAGTTCTGGAAAATGCAAATAAAGCTTGTTAAAGAAAATGCCATTAGATGTAAAAACGCTTTTGCAATTTTGAAACACAATTTGCATTCTGCTAGTCATTTTTAACATTTAGCGTAATTTTACACTACAGTCAGGTGACATGGATAACACTTGAGTTGACACTCCATCCGAACTTCCACATCATGGCAATGAATGGAATTTGATCCTCGAAAGATTTACTGCTCATCAGTCCCACCACACGGATAAGTAGCGCAAAAATTCATCATGGATCAAAAAGAAAACCGATTGGGATTAAAATATGAAACCGTTGGGGATATTCTGTCCGTCAAAGCTTCAAAGGATAGAACTTTTAGTATTGAATTCGCGCAAATATTTTACCTTTCTTTCAAAGTACACTCCAACATAAAAAGCGTCGCACCAAGAATGAATTATCTTTATAAAGATACATATATCTCAATAGAAAATTCAAATGGCTTTATTATTTGTTCGTCAGTGACCGACTTGTTTTAGTACATTGCAATGAAACATCGAAATACTACACTAACCTTCACGCTGAGTAGTAATTTTATCAAAGTAGGTTCAAAAATTGCATTTTTTTTATGTATTTGAAATCTGCACATTAAATCTACTGTTAAAAGTTAATTAGCAGCTTCTTAAATGTGCAGTCATACGCATAGTGACCCATTGGGTGTTTCTGGGGGGATGTTTGGCCCCTCCGATTGGTCTGGCTGCTTCCACAAATATTGAAATAGTTCACCGAGTATCAAGTATAAAAAACAAGCTTGTGAAAATAACAGTTACATTACTCTTGGGCGGACAAAAGGGTTAAATAAGCAAATCATCTGAAATAAGTAAATCCTTCACAAACACTGTCAGTCCTTTTACTGCATTCCAAAGCGTTCGGAATTGTTTTATGGACAGTAGTGCACAGAAAGGATCGTACTTCGGAAAGACGTATATATACGTCGGGAAGTTGATGCTTTGGCTGAGGGAGACGTTTATATACGCCGGTGTCTAAAGTCGTATTGTAGCTTTAGTTTCAAACTATATTATTACTGAATTCAATACATTGTTATGGTATGGAGGGGGGGGAGAGCAATGAAACTTCTGATTGAATATTAGGTCGCGAATATTGAAAGTTGGAGAAGCACTGCACTAGTGACTTTAACAGCGTAAGTTCATGTATCCAATGAACCTACCATCGAATTTAGAGATTGCCAACTATACCAAATAAGCTGTTCTAAAAAGTACTGAATAAAATAGAAGCGTGTAGATCATATTCTTTCTCAAGTGGAAACTTGTATGATAGTAGTATAAAAGCGTCTGATATCTGGCCCGAAATACTATTTATTTTCGACCCAGTTTCGTAAATCGAATCGTAGAGGTGGGAAAATTCCGCGAAAAGGTCAAAAGGTTACTCTAATAGGAATATCATAAAAAGTACTGTATAGTGAGTTGCACAGAGAAAAAATAGTTGTGGATATTTTTATCATCACGACATTGTAGACCATGTATTATATTCAACTAGAGTTGAATAAAATATAAAGGATAGGATAAATTATGATTTTCTACTTATCTCTTATGTACCAAATGCTATACTAAATTTATTAATATATTATATTTCGCCGAATAGAATTCTTCTCATAGAATAATACGTAAGTTTTTAATAAAGAATAACTTTGCTTGCATATTAATTTTTCCAGCTATTAATCTGATTTGACTGCTCTACCCAGTAATATATAAACGATACAAAGTTAATGTCCCCAGTTTAGGGTGAAGCTGCCTTAATGTCGAGTAATATTAGTCTAGAATATATAATCGACATTCCGAACAGATCTTAAACCGTCCTTTATTCGACATTCCATGCCCTCAATTAGAGTATATAACATGGAAATATTTTATACAATATATACTGAGTAACAAACTATAATTCTTATCCTGTTACTTTTCTGAAACAAAACCTTGAAGCCGAAGAAAATTCTTTATTCTAATTTTCGTAAGAAATTTGCATCGTAATAATTTTCTTAGTCACATTACGTCAACATATAAAATGAGCACTGTATAGTCTAACCTTGTGAATTTTATTTATATAAAATATCAGGGATCAGCTAAAACACTCATGAAATTGGATGCTTTCATTTTCTCACCGATTGTTTTCGAGTCTCTCCAGTTGAATATTTTCGTCAAATTTACTTACGACCGAAATATTAGAACTTTATACAATTCAAAGTTTTCTAGAGTAAGAAGTACAAAATTTCTTTCCTGTATTGAGGAAAATAAGAATTCAAACTTCACTCCGCTATCGACAGAATAAAGTTTGTAATACCTCCGAAAAAGAACAAAATATTTTTTGAAATAGTTTTTCCCTCCACTCATCCAAAAGGACGTTGTAGAAAGTTAATGGTCCAAGAATTGCTGTACCAGCTCAGGAAGTGGTTCGTCACCCAAGACAGGAAAACATTTGAACGCAGATACAGAAAAGAAACTAGAAATAATCGACAGCTTGATAGCAGTACTTGTAGTTTTCATGTTAAGATATCTTCGTATTTCATTCATTCTGAGAATAGTATTTTCTACGATGACACCATAGATGGAAAATTTCAAATATTTACCATTGAAACTTAAAAGGAAATTTATACTTTGCATTTTATACCTTACAAACAACAATTTTAATATCGTATTTTTTGATGTATACGTATGATTTCTATACAAACAGAGCAGTGAGTGAGTGAATATTAACGTCGCACTGTTTAGCTACACGAGGGATTTTGGCGACGGACCTCGTAATTTTGAACCATGGTCAAGTGACGTGGACGACACCTGAGTAACACCCCCTCTCCTAACTACCACACCGCGCCAATGGGAGGACGTTTCAGCTCTCGACAGATTTAACGGGCATCCCTCCCCTACATGGCGGGTCTTTAGTGGTACTGGGCTCGAACTAGTGACAAAGCCAGCCACGATCCGATACCTCAGTTACCGCGGCCACGACAAACAGAGAAACATACCTTAAAAATTTGGAAACATACCCGGAATTCTTAAATAAACTCATTGATTAAATATGTACATATTTTAATGAAATTGTTTATAGTTGGTTCATTCTAATTTTTCAGTAAGTTTAGTTTATGTAATGAACAAGTATTTATTAATGTTGTCAGTTGTTGCAATGAAAGTACCGAATTTAGCATGGACCACTTTTAGCAGACACTTTGAGATTTTGAAAAAATTAATTTTCTAAATGAATAATAGTCAACCAAAGAAGAAGGCAGCATACAAGAACCGATACAAAGAATTAAAAATTTTTAGACATTCACCTCGTATCCTTCATGGTTAGTTGCAACATTACACAAGTTACAGTAACAAATCTTACCAAAAGACACGATTAAAAAAAAATTCACAAATCGGGACTATAAGAATATATATGTGATGATAGATGAAGAAATGAAAAATATGTGATGATAGATGAAGCCTAGTTTCTATTGCATGGGGCAGTCGAGTGAGTATTAACGTCGCATTGTAATTCTACACGAGGACATTTGGCGACGGACCTCGTGATTTTGAACCATGGTCAAATGACGAGGACGACACCTGAGCTGCCATCCTCTCTCTTTAGTAGCATACCATACCAAAGGGAGGACGTTTGAGCTCTCGACCGATTTAACATGCAACGCGCCCCTACACGGTGGGTCTTTAGTCTTACTGAGCTCGAACTCGTGACAAGGCCAGCCATGATCTGATACCTTGACCATTCGTCTATCACGCCCTACATGGAACAGTCTAAACCAAACTGCAGAATCTGGTTAAGGGAATGCTAACATGCCAGTAGTGTAACGGAAAATATTACCCTCCCCCCCCTTCCTTCCATGCAAAGTTGGGTTATGCGTCTCAAGCCTGATCTTACAAAGGATGTGTACTAAGCATCAGTCAAACTTTGGACCCTCTAGAGACGGGGCTTCAACAATGCCAGGGTTGTGGGGGGGGTGTACGTTACGCCACTGCCACGTGCCTATATCTTGGAGCCTCCCCCATTAAGCATTACTATTTGATAGGGGTTCACTACGTCCATTATCATAGGCTTTTTACATTTAGTAGCCCTGTGACAAATCTCATGGATGCATGCTTAATTGTTTATCAACATCATATATCAAAGCTACACGAAACGGATATTGTCAATAAACGTAATTTTAAACAATGGTTAAGTCACAATGATGACATCCAAGTAGGCTAGCCCCATTTACTCTCCAAACTTCCGCACTAAATCTAGATGGGGATTTTGAACATGGATGGACCACTAGGCGCATCTACCAATCTATGCTGCAAGTCCTTACTATATCCAGGAATCGTATGTCTGAATCGACACAAAACACATTTTACTACCAAGTCCCTTTGTTTGTACAAATAAGATGGAAGAGATGGGCCCACTTAATATAATGTTCTATTTTAAAATACTTCAGAAATATAAAACATACCTGTTGGAACGTAATGTTTTCCAAGAGCATAAATCATACTTAACGGGCCCTTCCACTCTTCACATTTGAAATGAAGCTTCTGAGACTTCACTGCTCTTGGACTTGAAGAATGATCAACCATTAATAAATGAATGACCACCTCGTTCAGTGGATTTAAGCTCCCACTTTATTTTTTTTTCAAAATTTGAGGCGATTCTCGCGTGTACCACGAGGTTTCATCTTCTCTAATACAAGCATAGGGTTCAATTAAATCTAAATACATCTAGATATTATACAGGTTGCAGAGTTGACGGCAAATTGTGTTTATAGAAAATACATACAACATGCATTTTTACGCTGCGATTTGTGTGTAAATATTTGTCTGCATGCAATCAATAAAGCTTTTATGTATAAGGACTGAAATTTTCTTTCATTCAGACTCTATCACGAAAAAATTGATTTTTTTTTCTACCAAGAATAAATACCTTTAGTGAATAGGTTTTTTTCATAAATTGTATTCAAATATGCCAATTCTTTCCATTTTTATGACTTTTTAAACTACTTGCGAATTTGTGAGACAGGCAGTACAAAAATGTCTGAAACATTTATTTTTAACAGCTTCACAACTTAAAATCAAAAATAAATTTATTTGAAGATGTATTTTATGTCACTGTTCCGTTTCTTCTCGTAGCAGTATATAACATGTTTGTCATAAAAAATACGAATATATAACAAATTATGCATATCGATAATTTTTTGTTCAGTTATAAAGGAATCCTATACTTGAAATGTGTGCATTATTAAAAAGAAATTATTACAAGAAATGATAATTTTTCCTTATGTATTTCGTATTTCAGCTTTTCAAAATCATCCATCTACTGATAAAAATTAGAAATATTGCAGCGTTTTACAGAAGGAATGAGGAAAAAGAAATTTATATATGCTGTTTGTAATTAAGTTTTCTTCTATAGTAATAGCTTATGATAGTCTTCGAGATTTGTGTCCCAAACTAAACAAGAATAAATAATAAAGGTACAAGTGATCTGTTTATATAAATGTATTATATTGTTTATAGGATTTTTAATTTAATACTGAATTTATTTACTACAGCAACAATGTAAAAGAAGTAAACAACGAACCATCAGTATCATATTAGATACAAATGAAATCTTTTCAGCATTATTGCTTAGACTTAAAACTTGAATTTTTACAGGGTAATCAATGCTGAATCAGCAAAAATTCAACTTTCAGACAATAGTCTGTTTGCAATAATGAAAAAAATAAAAGATTATTCTTATACACATGTTTCTTACCTTCATTTTTGTACTATGAAGAATCAGTTTCATAAATAATTTTAAGACGAGGTACCAAATATCTTTCTCAAAATCAGCAACAAAGATTTATTTTTTTAATTTGATAAATATATTTAATAGCAGCCCCTTCACATTTGAAAATAAAGAATAGCAATCTGTTTTGTACCTTGAAATCAATAGGTTGTAAGGAAAGCTGTAATTTTCAATTTAAATTTTGTTCCTCACATAACAATACAAAGAAGTATAAGTTTTTGAAAAAAAAAATTCACATGAATAAGTATTAATATCCAACAGATGTTAATTGGTATTATTTCTTAAATTAATATAAGCAAAATATAATATGTGTGCATTGGATTTGTTGGAAAAGGATAAAATCAATTCATGCGAAACAAAACAAAGAAACAAGAAAGGAAGTATTAAAAAGTATAAAAGGTAATGAGTTTTGATATTTAGAATTAAAGGAAACTTTTTTTTTTCATTTTTGAAATAGCATTTGAACCGTTTGGTTACAAAGTATCTAAGCAATTTATATATAATAATATATCTTTTTTACACAATTAAAGAATATTTACCTACAACGAATTACATTCTTTTTGCTTCCCTCTCCTTAATAGTTGGGTGAATAAAATGCTATTTAATATAACTTACAATTTTATCTTTTTTAAATATTTTTCCGAGGAAATACGACTAATTGTAATGATTAGAAAGTTAAATGACAGAAAGCCGATCAAACTTGGAAACTAAAAGAACAAAAGATTCAAAGAAAGAGAGCTAGCTACCTTTTAGACTGACTTACGAGTATTTGAAAAAATGGGATTGCATCAGAAAGGATACTTCGTCTTACATTATTAAAACTTAATGATTTTCTGTTTCCTAGTATCTAACTAGATTCCGCATGCAGACTTTAAATCAGATCTAATTTGAAACAAAGATTTATTTTCACTAATCCTGTATAAGATATTTCACTCTTTTTTTATTGTACTCCATCATTAAATTTAATAAGATACTTTGTTTTATAATAAAGGATTACTCTTTGTCGATACCCATATTTAAAACAAAATATCAAAATTTGAAATCACAATGCATTAAATCGGAAATAAAACATGATTATAAAAAGATATTTTAATTAAGCAACAAAACAACCATTTCCTTTGATTGCAACATAAATTAAACGGCAGCTTTGATTTTTAACAGTAATATTCGCATAAAAAATTGATAAACTGAAAAATTAGTAAATATAATTATTTGCATATTTAAACAGATAAAAAGCGTCTCCATGGAAACTGTACAGATAATTTTCTGAAATTATTTCTAATATTCTGACAATTGTCTCTCAAAACTTACATTTTTCTCTATTACTTCAAATGAGATAGGCACTGGTTAACGAAAGTATTGGTTTTAAAATAAGTAGAAAAGTTTATAAAAAAGATATAGAAAAGTTTTATCTGTAATTATGTGATTGAATATTTTTAAGTAACAGATTTAAAATAAATATTAAGTTGGGTGATTTGTCATTTAACTTTTAGCATTTATTTTGAACTTAAAAGATATTCCAGGCCAAGATATTTTAAAATATGAAATTTTTTAAAATAAATAGACATCTCGATCAATTAGTGTTGTACGTGAAAAAGCATTCCTCAACAAACATCCTGAAAGAGTGACAGGTATAATGTCTCAATTGCAAATTCACTCTTTCCTTTTTAACTTATTAAACCGGGAGTGTCACGCGGGACACAGAATCACCCCTGGCTCAAGAAATCCTGCTTACTTTTTATCAATGTCGTTGCCAGTATCTTCCTTTACGACACTTTTCATGGGAAGTGAAATGTATTTGTTACATATCTCCCTCTTTTTTGGGAATGGCAAATGTTTTTAACAATCTTAAGGTACTTGGAATTACAGTTCTTCAGGCGACCTCTTTTGTTACAAAACATTTCCTATGAACAGCCTTCATTTATCTCCTATGAACGAGGTACGGTTTTGATTGCTATGTAGTAAGACTCATAATGAAATAAAAAATATGGTTTATAAATATAAATTAATAGAATATAAAGAAAGGAATGTGCATCTGTGGGATTTCTATTGGATGAAGTTGAATCTGACCAAGCAATGGAAGAACTTCATGAGTTAATGGATATTAATCATGATAGCAAAAGTAAATTTCAGGAAAACGGTGAACCTGAAACATCTGGGTTGAAGGGAAAATTTTCATTTGCTACCTAAAAAACTCCATCAAGAAAGATATAAAGCCATAAGAGTACCATAAGACACATTGAACCCTGTCAAAAAGACACAAGAAAGAAAAAATTCAACGTGTGTTATTTGTATAAATCACCAAAAGACAACACAACAACAATAACATGAACAAAATATGACAGTTTTTTGCCTGGAAATATCATTCATGTATAGTTAACGAAAATTTTGTGATTAGTGTCCTTTATTAAAGTCACGCACATTTGAAATATTTAGTTCAGTTCGATTGGATTTTTTTAAATTATTAAAAAAATGTCCTTTAAAATAGGTAAATATAATTTCTCTTTGTTAAGTTAATCACTGGAATTAACGATTTTTATCGTGTACACTAAAAATAATGAAAAAAAAAAAGAAAAAAAGATTGGGTGACTCTGTCACCTTGCTTGATTACTGACGTTAGTATCTAGTGGGCGCATTCTCCCTCTCGTTAAGACAAAAATAACAGATCAAGTCTGTAATAAGATACAGTAATCATGCTATATGACAATTTTCGACTGGATCTGGAATATATGATTAGACTTGAACTCTAACGGTAAGGAACTGAGCCACCAGCGACCCCATATCAATATTAGATTTATTCATGTCTGAAGGGTAAATGACCTTACAATGCAGAAAAATTATAAACTGTACGTATATAATAGTGGCAAAATATTTGTAACAGTTGAAGCATGTTTTGAGCAACACATCCTAGTAAAAGCTTTCATATTTCTTAAAAATAAAAAAAAATATGTATACCTATCCCTTATCTTACAATCAGTATTAGTACTTTTGAAAAAGCAGTGATTTTGTTACTGATGTTACAGATATTATTGATGTTACTAATTTAACTCCTGATAACAATTTTAGTGCTGCGAAAAGATTTATCTAGATGCTAGTGTAACATAGGTTTTTTTCAACTTCTGTCTGATCCCTCCCCCTGTCTTTTTGTTCTCCGGCATTTTCGAGATTTGATTTGATTTTAATTTACGTCGCAATGTGAGCCAACGCGAGAGTTATTGGCGACGGACCTGGTAATTTTGAAATATGGGTGAAGTAATGAATATTAAAGTCACATTATTCAGCTTCTTGAAGACGTTTGGCAATGGACCTCGCAATTTGGCACCATAGTCAAGAGACCAGAACGACACCCGAGCTGGCACAACCCTGTCCTTACACATCTTACTAAAGGGGAGGACGTATGGGCCTTGACAAATATAGCGCGCATCATCCCAACAATACTGCGTGTCTTCAGCGTCCCTTACTCTTGATACACCGTCAATGACCTTCACCACTAGGCTACTGCGGGCTTCATGGTCAAATGTGTGACGAAGACAACCTCTTAGCTAGTACCCCTTCACCAAACACCCACACCACGTCGGCTTAAGCATTCCATGCGAAAATACTACAGAAAAAAGGTTTCTTCCGTCAAAATTGGCAATAAATAGACCGTGCCTGTTACTAAATGTGCATGGGTTTATTCATTTAAATTTAATGAAATACGTAGCTCTGCGGCACATGTGTATGGAAATGGACTGTCATTTTGGAGAAAGAAGTGCATTGGATTATGTATTAGGTGATGATGTGGCATATCTATGTATGGTTTAGCTGAATGACTGGACATGAGAGGCCAAAAATTGAGTAGACCGAACAGCCCTGTCACGAGAGGACCAATAGTATTTCGGATAAAGTCCACAAGTGCTGTATTCCAAGACCCCATCTTGTCAATCAGAAATAGAATGGATTTCTAGAGGCATAAAATAATCCTTCTAAGAAGTTTTAATAGAGGGAGTTGAAGTTGAAAAAAGGAGAGAGTGTAGAGAAAAAAATGTGAAAAAGCAAACTTTTGGCTTTTTGGAAGACTGATCATGTTAAACTTTAACATTACGAGTTC
The DNA here is from genome assembly GCA_019973955.1 of Trichonephila inaurata madagascariensis. Taxonomy (NCBI): domain Eukaryota; kingdom Metazoa; phylum Arthropoda; class Arachnida; order Araneae; family Nephilidae; genus Trichonephila; species Trichonephila inaurata. The sequence continues at coordinate 388,919 of BMAV01006317.1, forward strand.
GAGTGAAAAGAGCCGACCATTGGACAAAGAACACATCATAGCTATATGTGTAAAGTCGAAAATTACGTAAGAAAAGCCGTACGTACTAAAGCATTAAAATATAAATTTTAATAAACCTCGAGTGTTAAAGTATACAATGATTTATCCAATTCCTATTTTCTGAACGAAATGTACCCATTTGAAGAACCGAAAAATCCCCTTCGTATAACTCGCACCCATACTTCCGAGATATTATTGCAGGCTTTTGAAAAAAAAATAGTATATACTTCTAGAAATACAACCCTTTACGTTCTTAAGATAAGTAATTTTTTTAAAAAAAAATAATAAACACTATTTCGATATATGTAAAAGTGAATATTTTTTTCAACGCTCATACTTTTTCATTTTTATGGTCTCATTTTTATACCCAGTGTATAATGTGCCCCTGTAAAATTTGATATTTTTTTGTGTTGAAAGTGCGCGTTATACACCGGATTTTACGGTACATACATTCCTTTACAGCCCTGATTGTTTTTATGATATTTCATATTGATTTTCTAAGGATTAAATCTCCAACAATATATATTAGGAATATTAGCTTCTCGGTGGCGAGTGAGTGAGGGAATATTAACGTCGCACTGTTCAGCTACACGAGGGCTTTTGGTGAAGGAAAACGTCATTTTGAACCATGGTCAAGTGACGTGGACTACACCTGAGCTGGCACCCCCTCTCCTAATTACCACACCAACGGGAGGACGTTTCTGCTCTCGACAGATTTAACGTGCATCGCTGCCCTACACGATGGGTCTTTAGTGGTACTGGGCTCGAACTCGTGCCAAAGCCAGCCACGATCCGATACCTTAACCACTCGGTTACCGTGGCCACTACAAACAGAGAAACATGCCTTAACAATTTGGAACCATATCCGGAATTCTGGAATAAACGCATTGATTAAATATGTACATATTTTAATGAAATTGTTTATAGTTGGTTCATTATAATTTTTCAATAAGTTCAGGTAATGTAATGTGAACGACTATTTATTAATGTTGTCAATTGTTCTAATAAAATTACCGAATTTAGTATGGACCACGTTTAGCAGCTACTTTGGGGTTTTGAAAATGAATTTTCTAGATGAATTATAGTCAACAAATGAAGGCAGAATACAAGAACCGATACAAGCAACTATTAATTGGTAGACATTCCCCTCGTATTCTTCATGGTCAGTTGCAACATTAACACACATTAAGTTGCACATTACAATATTAACGTCGCACTGTTCAGCGACCCGAGGGGTTTTGGCGACGGACCACGTAATTTTGAACCATGGTCAAGTGACATGAACTGGCACCCCCTCTCCTAACTACTACACCACACCAATGGGAGGACGTTTCAGCTCACGACAGATTAAACGAGCATCGCTGCCCTACACGGCGGGTCATTAGTGGTATTGGGCTCATGACATGCCTGCCATGATCTGATACCTTGGCCACTGGGCTACCGCAGCCCTAACTTAGTGGCACAACAGCCCATGAAGGCCAAGGCCTAAGGGGCCCAACGCAGTACACGCGACCTTGGGCCCTGGGGTGCATGAGCAGATGTTCCGGTGAGGTGGTCAGTCTGATGCGAAACCCCCAGATTTGGAATATTACTAATTATATATTGTTAATGCCAAATTATTTCTGTAAAAATTGGAAAATGTTTATTTGCATGTACATATCCATACGAGAGAACTATTAACTCTTTTTTTTATATAATATCCATTACAGAAATAAACATTTATATTTACATATTACTCATACTAATCATAATCATTTTTTTCAGCAAGAAAATATACCAGCACACTATTCAGAGTACACGTTAGGGAAAACGTCATTTTTTTTCACTCAGGAAAATTAATACTTATAAACAGTTTAAGTTAATAAAGATTAATTTTC
>BMAV01006317.1:395834-429077 GCA_019973955.1 Trichonephila inaurata madagascariensis
CCAAGACTGGTATCCAAAAGCATCCCATAACATCACGCCAGGTGATGCTCCAGTATGACCATGACGAATGCACGCTGTCTATGTACGCTCACCACGATGCCTCCAAACACGGATGTGCACATCTTTCTGCTGCAAACAAAACCTGGAAAAATCCCGTCTTGCCATTTGTGTGGCCAAGTTCATCGCGGATCACACCATTGAAGACGCTCCTGTCTGTAATGCAGCGTCAAGGGCAGCCGCAGTCATGGTCTCCAAGCTGCTTCAAAAGTCGTCGAACTGTTCGTGCAGACACTTGTCTTGCAAACGACCCAAATTCTCGACTTCGGCCCGTGACGTGGCTGCATGATCCATTAAGGCCATGAGGGTAACTTGCCTATTTTCTCGGCTGCTAGATATAAAGGGCTGCTGAGATCCAACGCGACATCCCTTATTACTGTCCTGAAACCATTGATTTCATATTCCGTTAACATTCATTGGATCTCGACCGACACGAGCAGTAATGCTGCGATACGATAAACCTTTACGCTACAATTCGACCTTTATTAAAGTTAGAAACGAGCTGGTATGCATTTCTGTTTCTTACACGATGCATCACAATAACTTTTCAGCAGGAAACGACGTTCAAATGAAAATTGTGTATGAGAAACCGGCTGAACAATTTTTTCAAACACATTGTAGGTGTCACTACCAGCGCCTGTTTTGTCTGCATGCGCTGAAACGCTAATAATTCGCAAATCACAGCATCTGCCTGTCGTTTAAATTTCACGTCTGTAACATGTTTCCTTCTTGGTGTTGCAGTTTTAATTGCCCGTAGTGTATTTAACACAAAATTTTAGACTAGATTTTAAATCGAGACTTCTGTAATTAATACCTTTAAGAATTGAGTCTTAGAATTTAGTTTTAAAGCTATGTGGTAATACATTTTATATTTAACCTAAAAAATTTTTTGGTTTTTAGAATAATAATTTCATTGTAATGTGTGTTTTTTTTTTAAATTGTATTAAATATATGAAATGTTTTATGTTTAAAGTTTTATTAAACGTTATAACTCAATTAGGCTACTTTTCATCTTTGAGTCGTAATTTTCTCACGGATATTTTGATAAAGAAAATGTAATATTCATTTTTATAGTTTAGTATATATTGGATTTCCTGAAAGTAGACAATAATTGAATTTTAAATTACAAAATGTTGTAAAAAGGAATACAGACATTTACACTGGCTTACAAAAGTTCAAGGAGGAACATATGTTTCGAGCGAATGTTTATTAACGCGGCAGTGTAAAGCTACACGAAGGCTATGGAGTTAAACTTATGCAAATTCATGTGCCATATTCAATAATTTATGTATACCAAATTTATTTTATTTTATGTTCGTTCATTTTTAAGCTAACGAAAAGATCGTATCAACTTTTGGAGACCAGTGTACTATTGAAGCTGTTATACAAAGTCCAAGGGGCGTATAATTGTTTCATTAGAAATATTTCTAAATTTACTTTAGTTTCAATTTAAAAATCTCACCATTTTTGACAATTCACTGAGTTGTTTGCTTACCCCAAGCTGAGGTTTGGCTTTTATTTAAATATAATCAGAGGGTTTTTTTTCAAATATTTTGCGAAGCAGAAAATCTGTTTCAGTTCTGAATTAGTCTTTTTTCAATCACGTTTTGGATATTCTTAAAGAAAAATAAGAAGTTTTTTAAAAAAAAACAGCAAATAGAATGTCTAAATAGTGTATAACTACACTTCCAAAAAAATTAAAAATAAATAATCAAAGAGTTTTACTTACAATATTTTTGTTCCATAAAGAAAAGGATTAAAATGTCTGCTTAGTGAAATTTTAATAATTGAACATTATGTCTACGTTTTTTAACACCTTCGCTTCAAAATAGCTTCAAAACAACAAGCGCAAGTTGATTTATCGAATTTAAATCTTAAGCAATTACAGCGCAAATTTCGAACGAAAACACCTTCAAGATTATAACGACCGACATTAATTTGATTTTGTCAAAATCAAAAAAATCTGGTCGCCTTAGTAGAAGCTACGATGGCGTTAAATGACTTTAAAAATGCTTTTGTCATTGTCCTCATAAATTCGGAGTACGTCCAAGAGATTAAAAATACGTACGATGTATTTTATAAAAGGTTATTGCTTTATGCGTATGTACTTTATCTGTTACTTGAGTTTAAAGCCTAATGATAAGCCTTGACGTCAAACATTTTCTGAAGAAATGTTGCAAAAAACAAAGGATGATGATGTACAATGTGTAACGTTTTCAGATGATACAGAATTTCACTTAAGAGAATGCATGAAACACTTTGACCAATCTCCAATTCATGACAGGGATCAACTGAAAAGTTGAATTACATCGGTCATTCTAAGTGCAATTCCTGCAATTTTTCATGTTGTTTCGATGCATTGCGGAGCACATATTGAAACCGTTCAATAAAACATTGTAAAAAAAAACTTTGGCTCTTTTCTTATGGAACATAGTTCTAAGTTAATATCTTTGTTTATTTGTAATTAACATTTGAGGATTTATTCATACTGTCCAGAAATCCGGTATTTTTATTGCATTTCAAGAATTTACATTGTATATTAGACTGAATGTATTTATTAAACAAGCCTTTGTTTATGTGGCAGTTAAATGTGCTGAATTACCCATTTTAATTATGTTCGTGTGTATATGTGATATACTATCCTCGATTTGCTTTCCAAATTAAGCTCGAAACAGTAACATTCCACATAGCAATTATTAGCTTCTATATAGAAGCTTTGCTATTAAATTCGAATTCAATGCAGGGAAACATATGGATCTATTTTGGGCTCTTCCCTATATAGGAAGAGTAGCTAGTAAGTTAATACCTTATAATTAAAATGTATAACTTATACTCATTATTAATGGAATATAATTGTAGTTACCAAGCACATTGTAAATATTAATTGTCGATAATCGGTTAAAATACTTTTCACCCGTTTGGGTACAATTGATTTCTTTACATCAGTTTATACAGGAGGAATTCGAAGGAATAATAACAGAAATTGCTAAAAAATTGATTGCATGGTAAAAAGTTGTAAAATTCCCGATATTTATATTTTATATTCATATATTTTTTACTTGTATATACCAATCCATATTTGACATACTTCAAATTTCATAGTGTTTATTAAATTTTTATGTAAATTAAACTAGCTAGTGTTTCTTTTCAACTTCTTAAAAGGCTCTCGACAGGAATTATATTCCACAGAAAAATTTACTTTTAAATATATATATGATTAACTGTATACTTCAAAATGTGTTTAATAAAGATACGAGATAAAATATGTAGATAAATAACGTTAAATATACACTTCTGTGTGCAAAGCAAAATGCAACTCTATGGAAGATAGAGAAGTTTAAAGTCAAATTTCTTGGACGAAATACAAAGGCGAGATGATTGAAATAACAGGTTCTTTGGACTAAAAGAATAATGAAGAAATCAGTATTCTCGTGTTTTTCTATTTTATTCCATGGTTCTGGCAATAATTTCACCGAAAGATTAATGAATGCTTTGGATATGTGTCTAGGAGGGTTGTATTAATCTGCTTCAACACGTTACCAACGTTAATATATATATAGTTTGATTTGATTGATATTTAAGTCGCACTCTGAAGCAACGTGAAGGACTTTGGCGACAACCTTATGATTTCGAACTACGTTAAATGAATGAATACGACATGTAAACTTGCACATTCCCCTCTTTAAACTTTCATTCTAGGCCAATGGGTGGACTTCGAACTTCGACAGATTTAACCTATAGCAGTCCACTCTAGATAGTGGGTCTTCAGTGACAATAGGATGCGAATGCATGACTCGACAAAGCCAACCATGTCCATTTGACTTCCGGGCCACCCAAAGTTCACGTGGAGCAGCAATGAGGGATGTATGCTGAACCAATCATTTATTAATCAATGATTTAACGTATTCTCTATCAGCAGTACGTAGAAAATTGGTGGATCAAGGTAGTAGTGCAAACTGTTGAACATTGGAATTGTTGTATATCGTGTACCACATGCAATTTCGTACTGTGTCTCTTGAAACCTGACCGTTCGGAAATCATGATGGAAGAAGACTACAACATGCTCCAAAACTTGAGACATAATGATTAATGCACAATCAATGTACACTAGAGTGTGGGAGCAAAATCCAATGATAACCTAAGCCATAACTTCAAATGGAGGAACAGTATGATAATCAATAACACAAAAGTCATTACATCTTTCGTCAACTAGGCACCAGATTTAGATCAGTTTGGGACATAATTAAGTTGGAAGAATCAGGATTTGTCAATGTATGTCTGCTGTTGATTGCATAATTTAAGAGGCAATCTCATCAATGTAGCCTTTGCTCCAGTTCTTCTCTGGTCAGATGAGTAATCCAGGTACTATGAAAAAACCACAGTTTAAACTACCTGAAGTACTTTAAATGTGTCAAGACTCTAATGGGAGAACTGCTTCAAAAACGATTATTTTCCTATACAACAGAAATTTTCATTCTTTTTAACACTAATTATTTTAAAAAAATATTCTTAATTTACCATCTTGTTTATATGACAGTCACTTGATAATTTTTTAATCAAATGTTAAATGTTTTGATATTTTAAAGATGGTGTTTAATGAGCAGATATCTCTATCGTATCTTTCCAAGAATATTTAAACATTTTCATCGGTAGGGATGAGATTACTCGTCTTCCAGGTTCCATAAATAAATCATTATTGTAGGAATTGTTATTGATTGCAATCTATTATTTTTTTTCAAAGTAAAACAAACAAATTTTGAAGGAATATGTGTTGTGTTTAGATTTGATTGTTGTGGAGAGCGGCGAAGATTATTAGTGCAAAGGACGGGATAGAAGTGCGCCATTTCCCCGATGAAAGTGTTAAACACTTGAACAAAGATATTATGTGTATCTCTGTTTTCACTCTGTATATTACTTTGTGTATGTTGTTTGAACTTTTTAATTTATTACAGTAATTTGCAGGTAATATATTTTGTTTCTTGGTTTCAAAAAATTATAAACAGAATTCACATTCATGTCTTGAATTTTAAAGTATTTTACTACAAAAGGAAGGGGTTATTGCATTGTATTCCTAAACCAATTTTATCAAATTAGAATAAACGTGCTTAAATTTTTCTTTCATTACGTGTCATCTTTAAGACAGTGAAAGATTTAAATAAAATACGTGAAGATTTAATTATAGTATTTATTCGACTTAATATTCATCAGCAATCTGTACGAAGGGTCTTCAATGGCATCATAACTCAAAATATATATAAACTCAAATAATGTGCACATTTATACCCGAAGTATATAAAAGAATATCCCAATCTTGCAGAGCTACTTGTCAAAAGATAAAAACACTAAAATCAGCGTTATTGGATATTGTAAATAAAAATAACAGTTCAACGCTTACGAAGATAGCGAATGGCGAAATTTTTGGCTCATTCTTTTTCTCTGAGAAGACTTAAGATGATTATTTATTAGGATATGTTTGTTTCCAAAGTTAGAAGAAAACTAGTGATTTCATTCTAAAAGACTATGCCTCATCCGATTGGTGTACGTTGTTGTTCGAGGGTTTTAAAGGAAATCTTGCTGCACCGGAGGATTGATCATCGAGTAACCCTTGGACTTTTTTTGAATAATCTTATTCGCAATTCTCATCACGAAGATGTTTTGAGGCTTTATCCAATCTCACGTGTTTGTTTCATTATTGCCAACTTACATTGACGAATTAAGACAGCACATTTCATCGTCATTTTAAAGTTTCAAACACATGCTTAAAAGAGTGTGGAAGAGTCATGGTGTCGTCGTAACAGCGCTTGTGTGGTGAATGGGTTTACATCTAATACAGGGTTATTACTATTTAAGTTCCACTTTCAAAATACTGCGAAAAAGAACCACAAGTCAAAATGACTTCAACTTAAACTGAATAAACATGAAGGAGGAAATAGTCTGACATAAGAAAAGACATTTTAAGTGCATCAACAGATGACGATGTGAGTGGCAAAACTAAGGTGGATTCGGCTTCAATGTACATTTTTAGACGAATTAAGATGGCTTTAGAATGAGTTGTACATTAAAAGCAACTGTGTTGTTCAATGTACATGATAGTTTCGGTTCTTTGACGAAGAAAATAACTTCTAAATTATTCATCAGCTATGGCAGTGTAAAAAGAAAGGTCCATCCAACACGGCAAGGTCGTACCCTATTGGATGAGAAAAATCAATTTTTAATTGTCCTTAGACCAAAAACTGTACAGAAAGAAACAGTTAAAATGCCTGTCAACTACCGTTAGATGCGCAATTCATATTCAATATGATGTCTACTATTTCCTACAAGTTGGAAGCTCTAAAAAACAGAACGGTATATCTCGGGTGTCTCGCTATGAAAGTATTGCATAATCCAAGCTTCAAGTCAACATTCTTAAGATAATCTCACAGCCAGAAGTAATAAAAATTGAGTGCCGATCATCTTGAAGGCAAAGCTGTTGGAAAAGTACGGAATGTCTCTTCAGTAGCTGCATCACTGGTTTTGCAATGTGTGGAAAATTGCTACCTTGCATCTTACAGAGCCATCTATAGATAAACTTTTCAACTTTTTTCTTACCATCATACCGTTTTCTTCTAATTCAAGTATATTCATTTCAAATATGCAGTCATTCTGACTAATGACTCTTTTTTGCAACCTTTTGAAAGTAAACTTCATTTATAATCACCTGTACTTATATATCTGTTGAATTAAAATTTTTAACTGTTATTTTTTTATTTCAAATGGATGTACAAGAAGGTTGCATTTTATTATATGGAGATATCCCTAAAATTTGGGGTATTCACATTTCTTTTTTTATCTACACATTTTTCATCAATATCTTTATGTAACAGGTTTGGTTGAAGTAAAAATTTAGTACATAGCTTTTTTAGTATATTTATATTGATTTCTTAAGTCTTTTGTAACTTCTACAATTAACATGTATTTTATGCTAGATATTTAGTTTGAAATGAAATGAGAATTTAAATATTAATCACGTTTTTAATAAAAAAAAAGTGTTTCACACTTCTAAGGTGGGCAGGGTATATCTAGTATATCTAAATGCTTGGGCGTAGAGCATTCAGCATAATGTTTGGAACGTAGAGTTTCAATTGCTTTCCTAGTGAGATAGAGACTTAGCACATTCGAGGGTTTTTCAAGCGTTTTTGAAGACTTCATTTCACACACTCATGCAGCACTAAGATGGTTGATAATGTGACCAAAGAGCGTTGGCACCCAACAACAGTTGACTCTCGATAATTCGAAGTTAGAGAAACCAATGAAATAATTTCTATTATTAAGAGGCTAGGAAAAAAAACCCCAAAATACACGAAGATAATTTTTTTCTAACACATTTAAATTTAAAATATGTATTAAAATAATAATTGTACATGTGTATAAAATTATTTTAAAATATTTTTAAAAGTACATATTTTACAGTATATAAATATTATATAGAAGTCCTGTATTTTAAATGAAAATAAATTTATATATTAAAACTAATTATTAAAATAATGCATTTATGTATTGAAAACAATTATTAAAAGAACACATACTGTATGTAATTAATATTTAACGAAAAAATATGCTAACTTAAAATACCACCCTACCCAATATGATGAATATGTCACATGGCTTGTAATCGAGTGAGTTCGAGTTTGAATCCCGAGTAAGGCATTGTTGCATCTTCTTCGGGAAAAGTCGGACGTTCACCTGAAATGGTCTCGTCTCGAAAGGAAAGCAGCGCACCCCTTCTGTTCCCTGCTGGGATCATCTTTTGTATAATAAAAACTCTATATCCTTCTGTGTTTGCACTGTATGTTTCTGTTAATAAATATCTCGTATTTCATATGTATCCCAGAATGAAACACACAACATGCCATAAGCCCCACAGATCTGTCATAAATTGTCATGTTACTACGACGCAAAATATACAATCCTACGCATCTATTCTTCACAATAGCTGACCATTTCTGAACACATGTGTAGCAAACCCACGAGTCAAACGAAAGGTATGGATGGCTAACAACAATTGCGGACGGTCTATTCTGCACTTGAAGAAGGAAAGCTATAAAAGTGTATTTTTGCTCGAGGAACCAGGAAACGCAAAAAAGGGATGACAGACAGAGGGTTATCAAAGGGGCTACGTTACAAGGAGACACGTAGAGACAATACAACACAAAACATGTAATTTCCAACTTTGCTACAGGACTCTACATGATAGTGAATGTTTGAATTGTCGAGAGCTGTATAAGATAACTTTGAATTATTGCGAGTTGTAGTTTGGCAAGTCACAGACTTTACTTCGAAATACTTAGTGTACCAAAGCGTATTGTTTTAGTTTGAAATATCAAGATTTTTCCTAGGGGGCTGGACATATACTTTGAATTAGTAAGAGGCTCGTATTATTGTAAACTTGAATTAGTGAGAGTTGACTGTATGCACAATGGTAGCACTACCATAAACGAAATAAGGAAAATTGTAGATATAAGAGGGATGGACCGTCCCTAAATAGCTGTTCAGCAGTTGTATCAGAGCAAGTCAATTAGAAAAAAAAATTGGTACAGCATATGTTCCATTACATTGTAAATATTTTTTAATCTATTATTTAATCAATAAAGTGATCACCCACATTTGTCAATAGTTAATTCAAATGCGAAAGGTGAACTAATATATAGTATTTTTTTTAACTGTGTAAGATCATTTATTTCTAATTTCTATTTGAGAATTTTATTAAAAATAGATCCTACTTAATAAATATCCGCTCTTTAATAAGACTCACTCACTTGGGGAGAATAATGTTTTTAAAAAAATTTAATTAGTTCTTATTGAATCATTTGTAAGTTAATATTTAATTAAGAAACTGTTTCCCTTCTTTCATTTCCAAGCTCTAGAGTAAATCATTTGAAAAGAGTAAAATTCCTGTACATTCAATCAAATAATTGTTTTAAAAATGCTTAACTTAAAATACCATGTATTTTAAGTACCATTTGCATTAAATCTATGAAGGTCAAAAACATTACATACACTCAGTAATTTCCATTTAAACTGAAATTGTAAAAGAACCACACCTGAATGCACCTGCGTTGAAACTAATATTTCTCGCTATCAATTATGCCAAAACATTAACTGCAAAAAGAATGGAAACATTCTTTAGGTACATAAAAATCATCTTCCTGGAAGCGAAGTTACATTAACTTGCTTCTTTAGATTTTTGGAGTGGGTGCAGGCTTTCAGCAAAGAGAAAATTTCGAAATAGCTTACAAGAGTCTGATTTTTATTTCCTACTGTTTTTAAATGTGACTGTTTTATATAATTAATGAACAGGAACGCAGATCAGTGGCAACGAAATAGAAGGTTCTTTTGAAAACTCAAATGTATTCGAAGACTTTCTCTTTGCGAAATGGTTTTCATTTCAGCTCATGGAATTTTACTTTAAATACGTATTGTTGAGAACAAAGAGATCATTGAAGTGTAGTTAATAAGAAATTTAAAATGTGTTCTTGGTTCTAGACTTAAGACTTTCATTTTGAGAAATAGATGGATTTATCTTTGGAACTTTTAAGTTTTTGACATAAATTAAAACAGATATAGTTTTGCTAAATTGTTATGTTTAAGAGGGAAGAATAGTCTTGAGGTTTATATAAAAAAATCGATTCATTTTAAAAGAGATCAAAAATTGTTGAGCGTATAATATTTGACACTGTTTTAAATAAAGAATATTGAGAAATGTACTGAACGTTCTTAGTCTGTAATTTATTGAATACGTACAAAATATGACATTCACATTTTGTTTGGTTAGTATCTGTTGTTTGATGTCGCACAATATAGCATTGTCCTCTTTTATTATTAATGTAACCTCATTTATAAAAACAGCAAGACATTTTGCATTATAAACCTCACAAATACTGTCCAGCTTTATATTTTCCCAATTACACATTTTGAAATTTTCAGAAGGGTTTCTTACTCTTTTCTTATTGCTATTTCACCTGTGCGTACTATGCATAGGTGGACTCGTACTATTCATTAGCTATACACTTTAGAGCAACGGTTCGCATCCGGTTGGTGGTCCGTGAAAAATTTTTTTAACGGTCCGTCCACGAAAAAATTGGTACGTTATTTATATTTTATGAAGATTCAGTTTAAAAAATGACGAGTAACAAAACCTATTTTGGAATATGGGTTATGTTGTTTGTTTTTTTAATTTAAACTATCATATAATGTAGTAAAATTACTTCTAAGTTTAATGACACTGAAGCTTTACTGGGGTATCCAGCTGCATTTGAAAGCCAGTTGGCAAGCTCATGTAAATTTGCGGAATAACACTTCAGATTGCTGATATTGGTTTGAGTTGCTGGTTTGTTCTTTATTTTTGTCAAGTTTCTTTTCATTGATATGGACATGTAAAGAGAGTAGTTAAGTAATAAATTAGCTAGCTATAGTAGTCAATCTAGCTATAGTAGTGGTGCTTCAAATATAAACTCCTATATTTAGAGGTTCATAAAATTTTAAGGGTCGACTACCACTGCATTATATAATTGATCCAGAAAGTAATTCATTTTTACCATGCCAGTTATCAGATGTTCTTACTCCTGTTGTTAATTTCAATTAGTAGAAGAGAAGATGATGTACATATCCTCTCTTCTAGAAAAAAATCTTTTGCTGTTGTTTCTGAAGCACATTTAGAGAAAGTTTTTCCAACCATCATTGAAACTGACAAACAATCTCGTGTTGTACTGAGTGTCGTTTTAAATGTTGTCGTTCAAGTAATCGAAACTCTGTAGTTGAGATGTTGCGTTTAGTCGAGTCATGCGCTTTCTCCCGTTTATATCAGTTACTTTGACATTACAAGGGACAGAAGTTCCTAAGACTTTTGGGGTAATTTTCAAGTATATATCTCGAGTATTGTTAAGTTCTAAATTGCATCTGCCACTAGAGTTAAATTTCTGGGTCACCTGTTTTATGAAAATTGCCTATGTTTTTGTGGAGATTAGTACTGCCTGTCTGGGTATTTGCAAGTAGTCTCTTGTACAACTGAGCCAAAAAAGTATTCCGAATTACTTTTTTTTATTTCTATTCTTGTAAGAGACGCACACAGAAGTTTTTCAAGGGGCCAGTGTCAAAATTACACCATTCTCGTATTTTGTCAATTGTCGGAAACAAAAACAGTAAAAAAATAATAAATTAGCTTTAATTAATAAAAAATAATTTATTAATAATAAATACTTAAATTTTACGTACACTATACACACATGATTATAGTAAAAAATCGAGGGCTATTGGTGTTCCTGACCTGCCTCTCCCCTTTGCGTGCTCCACTGTTCCGATTCGATAACGTTTCAACATCAAATTATCACATCTAAGGAATTTTTACAGTAATAATTATTTCCCTTCGTTTCACAACCATCGGAAACGTTCTGTTTATGCAATAATTCGGTGTTTCAAACTTAAGACAAGTATTGACATGTCCACATCTAAGACATTACATGCATGAAAAACAGAAAGCAGACAAATAATCATTTTATCAATAGCATTGATCCTCACTCAGTGTTGTGAATTATTTAAAGAAATTGGTAATACTTTCAAACTTGAGTATCTCTATAAGGTGAGCTATATTGGGTGTCATTACTACCAGATTCAGCTAATGTCATGACACATAAGAAGAATCATGGCTTCTACAGACAATGAATTACTATAAATGTTAGCATTGATTGAAAATATAATTAACACTAGAAAGACTGAAATTTAGTATATACATATATTGCCACAAAGCAGTCAAAATGACTGCATTGTGAAGGAATGATTAATGTGTAAAAAAATTTGTTTAAAATTAACTTTTTATATTATTTACAATCATATAACAAGCTATTATATATAGTAAATATTAATAAAAAAATATATTCTAAAGAATTCTAAGAAATTGTGCATTATATACGGAATTGTTTTTCTAACTGAAATTAAAAATCAGTCAAAATGACTTCCTTGGCCAATCTAGTGTTATAAAGAATCAGTAGTTATGTTTGTAGTGACTCAAATACCATTTATGAAGCTAAATAATTCAAAATTCTGAAACCTTTTACGTTTATATAAACAAATTTAAGGTTTAAATTATCAAAACTTAACAATAACGGTAGGCTTGTATTTAACGTTTGATTAAAGACACGAAACGTGTTTAATTTATCATATAGCAATTAAATCATGCTAACAGTAACAATTTCTGACCCCTCGGCAAAAGGATCACTGTGCTTTTGGTGACGGCTATAGATGCCTTGAAAACTTAATACGAATTTTCTGTAAATTCGATGCAGATCCGACAGCGCGGTCTGCTTATACTTAAGTTTCTGAAAAGAGCCATATAGGAAATTACCTTATCAAATTATTTATTAAAATTACAGAACATTAAAATTATATTCCTAACATATATACATTCTGCTGAAAAAATGTAGGATACAAATTGCTCATCATGGCAGATTTTTTTTTAAAAAAATTTTGTAGGTTTGCCAAATTATTAAAAAGGTGCCATATCCCAAGAGTTAACGCAAAACAATGTTAGAAAGAAATTGTTATTGATCCAAAAAAAAATCCCTAAAAACAAAATTTGGACGTTACATGACTTCTTTCTCATGACCAACTATTCTTTCTTGCTGACCTAATACGATGCTCATTTACACCCTTCCGAATTCACCAGATGAATCTTTCTTAAATGAATGTCCTTTTCCAAATTTGATATTATTTAAAATCAAGTTTTTTACCTATGTATCCCTATATTCGCATTTCGCTTCAGATGATACAGAAAAAATACACTTATTAGTTATACTATTGAGAATAGTTAAAAAAAATTAACATTACAGCATTTTTTTTAAAAATATGATTTAGAATCCTGATGTTAGCAAATGAAACGAATATTTCAATAAGTACCAAGCAACAATTTTCCAAGAAAAATCGTCATCTTTTTAAAATAAACCGTTAGATTTAAATTGCAGTGGAAATTAAGAACACAGGAAACATTGTGTAATAGAACTATTTTCCATTTCATTGCAAGAAGATCACATTTTTCCTGTAAAAAATTGATCATGCAGCTTAAAAACTTTGAAATATCCCGAAATAAGACGGACATCCTTTTCAGCAAATGACAATTTATGACAAGAGTGAAATATAATCCATATGTTATTCAAAAGGAATTTATTCTTTCCACATGTAAATTGTGTGTAAAGTTTTAGGTACCAAAATCAAAATTTAAAATTCATATTGAAGTAACCAATTTTTTAAAAATAACAAAGTCTAAAACACCAGAATTAATTGTTCATGTAATTCATCTCATTGATATTCTATACATATAATAGTCTTTATCAATTTTAATTCACTGATAATGAGATGAGAAAAATAAAGTATAAGAGTAGCATACAATTCGAAATGAAAATGAAAGAAAATTTGTAATAATTATAACTTGTAATAATCCAATGTACACATTCAATTATTTATCAAATGTCTGAATACTAGATTAACTTGATTAGCAGTAATCGGCAGAAAAGGATGTGGTAAACGAAACACAGAATTCCTACCATCAGTTCACTCTTTCTGTATATATTTATGTATATATTTTGTTCAAATTTTCAATCGCTAATAAAATACTTTCTATTCATCCACTCAAGTTCAAAAATATATTGTTTAAACTTGAAGTGGATGACACTTAATGTTAATACAGTTTTTTTTAAAAATAATAATTCATTAATTAAATTTAATTACAGGTTAAGAGATATATTTCAGTCCATATTACTCCTCTAAATGACAGCACTATTGAATAAAATAGATATTGATAAATTTGTGATGAAGATTTAACTTAAACTCAATAAAATCATATGTTATTTAGACCTCAGCATTCATTTGACACTAGTTTTATAATAAAATCTTAACTATTATATTCAACTTTTATTAAAAAATATAATTACAAATTTAGTGTGGTTAAACAGTTTTTAATGTTAATTTAAATGGTGCTTTATCACTTAATATTACGATTATATCATATTTATATTAATATTAGTTATTTAACAAAAAGTAATTAATTTTTTTCTTTCTTGACCTAAGTAGAAATTGACTTATTTTTACTAATTGACTTGATTTAATTGACTTACTTTTGTTTATTTATCATTTGCTTATGTTTTTTAAGTCAGTATTCAATTATTTTTGAAATTTTTCTTTACATTACCGAACTTGCTAGTGGAATAAAGTATTTTTTTTTTTAAATATAATAAAGATTGAATTTTGTTACATTATTTCTGCTGCAATTTATTCATAAAGACCTCGACCGAGCAAATTAAACGAGGCCTTGTGGTTTTGAGGAACGGTCATATGCCAGAGGCAATACCACATTTGTACATCCATATTACAAGTATCCCAAAGTATTTTTTTCTATATAAAATACTAGTTCAAAATACTTTGTTTTAAAGAAATAACGGGTCAGAAGTCACCAAACGCTTGCGTTACTAAGAAAATGAGCACGAAATACAAATTATATTTAAAGCAAAATAAGTTTAAAAATATTTTTACCTACAAAAATTACATTTGTGGCATTAATCTCTATTCCTATTTTCTAACAAAAACGAAACAAATAACTCAATTTAAGTTTTCGCAACTGATAGCAAAATGTATTAACCTCCGAAACATCTCAAAAGAATTACTCTTAAATAGCTTGTATAGCTTATCCCTTCGGTAAACTAAATTCACAGTTGTATTACAAAATCTAAAATCACGAATTTGTACTTAAGAGAGAAAAATCTAAAATTTAAAATGCTAAATTATTGCTAAACACATGGAACTAATTTGATATCGGGGGTAATAGAGCAAGCAGTGCTTCTTGTTGCTGGATTGGAATACAATATGGCGGCCTAGCGGTAATTTAATAATACGCAATAATTTTAAAGGATTGTTTTCAAATACATTGAAATGTATTTCAAATAAAGGATATAGGAAGAGATTGAGAATAACGTAGATCAATAAATAAATAATGAATATCAATATTATGTAATAAAAAGTAACATGTATTTATATTATAAGCAGCATATAATATAATCATAATATTATTTTATCGTAATTATATATAATATTCATATAGTGCAATGTAATCACAGTTATCAGAAATAATAATCATACAATATAATTCAATAGTATTTATAAAAAAGAATAATCGTCGAATTGTAAAAAAATAAAAATAATGCATAAGAATTACTCGTATTACATACTTATAAATAAGTAACATAAGAATAGCTATAAATAAACAACAATAATTATAAATAAATAACAATAATTATAAATAAATAACAATATTAATTACAAATAAATAACAAAATATGAAATAATATTTATAAATAAATGCCAAAAGAAACAGTTATAACTAACGAATATAATATTATTATTATGTATAGTAATAATTCCATTTTTGTTTTACATTATGAATAAAATAATTACATAATGTATGCTATAAAATTGATTAAGAAATCTAATAACAAAATAGTGAAGGCTTGCAATATGAAACTTGCACTGCAAGTTATTTCAACGAATTTCATCGAATAAAGAACGTAAAAAAAACATTATTAAAACGTAAAATAAAACGAAAATAAACAATTTATAGCGATAATTAAAAGCACAACACTTATTCTTCTAAGAAAAAATATTCTAGTACTCACTCATTTTAGAAATATCCATATTCGAAAATAGCAGAGAATTAAACAGAAGACGCGAACAATATAAAAATTACACTGCAAAAGGTTAAATTTTTATAGAAATTGGAATTTTTTTTTTTAAATCGTCTGAAATTAATTGGATTACAGCGGGAAAAAACCAATAAAAGTTATTTCTAACATATGTTATCCCCATAGCAACCACATCGACAGATGATAAAAATATTAAGGTAACCATATTGTAAAGTTATCGCTCATCTTGGCAAACGCAAACAGCAACTTGGCGCTATTATTCCCGTTATCAAACTAGCCCCAAACAAATTTACTGTCTATTATAGTTTTCATTTGTTGGAAAAAAACTAGGGGAAGATAATTAAAATATAATTAACTTACATGTTGTCGTCTTTCGAATTCACCTAAAATAGAAGGCAGTGACGTGGCGACTATTCATTGAGTGTTTAGCAACTGAATATTTCTACACACGGGACAAGCATAGGTAACTGCTACCAATTTACCTTGCAATTTTAAAATACGGGAAAATGACGAAGACGACATCT
Organism: Trichonephila inaurata madagascariensis; assembly: GCA_019973955.1. NCBI lineage: Eukaryota > Metazoa > Arthropoda > Arachnida > Araneae > Nephilidae > Trichonephila > Trichonephila inaurata. The sequence continues at coordinate 412,135 of BMAV01006317.1, forward strand.
GAACTGGCACCCCTGTCCCCAAATTTTTACACCACCTCATCGTGAAGACTTAAATGCTCGAGAGACATAACGTACAACAGCTTATCTACACTTAAGATCTTTGGTAGCTCTGAGAGTTGGAAGATCTTTGAGCCATCGAGACATTTTGGGGTGACCGCTTTCACTAAGACTCAAGAAGCGCATACTAAAAAATTTGTGGAACATGGACGCCAGCTAGACTTGAGAATCGGCTTTTCGCAATCCATGCGATTTTGTGTAGATGACACATGTAGGTACCATTATTGGAAGCACACGATGACACTTAACAGATTTTGTGTCACCGTAGGGAGAAAAAAGCGATCGCACTATGCCTGCCATAGAAACAGATTTTTCCTCATATGCCAGCTGAAAAGGAAAATAAACGTTAATCAGATCTTCTCTCAATAACACGGGGTTGGCTACTGAAGCACCACCGCACAATCCTGTGTTTCCGCAGGATTGGATCCTAGTGTTGACTTTATATTACATGATAGTGCGGCAACCGGTAGGGAATATGTTAAGTACAAATGTCGGTTACAGATTCATCGGTTCGCGTACATTCGCTGCATTGAAAACGTCCACGTTCCCCGGTCTAGCAGTGTCTCACAGTTGTTTAAACATTCAACAGGGCAGTGTTGTGTGTTACTTGTATTTTTGTAGAAAAATAGTAACCTGTCATATTTTAGAAGAAGGTAAAATGTCGAAAACAGATTTTAAGAAAAGAAAATATTCAATTTTTTTTTCAGAATGAGGAGAATATATATTTACTTCTCATTATTTTTTAAAGTATTTTGCATTGTTTGATAGCAAAGGCATCATTTGATATTATTTTTATGTTTCATCTTTCGTCTTCCTTTAAATGTAATTTTAAAAGAGTATTTTTTTTTACTTCGGTTATGTTGGTAAGTACGTATTCCGCATTTATTAAGTTATAATAAATGTTGCAGACATTTTTTTCTTTTTAAGCTAATCACACTTATACCACTGGGTGAACCGTAATATATTGAAAATATTAGAAGTAGCCCATATCCTGCAAAAGTCTACCCACCCCTGGTCTAGAGATTCCGAAAAATATTAGGTGTTTTATAATTTTGCACGTTAATCAAGTGATGAGGAGGGTGTGAGTGTGTGTTTCATAACGCTGCACTCAAAAGCAACTCAGGAGCTATTGGTGACGGACCTCGACATTTTGAACCAAAGTCAATGGCACCTGAGCTGGTTTCCCACTATCCTACCTTTCATATCATGCCAACGAGAGGACTTTGAGTCACGGCTTATTTATTATACATCATTTATGTACACGGTTCCTTCAGAAAAAAATAAGTTCTCAATACTCCAATTTTTTCTTAAGTAATTTCACTATGGAAATTAGTTGTGGAAGCCGCTAAGATAAGCTGCTACAAAAAGACTAGGACAACATCTGAAACGGCACCTCACTTTCTGAACTTGCACACTACGCCAACGTAAGTTCTTTGAGCAATGACAGATTTAACATGCATCAGTACATTTACACGGCAGGTTTTCAATGGTATCATGCTTTGAACCCGGGACCCGACAACGCCGGTCACGCTTTCGTGGTCGTGACCACGAGGCTACCGAGGCCACCCAGTGGTGAGAAAGATAAGTAGTTGATTCAATGTTCCTCTAAGATTTCAATGCTCAGTTGTTCACATACTTTTAAACCATACAGTTTGATTGAATCAAGGTTCCAGATTCAGGGCCATGGTCGTCGCAGTTTTATAATTCCAAGATTCTTACCATTAGAGATCATAGTCATGAAACTGTTGCCAGAATTTGTACCAGTTTTATCATTTTTTGGTTTCCGATGGGTTTGAAGCACATGAAATCTTTCGAGATTCAAAGTCCTCACTCAGATGTTGAGGCGAAGCTTGGAAAGTGGGGTCCCGGTTCACATATCGATGACACTTCAGCGTGGTTTTGAATAATGAGATTCTACTTCAATAAAATAAATGTTGCTTATAAAAAAAAATGTAAGGTTAATAAAACAAAAGATCGATGAGTTTTATTTACCAGCAACAATGGAATACTATTTGAGAAATAAATTTGGGTCTTGATGCCATTTCTTGATGTTCATCAGATAAGAGGAAGTAGTTTCAGAACAAGTGTTGACCTGGTCGCTTGACTATCGTTCAAAAAATAAAGTCCGATACTGGAAGACCTGGAATTACTCCAATACTGTATTATTCTTGGAAAAAAAATGAAATACATTGCTCTAACAAGAAATATAACATTGTTTCTCTTACTTTAAAGCCGAATTAATACACTTTTTGAAATCAATTGATAAGGGTCCGATATCAGTTCTGAAAATAAAGGAAAATGAGAAAAAAATGAAGACTTCTTCCTGAATGAAGAGTGTCTTCCTGAAAGATCTTTAAAAAATATTAGAACCCTCACATATTTCAAGAGAGGAATTAGAGAAACTGGAAAATATGTAAGACCATGACTATAAACAAAGTGTCTAAGTCGTCTTCGGTAAATCTTTTTCAGGAGTAAGTGTTAACGAACGTCACACACACCCTAAATCAGCGTGAGAGCTATTTACAATGGGCCTTATAATTTTGAGCCACATTCAAGTGGCGAGGATGGTACCTGAGCTGTTACACCTCTCTCATTTTTCACACTGCATGCTAATGTGAGAAATCTTGTTCAAAACAAGTTTAGTGGGAATTTAGCTCCTTAACATAGCGGGATTTCAGTGTCATCAGTGGCATTCCTCACCTCTAGTTCCATGCCTAAATTGTCGAGGTGGATATAGGTGGCGTCACCATCTATCGTAAAAAAAGTCGACCTGTCTCAGGCTTTGGAAACTTTCATTCCTTACCTACGGGAAGGACACGACAACAACAACAACATCAGGACATAGTCAGGTCGAATCCACGACTTGGTAATTTTAAATTTAACAAGTGAAGTAATGAGGACGAAACCTGAGCTAGAGTAATCCACCCCAACGGGACGACATTGAGCCACGGTAGGTTTAACGTGCATCATCCTCTCTACACGGCGGGTCTTCATTGGCTTAAAAGCTCGAACTCATGACACACCCGTTGCAAACTTGTGACCATGACTCCCAGTTACCATTGCCACATGAATGTACGAAACAGATAATATGCAATAGATATGTTTGTTTCTTGTTGAGATTTTGTTTATTTTCATTTTTCTTGGGTTTAAAGTCATATTAAATAAAATTAAAAAATTTTTAATGTCTACTAATACGGGACAAAACCAGGGAAAAGCTCCAAATGAATGTGTTCTTGAAGAATATTTATTTGGTTAATTGTTTTATTAATATCATATTGAAAAACAAAATGATGGTTTTTGGAAACGGACATCATAATTTTGGTCTCGGTGAGGTGACGAGAACCACTATTTGACACATATTTCTGCAAACATTTAAGCCTCATTTACACCAATGCAGTCGGCGTCGAGCTTTGAGAGTCTAGCCAATCAGAGACTTCATCTTGGGCGAGAGGAAGTTTCTGATTAGATAGACGCTCAACGTTCCACGCTGACAGCTTTTTTGTGAATGCAGCTTTACACCACATGGACGTAGACTTTCGAAATTCAAATGATTTCATATGCACTATTCCTTCTACTGGTTGATTCATAGATAGAGTGACTAATTTCAGAGGACCATAAATTTTTTTATTGAATAAACTTATTTATATGGAATTTTCAATGTGGTTTCCCCTAACACAGTACACTTTTTGTCCGTGTTTTGGCTAATACTAAAGTAATTTTTCGATCATTTTTGAAATATTTTTCCAACTCCCTCTTAAATTACTTTTTGAAGCCCTTGAAATCATCTTGCTTTACGTCTATTTAATTTTTTTTTCAAGTATCTCCATAAAAATAATCGCAAGGAACATAGACAAGGGATAGGGATAGTCATTTATCAGGAAGCAGAAAATTTATTTTTTAATCTTTCAGCCATTTTATAGTAGATTTTACAGTATGATTTAGTGCAGAATGTTGGTGAAAAACAATGTTTCCTTGGGGGTAAAGACGTTTACTTTTTTTGATTAAGTGTTCCAAAACTTTATTCTGATAATATTTAGCATCAATTATAAAGTTTGGTTCTAGAAAAAAATGGTTTTGGTATAAGCCCTGAGAGGACATTTCCATCCATACCATAACAGCTGATGGCCAACTTGCATTTTTCGAAACAGCTGCATCTTTGCGACGTTTTTTGCTTGAAATATATTGAATCTTCATTTTGTTAATTGTGAATGACAAATGAAACTGTGCTTCATCAAAAGTTATCCAATCGTTTTATCTACATTTGCGTAAAATTAAATACAGAGGCCAAGAACGTTTTCTTGGTTTTTCTAAGGTCTTAACAGACATTTGATGACAGACTGGAAAATTTACTTTTTTATAGCCAATTTTCTTTATCTGACGATAAATTGTCGATTTCTATATCTATAGTTTTTTTTGCCATTGGTTCTTTAGGCAAATCATTTTCTACAGCGATAATTCTTTTCAACTTTTTTTCTCTTTCATTAAGGACTTCCTTTCGTTCTCATTTTTCTCTGAAGCTTCTGATAATGAGGCAAATTTTATTTCACAATTTGAAGTTTAGATAGTAATACAGTAGAAAAGTGTCTTTTTTGTGGGTGATTTTTAAATGCTTTATTATTTACAGAATTTGTATAACCATCCTTCAAAAGCTGTAAAATTTCGTACCGGATTTTGAGAATCCAAATTCAGTACTGTAATTTACTACCGCTAATGAAAATAAATCATTAGTAAAACAATTGAAATTCATCATAAATAGTTATATGCTTTTAAAATTGGTCACACCTATTTTGAATCAACCGGTATACTGCGGAATTTCAGTGGAATTAAGGACATTTACAGAAAATTAGAAATCCAATGAAATCTGGCTGATTAATAAATTGTTTATTAGCGTCGCATTTTATAGCTACATGTGGGCTATTTTGGATGGACCTTGTAAAAATTTGATTACTCTTCAGCTGATTTTCCTCTGTCCAAATTTCAAACTATATCCACATGATTACAAACCTTGAATTAATATGGAATAAATAAATATTCAAACACACTCACAAAAAATATTATATATATGCATACTAAACTTAAGGTTTCCGACTACGTTCGGAAACGTGATTTTGCAAAAGTGTATAAATGAATAATATTTAGTGTCACACTTAGATTAGGAAAGGTATATAAATTGTTTCAAGAATAGTATTACAATAAAATATTATTTAAGCACAATATTTTGACAAAAAGCAACAAACAATGACCCATTTTCAAAATGTTCTCCTTTTGTGAAAAATGCTTCTATTATAATTATATTTTGCCTGTATATAGCTCAGACTTCTCTACAGAGGCTCAACTATAATTTTTGAAATATATAACTTAGAAGTGGGTTTATTCATGTTTTACGACAACAGAGGGGAGAAACTTTAAGAAAAAACGCCGATATTTATTTCAATTGGTTGTAACTCTGAAAATAATGCGATTTTTTCAAAACTCATAGTTGAGCCTCTGTACAGAGGTCGGAGCTATATACAGGCAATATATTATTATAATAGAAGCATTTTTCACAAACGGAGAACATTTTAAAAAAAGGTTATTCTAAGTTAATTTTTTGCCGAAATATTGTATTTAAATAATTTTTTTTTGTCACAATGTCCTTAAGACAATTTTATACATGTATTCTAATCTAAGTGACACTAAATATCATGAAAATTATCCATTTATGCGCTTTTTAAAGTCACGGTTCCGAGCGTAGACGGATAACTTAGGGTATGATATGTCAAAGAAATATATATCTAATTTGAAGTGGTGTGATTTTTAAGAAGCCTGTACATTAACATCTCATATCACTTTGGGAAAATAAATGTCAAAAATCAGTTAATTAAGCACCAATAAAAAATTTTCTACAGTTCAGTATTTCATTTTTACGTATCTACATTTTAAAAGCAGAAGATACCAAAATTTTACCTATAAAGGTTTTGGAAACATCTATTACATATTCAAGAGACAAATAAAAATTTCACACGCAATAAGAATGGAAGTTAGTTAATACATCATATCTTTATTTTCGCTGTAAAATACTAAGTTTTTGTAAGCTAGTCCTAAAGAATCTTTAATTCACCAATACAAATCATGAATATTGCATGAAAAGTTTTAGAAAAAAGCATGCCCCTTCTCCACAAACGATACGAAATACATCTTTCAACCTGACTCGGGCATTTATCTGGAACCTTGAAGAGGTTGGAGTTGTTTTATTGCGTAAGAAAATGAGGAAATTCATTCTGTCATAAAAGAACGACTTAAGTTTCATTTTTATGAATTTTTCTACTTCATAGATTTCTTTTTTTCCTTTACCGAAATATTTTAAACCATTTACTACAGGAAATGACTGTGCTGTTTGAAAATATAAAAAAATATTAGAGATTTCATTGTACTTTTACAGAATCAAAATTCATTTTCCTTTATACAAAGTGTATCACATGAATTACAATACCACCAGTTCAATATTAACGAGAAAGAGAGATAAGATTGTCAAGAAAGCCATAAAATCTTTTTGGGGTCAATTTCCGAGCGGTATAGTGTTTTTTTTTTAACTCTCAGTTGTAAAAGTAAAATATTTTACCGGAATTTGATTTTTTATTACGTGTGATTTCTTTCTCACTCTTTTATGTTTGATCCTTCAGAACACAATGTTGAAAGCATACAAACACTTATCACATTTGTTCCGAAATCAGTTTCATTGAAAATCATATTTCTTCCTTTTTGAATTCCTCTACTGTTAGTTCTCTCTCTGAATCTCTCCCTATATATATTTATATATATCTTGCTCAAATATTCAATCGTCAATAACATACTTTATATTTATCCATTCAAGTTGAAATACATTTTTTAAACTTGTAGTGGATGACACTTGATGTCAATACAGTTTTTTCAAAGAATAATTCATTAATTAGATTTCATTTATTATTTTTAATGTACTTTATGTTATTTCTGTAGAAGTTACAACAAGCTGCAAGAGATGGCACCCATATGTTTTTTTAACGAAGTGGGAATTGACTTTAAAAAATTATATTCTTGTTTCTTCTGTCTTTAAAAATATTTTGAGATCAATAGCAGATATATGTTTGTTAGTAATACCGCATTGAATACATTGAAAATCAAGTAATTACTAGCCCAAAAATTGTCGAAGACAAATACACTTTTCAACAATCATCTACGTCTGTGTAATAAATATACTAAATATTTATTATGTGAAATAGCTTGTTTAAATTGTAAAATATTTTTATCTCTATAACAGTCTTATGCTTTATCCAAATTATGAGACAGTAGATAAAATCGTTAAGGATTATTTACAAAACACAAAAAAGGAGAAAAGCAACTCTCCCAGTCATCAAGAGATCTCCGGAAATATTAGTCTTGCAATCTTGAAATTTGGCAGGACTATTTCTTCTAATAAGTATAGATTCGCTAAAAGCGATTTTTCGTACATCAGCTGTCAGGGGGTGTTACGAGGGCGTTATAGACATTAATTCTCTTTTTTAAACTGTTAGACCTACAGATTTTAAAATGGGTGAACATGTTTCTTTTGTTGAGTAGAGATCCGCTAATAACGGGTCATATGGCAATCGACTGTCAAGTGAGAGAGAGGGATCAATATTGATAAAAATTCTTATTTTTTTAGCCATTTGAGTTACAGATTTTAGATTTGAGAAATAGATTTCCACACTGTTGAGTAGAAATCCGCTAAAAAACAAGTTTTACGAAAATTCCCTCCCAATGAGATTTCCAGGAGGTTACAGGGCGATATAGACAGAAAAAAAATTTCTGTTTTTGAGCAATTAGACTTACAGACCGGGAAGCATGGTTCTTCCAATGAGAAGAGATCCGCTAAAAATGATATTTGAGGATACCGAGAATGAGAAAGGGAGAACTACAGGGATGGAAATGATAAATATGCTTCTGTTCTAAAAAATTCGTCCTGTCCTTCCTAAAAGAAAGAGCCGAACGCCTTAACAACATTTATCTGCACAATCTAAGACTTAATGCTAGAACGTAGATTGAAATAACCTTAAAAAAGAATGTATAGTGTGTCTTATATAAAATATCATGAAATGCCCAGGAAAGCGATCAGGTAATAGATAGTGTATACACGGATTATAGTTTCAAATAAAGGTACCGATCAAAAATTGAGGTCCATTCTTTCTGGCAATAAGAAAAATATCTATGAAAAAAAATCTACATCAAAAATAACATTTTGCATGAAGGTTAAGAGGCTGTAAATTTCAGGGGTTTTTTTTTATTTTTCTTTGCAGTATATTCAGGATAACATCTGGGCATATTGAGGATAGATTTATCCAACTGGTCTTGAAACAAGCCATTTCATAATCATTCAACATTCTACGAAATTTAAAGTAAACATACGTGGTGTATAGTAATTATTGAGCATAATATAACCCATGCGCATTAGGCCTTAACCATCCAAGGGACTGCTGCGCCACTGAGTTAAGTTTAGTAAGTATATTCAATGAGTTGTAATCATGGAATGAACCAATAATCAAACAGATAATATCCTACTCTTCAAGACATTTATTCAGTATTTTTGTACTGTCAACACAGTCGTTGTCATCCTTAAGGAGAAAGTACGAGTCCATTACATGGTTTAACAGATTTCATCCGAAAAAATATATGTTGTAATTCCGGTCTGAGCATGGAGATATGTTAAGGAAAATATAATTCCTCTCAAACAAGTTAAGGCCAACCCTATTGTAATGGTGGCGTTCAATGATATGCTTTTAGTTGTAATAGGTCTCTGGATATAATCCCGTTTGAAGATACGATGTGAAACTGATTGCATTCAAAATTTTTATCATTTGTTTCCCCACAAGTCACAGTAGCTTCTGAGTGCAAGATAATAAAAATAAATGACCAGACAGAAATTTGGCAATAACTAATTTGTCAACAAGACGCTTCTTGATAAAAAGAACATGTCAAAAAGAACATTGTGCCGCGTGGTAAGCGAAGAGCTTAGGCCAGTGCTTCTCAAACTTTCGATACTTGCGACTTAATTTTCAATCATAATTTTCATCGCATTCCCCCTTCCTATACAATAACAATGTATTGAATGCAACAATATATATAACGTACTTTGACACTAAAACTACCTTACGAACTTTATTATAAACCGCACAAATTTTCATGATAAGTATTAGATTTTGCATATGTTTCTTTAAAGTAACATATTTTAAGTTAGTTACTTTTGAGTTATAGATAGTTTAAGTAATAAGAAAATCATTATGTTACATTTCCGTTTTAGTTTTTACATTGGAACAGATTGCAATAAAAGTGCAACGTGTACTTTTTTTTGTCAGACTATATTAGGTTTTGCTTCGTTTCAGTAAATTGATAATTTCTTGAATAATCTTTTATTTTCGATTTTCTGACATGCTCGCGCCTCCCTCGTAAGGTTATCGCACCCCCCCCCCTAGAGGGGCGAGCCTCACAGTTTGAGAAACGCTGTCTTAGACTCACATATTATCGAATAATAACTGGCCATTTTCTTACAAAATAACTGAATTGCAGTTACCTTACAGCTAAAGCACTTTTGAGGTGGCATGCTTATAACGGGCACAGACGAATTTTGTTTAACAAAGAGGAAAGCCTTTGAAGCTGAAGAGTCTTTCAAACACCATAATGACCCCGAATACGCAAGGATTTCCCATGAAGCTAAAGAAACGGAAAAATACTAAGAAAGAGCTTATCATTCAGCCTATGTAATGTTTTATTAGGATGTAAACTATGAAGGCGCCTCGGAGATTCATTTTTAAGAGAAAAGAGTAAAAAACACTATCATAATGTGAAGCCTTTGGACGCAAAGCTGTTCAATGGAAATATGGTTTAATTTTTAAACAGGACTCTGTTCCTGCTTGAAATGCAAAGAGGCAGCAGTGGTTGTAAGAAAATGTGTATGTCTCAATAAATGAATGGCCTAAGAGACTCCAAGGCCGTGTGAAGTCAAACAGAACCGGTTTGAGCAAAAGAATCATAATATTTAATTTAAAGATAAACTTGAACTTAAAGAAATAATTCTAAATTTGATTATTAATGAGACATGGTTCGATTTACGCAATTTTTTTCAATTTAATGAAATTTCATTTTTTTTATTTTTGGTTGCATCCTATTTGTGTATGCTATGTAAAACAGATTTTGGGCTCAAAATTTCATTAAAGTCTAGCCATTTAATTTTTTATGGAAACAACTTAAATTTTGTGAAGTGATTTTAAAATGCTACTCCTCCAACAAAAATGTATGCACTGCATGAAATTTGATTTAGAAGTACGTCAAACTATTTATAACAAAAGTCGTTATGGGTCTTGTGATAGCATGATTAGTATTCGTACAATACATGTTTTTATGAATGCTTATTGAAAATTAAGTAAAAAATGCATAAATTCTAAGTTCAATTATTTAAAAAAAAATAAGTATTGCTTTGAAAAAATTCATACCAACTTTTGTTGCATGTACTATTAGAAATAGGCAAAAAAAAAAAAAAAAAAATTCAAAGCAATTAGCGCAATAGAAAAAAATCCTTAGCACTTTAAATAAAGACAAACCAGTTATTTTATCTTTCTGAGATAAGAGTCAGTTTAAAGTTTTGATTTGTCATAAGAATGTGAATAAAATCGAACGTAAAAGCTATTACGCGTTTTAAGAGTTTAGAGCTTTAAAATTTTGTGAGGTTATAGAAAAGTATATAAATAATAAGTTAAGCTAAGAAAAAATTGGATTTGATTTTTTGACCGATTATTGTTAGTTGAATAGTACTGTGTCCCCGTTAGTTTTTAATTTTGATTCTTTTATAATTGTGTCAGAGCTTATTGTTCAACCAGGTGTGCTTAAAAATATGGTTCCCCATTCAAACATTGGTGGTTTCGTACTATGCAGAATGTTACTATAAATTACGAAATGAAAAATATAATGTAAAATATAGACTATAAAATTTAACAAGATATTTATTAAACATTTTTAAATTTAAATGAAAACGAATGATCATATTATTTTTCTTAATGCGCATTTATTAATATTCCTCTTATACTCATTATATTTTCTTGGTATAATCTTGTTTCTTCTATCGATAATCATTTTTCCATTTTACTTGAGCTTATTTCCTTAGTTTAGTTTATTCAGATATCTATAAAAACTGAAGTAAATTTAATTTATCTATATGCATAACACCTTCCTTAGATATATTTGAGAGGTGAGACAAGTTACAACAACACAGATAAATTACCTTTGAGCCTTGAGTCGAGATATAATTATACTTACTCATGTAGTAACTGAAGTTTAATTTAATTGGATACACTGATTCTGAAGAAGGATTTAGACACCAGTTTTCTAATCTATTTAGAAACATTTTACATTTATTACCCACTTTCATTTAGTTGATTATTGTTCCCCTGGAGTAAACACATAAGTTTTATAATTTTTTTTTAATTTGAACGCTTGCAAAACTTTCTACATAAAATGAGAATAATTGTTTCACTTTCAAATCTTATTCTCAGAAAAGTTTGCCAAATTTTAATTTTGAATGCACTAAAAGTGAAAAAGGAGATAGTAAATGTTCAGGAAGGAAAGGCAAAATTTTAGCTTGCAAACAACTAGACAAAGTTAGTAGGATGATTACTGAAATAAATATATATTATATTTGTTTATTACATATTTGCCAAATCGAAACCCGTCGTGAAATGTCATAATATTGATCAGTGAAAAAGAAAATATATCCCCACCCTCTCATGTTTGCTCAAATGCTATAAGCTTATTTAGGAAAACGACAAATTGTAGTAAATATTGGCGAATTCTTGGTCAAAATTCTTCGCCACTTAACTTGTTGATACGCAAATATATACATATAATTTATTTAAGCTTTAGAATTGAATTATATGATGCATATAAGAGCACACACACATGTATATATATATATATATATATATACATATATATATATACATATTATATTGTTATGTTACTCTTACACACATTTCTTACATCCTAACCAATATCATATTTCAATTACTGGGATTAACATGTACACATTTCATATATAAAGTATGTGTGTGTGCAAACTCGTCAAATGATGTGATATGCTGCCAATTGTATAGAAAATCGTTCCCACTCATGTTTCGAAAATAATTACTATATTTCATGACATCTTTTGATTTGGCAAGGTTTATGAGTGAGTTATGCAGAAATCGACTTTCAATGGAGATTCGTGAGATATTATGGGAAAAATTCCTCGTTTTGAACTATTTGGACTTTATGGCAAGCATATTTTTATTGTTAAATACAGATCTGCACAGGTTTTGTGGAAATAACTCTCCAGAGGTTAGCGTTACGAGGATGTAAACTATATGTAAATGTATTCGGTTTTGAAATTCCTATCCTTTTCTTCCTAAATCTAGAGATGAGGGCTCTAGAAATGCTTTTGAATATAATCGAAAGCTTAACATATCAATAACTTAAAATTGATTGTTAATCAATAACTTTAAAATAATCAGATTAACTAGTAACTTAATAACTTAATGAGTAATCAGTAACCTAAGTTAATCAGTTAATCAATAACTTTAAGAAATGTATAGATAGTCATACATTATCATGAAATATCTAATGAAGTAGGTGAGTAGCTAGTAGAGTATAAAAACAAATAAATCTTCAAAAATGCTATTTTTATAGATAGATGCAAAATAAAAATATATAAGAAATTTAAAATATTTATTAATACTTGCACACAAATCAATTGCCTAAATGATAATTGATTTGCTTCATTTATATTTTAAACTAATTTAGTCACTTAAATGCATTTGCATATCTACTTGTATCTCTGTTATCAAAATTCATAATTCTATTTTTCCTACTTACATGTAAATAAAAAAAGTTTTTTTGACGTAGAACATGACTTACAAAAGGAAAGAAAAAACATCTGGAACAATAACGAATAAATAATGTATGAAATGATCAATTTACTTTATAAACAACTCGTCGTTGTCTTCGTTAAGAAATGCATGCTTGACTTCTAATGATTACACTTATTCCGAGACATTATAGAAATGTCTTTTTTTCCTATTGATTGATTTTTAGTCTTTTTTCGAACCGAGTTCCAATTAACGTGCTTTAGCGAAAAGAAGTGTTAATGTTCATTAATAATACTTTTTGTAAAAATTTAACCATTATTGGAAAACAATAAGGATAATCGACTGATAACAAACAACTAGTTGTAACTACTAGTGGAGACAGTAAAATAAACAAGACTACATATATATATAAATACATATATATGCGCTCTTAAGTTAGGGGGAATTTAATTTTTTGAAAAGGATTTGGTTACTTCCCCCCAATAAACATTTTATCAAGCCGAATGTCAAAGCTTTGCAATTTACTGTCGATGTTTCTTCTTTGTGTTTCACAAATGATTTGAGGTTACTGAAAAAGTAAGAATTATATTAATACGCTTTAATTTTGTCTTTTGTGCTCCCTGTATTTGTTTTATTATTTATATATTTAGTTAAAATAATAGTATTTACTTTTGCTTTTTAAGTGCCGATTTGAGTTTACCAATTTTTTAAATAGAAAGGGAGTGAAATGAACCTTGATATCACTTGTAAAGTAGAATAATTGTAGTTACACGTTTTCAATAAAAAGAAATATAAGCAAAAAACCCTATATTTTTTCAGTTTAATTTTGATTATTTTTCTGTTTAAATAAATTCTTTGACATTTTTACATTTATTTAGTAAAGTATAAACCACACAAGTAATTTTTTTAATACATTGGTGTTAAAAAAGCTCGAATTAATAGTTATTTTCTTAAGTGCGAAGGGAATTAAAAAGTAAAATGTAAATGAATTTTATTTCCTAGATAGAAATGGTTAAAAAGTAATCGGACACACATTAAAGAATGCAAAAAAAAAAAAAAAATATTGCTTGATTTACTACGTAAAGAGAGAAAAAAATAAGAAATCTGATTTATCTTCTTTCAGTCATAATAAAAAAACATTTTCAACAGTTTTTAAGACATTGCATCCCTTCATTTAACGCATTCTCGATAGCCCTTTCCATCGTCCTATTGTAAGGGTCACACCGCAATATCTATTCTTGTCGTAGAGTCGGAAGGAAGATAAACCATATTCAAAATAGCTTCAATTTATTCTCAGTTATGAATAACGACACAAATTATATTAACCAAGTTAAGAGATAAAAACAAACATCAAATATGGAAAACAATTAACGAGGTAGGTGAGATACGAGAAGACTATAAATAATCAGATCACTTACGTCTAGGCATTGTCTTCTAATTCTTAGCTATCTAATACAATTTGATTCCTTATTGACAAATCGTCAACTTTAATTTTACAATAATCAGCTATGAAGTATCCACGCCTCACTTCACATTTAATAAATCTCTGCTAGCCGTTAGCAGTCCAACTATTCTCTCCTTCTAACATGAAAGTTTAATATTTATATACATGTCTCAATTTCTATAGTCATATCTTATTTTTCGGGAGGAAGCCTTATAATGTAACAATTTCCAAAGATCAAATATTTCCCAAGAGGATTAGTATTTAAAAGAACACGGATAGACCCGTCACGCTATTACGTCATTGTTAAATTATTTGTACGTACCTTAAGCCAGTGTTTCTCAAACTGTGGGGCGCGCCGATCCAGGGAGGAGTGATAACCCTCCAAGGGGGGGGGGGAGAGCATATTGAAAAGTCGAAAACAAAAGACTATTTAAAAATTATTACTTTACTGAAAGCAAGCAAATAAAAAATAAAACACACATTTACACTGATATAATACACTTATAAATATATCAGTACTGTGCAATGAATTTTGTAATTAATATAACAATACTATAAGTTAAGAGCAAGTTTAATAATTACCAGTGTCCCCATAAGCTTGTCATATATAAAATTAAAAACAAAAATTAACCACTTATCTTCATAATTTGTTTCTTTTTTAATTATTTCCTTAAAAGCCGATTTAAAATTATTCAATTCGCTCCCCAATGCCACCGTTTAATACGTACGTGAGCGTATCTCGTGTATTGAAAGGGTGGGGGGCAGAAAAGGAATTAATAAGCAAATCCTCTGAAATAAGTAAATCCTTCCAAACACTGTCAAGGTCATACTATTAAATACCAAAGCCTTCGGAATAATTTTATGGATAGCAGTGCACACAAATAAGATCCTACTTTGGAAAGACGTACATATACGTCTGGGACAAGTAACACACTGGCTGAGCGAGACGTTTATAAACGACGGTGACACTTGGAAAGGTTAAAGTCGTAGTGTAGATTTAGCTTCAAAGTATAGTATTATTGAATTCAATACATTGTTATTTTATGGAGGGGAGCGCGATGAAAATAATGATTGAATATTGGGTCGCAAATATTGAAAGTTTCAGTAGCACTGCCTTAACCCTTTCGCGACGAGTTTTTTTTTTTTTTTTTTTTTTTACAACAGAACAATTTTGGTAGCATAAGCTATACGTAGGGCACACTATAATGCTAAAACTAAGATGTTATATTCTTAGGAAAATTTTAAACACTTATTTAGGACCGGGACATAAATGTCCCATCAGTCCTGACCACTGGAATATATGTGTCCCATTAGTCTTCAATAAATAATTTTGTAAAGAAATCCAATGATATTCTAGTCATAAAAATTTAATTAAGAATGATATGGTTTAAAACAATCAATACACAACGGAACATTACACATCGTGCACATTATTTTAGTGCGCGATTCCTTCTTTTGTTGTTCACATTTACGGCACTGCCGTCGTGTTTTTGTTGTTACTGGCAGATGGTCACCAACATTGAGTAAGCTTCGTGATGTTTTGGATAGGCGTCCAGTTCCTCTACGGCGTTGATAATGTGCGTTGAACTTTCCAGACGACATCAAGGCTTCTGCAAGAGGTACAACTAAATCAAGAAGTGGGGTTTTTCGATGTTTGAGTTCGCAGTACGCAATCCATGAGTTGACGACTGCGCTCATCAATAGGCGAAAAAATATTTTTTTCCACCACTTGCAATATTTTCGATCTAATTCATAGACATTTGCCATTTGGTCTGCAAGGTCTACACCTCCCATGATTTTGTTGTAGAATTCGATTGCCACAGGACATTCAAATTCTTCTTTGCTTTCATCTTTTCATGCTGCGATTTACTTTTGCATATTTAGCTTTTTTTGTGCATTGAGAGATCCAAATCATAAGACTCTTTGGAAATAACTTGAGAAACACGTTCAATTCGGTAGCTGAACAATTTAAGTTGAATAACAAAGTAGGCGATAATTTTGCTGGAATCGTCATTCGAGGTTGAAAACTTGAATCTGCATGAAATCATAAGATTGGTCTTTAGCCTGAAGCAGTAGCTGATGGCATCTCATCAATTGATGAAAATGATGCCGTATCAGTATCACTCAAAGCATCACTGTTCTTTGCATTTTGGGGGATGGTATTATGATCGATATTCATTTCACACTCGTCTGAATCGGATGAGTACTGTAAATTGTGTGCTGGATCCTGAAAGTCGGGATCATGTATTTCATCATCAAAATCAATATATTAGTCATCTGACTCTTCTAAACAATTTTTCATTTCTTCATTAGTAAGTCCTCGGCGTCGAGTCAATTTAGATTGAATTAATGCGAGCCTAAATTAAAAATAATAAGCAACTAATTCAAAAGTAACCGATAAATATAATATCAGGAGAAATAATCACATCAGACTGCTAGGACAATGTGTTCCCACTATCCAAGACGAGAGGGACACATGTGTCCCGATAATAAAAACGGAAGGAAAACTTTGCCACTTACCAGTTTATTAGAGGTAATCCACTTCGTGAGTAACTTAT
>BMAV01006317.1:429177-454792 GCA_019973955.1 Trichonephila inaurata madagascariensis
CTTAGATTTATGGATCAATCAAAATTTAATCAAAAATAGGCGGTATTTTCCAAAACTAAACTATTTACGTTCTTACAGTATGGAATGAGCTGTAATAACACTTCAAAAACACGGAAATTGCATTATGTACGGAAGCACCATCTATGTTCTGTGAATGTAAATACTTTCAAAAATATTGGCAGGACTAGTGGGAAAGTCTCCAATTAGACAGAAAAGCGTTTCTGTTCCAAAATAATTTTTTGAAACTTGCTTGGGACGTATGTGTCCCGTTAGGCGCTAAAGAGTTAAGCCATTGGTTGATATCAATAAATATTTCTCACATGATTAATATTAGTTTTTTTTTGTTTCACTGAAAAAATTTCATTTCTATAGTTTCCCCCACTTTTTCACACCGATGTACATATAAAGATATTATAGTAGCATAATAGATATGGCTTTGGTATATACGTTGTTAAAATAAAAAAAGATAAAAAAGGAATTCCATCTCAAATTTTATGTTGTTAAAACAACAAAGTAGCTATAAAATAAGATTTTCTTTTAATAAATAATGTTGAATGTTTAACAAAAGAAGTTAGAAGTAAAATGAACTTAATACATCATCATTCTTACCAATTTAGTTATAATCTGAATATTAGCAAACATTGAAAACAGAACATTAATTACATATTTCAGAAGACAGTTATCTATATTTCCACACATTTTCATCAGAAAATAAATAAAACATATAAAAATTATTTATATATCTATATCAATTAAGATTTTCACTCTCTTCACAACACACTAAAATAAAGCATTTGGTGCAAATATTTTGTATAACAAAACATCGTATCCAATTCAAATGCATTTCAACAGTTATAATTATAACGTCATAAAATGGAAGTGTACATTCCAAATGGGAATTTTGAAATCCCAACGCTCTCAAAGCGAAATATCTTATCAGTAATGTGTCTTAATGATTCATGTGTAAACAGATATATGAGAGGATCCGTGTTTCAATAACTTCAACACAAACTTTTGAAAAGAGATACAGAACTGGAATCGATCAGATATCTTAGAAATGGTTTTCGGCATACTTTGATGACCGTGTAAAAGCGTTATTTTACATATCAGTTAGTCACTAAGTCAACAGTTAGTTTTTAAAAGTAATGGTAATAGTGTTTGTCTTTATATAATGCTTCTTATATCGAAGAGTAAGTGTACATTTATTGATTACTATGACAATATATTATTCATTATAATGTGCTTTTGCTATTGAACTTTTAGTGTGTAAGGGAAGACGGTAAATCTGACAATATGTGTAAGGGTACTTATCCCTTTAAAACCCGAATTATTTTTATCTTTAAATATTATATTCTTCCGGTTATTTATACTATATTAACCCCAATGGCACTGTGAAAAATAATAAAAAAAAATTCCCGCTCCCCCCTAGTACGTAGACGGCACACGCACGATCGTGCGGCTTGGGCGTGATCTGTGAAACAAGTCACCTATGAAATTACCATTTTTAGCTCTGTTGATATAAGGAACTCTCTTAATTCAACTAAAAATGTTACAAATGAGGAAATTATTGATGGACAATTAACTCTTTTTTTAATTCATAATTTATTTAATGTTAAAATACTTTATGTTGTTTTCGACAAGTAGAAATAACCATTGTTCACAACATGTTTCCTAACTGCTTTCGTCGTTTTCAAATCTGCACTTGCAAAGCCTTGAAATGTCATCAATGAATCGAAAAGGGCTATACATGTCAAGCTTTTTATCCTGGAAAGGCCAGGATAAAATCCATGAAATATATATCAGGTGGATTATAACGCTTCGATCTTTTTGCGAGAGGAATTAGAACACTCTCTTATCTTCACAATCAATTAAAATACTATTTTTAGTAGGTGGAGAGACTGATAACGCTTCACTATCTCTAACTTAAATTTTAAGCGATCCATTTTGATTTTTACAGGAAATTTATTAAATATTGCATTTTGTTTGCACAGAAACCAAGAATTTGAAACTGTTAAATCAAAGTAATGAATTAGTTCAAGATACATTTATGTTAAAGAATGATCCAAAATTGTCTTTCCATTTTAAATATTCCCATGTTTTTCTTCATCACTCTCATCTGAACTTGATTCTCCTTCCAGTATACGCAACTCATATGTTTTTATTGTAGCATTGTTATCCTCCGAGAGATCCATAAGTTCTGATCTAACTTCAATCTGATTTATTCATCAATTTAAAAATTTCTTCTTCTGTGAGAATTCTCCTTTTTAGACACTGAAAAAGTTTTTGGTTAAAAGTTGGCATAGTATTCCATGAAAAATAGTAAAATGTATCAAAATTTTATTATTTTAAAAAAATATATAATACATTTAAACCACACCATACTAACCCCCCCCGAAAAACGAATTTTTTTTTTCGGGGGGGGGGGAGAGATAAGAATGCAGATATCTATGGAGAGGATAAAATTGTCATACCCCTCAACAAATATTTTAAAAAGAAAATTAATTGCAAAAAAGAGAGAGAGAAGGAAAAAAGGGACTCATCCTCGAGGACCCCAAGAAAATTTGATATTAATAATATAACTATGTATATATATATATATATATATATATATATATATATATACATATATATGTCAGGTTTAGAAAGTTTAGGTTCAAAATTAAGTACGTAATAAATAAAAATAGAGCGAACTCTTTACCATCGCGTAAGGATTTGTGGGTAAATAAGCCTATTTAAAGGTAGAGTGAGCGTTGACGAAGAAGAACGCATATTCGAAAAGGCTTAGCTGGTGACTCTTGTCCGAAGTATTGTTAATGTTCTACTCTGTTGCGCGCCAAAGGGCCGCCATGTTGGATTTTATGTGATTGTAGCGAAATAAAGAAGTTATTATAGAGACGATGCCTTCCTCATTTTACCAGCAGGCCTGGAGCCTGATATATATATATATATATATATCTTTTTTATGTAGGCTTTCATCAAAATTATTGAAACAGGAAAAAAAAATTCATATGATAAGTACTTAACCTTTACAGCTGCAGTGACTCAAGTTTGGGGTAATGAAATCCCGAGTCCCAGAAGCAATATTAATAGAGTATAATTAATATTTTTTCTATTTTATAATTATTTAAGCATTATTACAAACATTTATATCGAAGCAATTAGAAATATATCGCGTTTTCGTGGTATTGGAAAACAAAGCTAGATTTGTCGGCTAAAAGTAAAATATGAACCACAGCCATCGTCTGTTGATAAAAAGTAGCACTTTACACTTTCTGCAAACCTTCTCAATCGTTTGATTCACAATTTTCTTACATACGACTATTCCAGAAGCAAAAACGTATAAGAATATCTAATCCGCACGATCGTGAAGGTTGGGTCTTAAAGGGTTATACGTGCGAAAGCAACTTAAGGTATACGCGACGACGATCGGAACCATGATTTTGAAAAGGCGTATAAATGAATGCATTTTTTGATGTATAGTTTCACCTGAAGTAGAATAAACATATGAAATTATGTTAAGAATATTACTACAATAAAATATTACTTAAATGTAATTTATTTGGCAAAAATGGAAGAGAGAATAACATATTTTCAAAACGTTCTCCTTTTATAGAAAATGCTTCTATTATAATAATAGTTGGCATATTTATGGATAAGTCTACTTCACAGAGTCTGAGCTAGAATTTTTGAAAAACTTATAATTTTTTTCTGAGTTACGATTAGTTAAAGTAATAACCAATGCATTTTTTTTTTGATAAAATTTCTGTATTTTGATTTATTAAAATATGAATAAATCCACTTCTAAATAATATATTTCAAAAATCTTAGTTCAGGCTCTATATAGAAGCCTTAGCTTAAAAAGTGGTCAAAAAACTATTATTATAGACGCATTTTCCATAAAAGATGAATGGTTTGAAAATATGGTATTCTTTCTTAATTTTTGGCCAAAAAAAAATTGCATTTAAGTAATTTATTATTTCAATAATATTCTTTAAACAATTTTATATGCATATTTGAATTCAGGTGGTCAAAAAAGTTATTTATCTATACGTTATTCTTAAGCCACGTTTCGAATTTAATCGCGGACACATTAAGCAGAATTTTTTAGTGGGGTTCTCTTATTTTTTTTGGTGTTCTTTAAAGTATTCGATTGGTGCGTATGAAATTTCGGATTTTGAAGTGAATATATAAAACTGCATCTATTTTTCTACAAAAGCTGTTTGTTTAAATAAAATATGCTCCGTTTGCTTCAACAAACCTTTCTCAAGGAGATTTTAATGCATAGGTGCCTGTCTTAAAAAGATTTAGATCTTTAGAGTCAATAAACTCCGATATTGAATTTTTCAATCTGTCTTTAATTTCATTATGTTTAGCACCTAAAAACTATTCTAAATGTCATAAAAAAAGGAAAAACTGCTTCCCAAAAAATCTTCTAGATAATAGGGGTGCTAATAAGTTTCATAGTTTAATTATTTTAATTGGTTAATTCTTTTGTACGACGTATGAGGGGTCGAGCATTGTCGTGGTGAAGTAATAGTTCATGTAAAATGACAAGTGGTGGGCGTGTATGTTTCAATTTGTCTGCATTTCATCATGTTATGGCAATATAACAGATACAGTAGCATTTTTTTTCACACCAATATCTACGAAGTATCATATTTTACAGTTGTTTTGGGTCTTCCACTTGGTTCGTTTTGTAGAGAAAAATAATCAGACATAAATTTTTAAAACCAACTCTGCGTTTTCCAGTTGTTCACCATATTCTTCACAAATGCCTGTTTTAAAGTGAGTGCAGTTTTAGCAGAATTAGTATCAAGTTTATGTTAAAAAAAAATTATACGGATATTGTTTTAATTCATATCCTTACGAAACTCAAAACAAATAATACAGTAGAATACTTTTGAAAAAATATTCACGGTTGAAATGGGACTCTGGTAGTGGACAATATGAGTATATAAACGATATTTCGCCTAAAACAAAAGCTTAACGACAACAGGGAGATTAACCCTCACATGCAAAGAAAATCCAACATTTCATTTGAACCAACCTAATATATGAATAAATAGATAATTCCAATAATGATTCAACTGTTTATTTACGACAAATAATTTTATCAGTTACTGAAGGAGAAAAAAATTAAATTCTGAAATTAATTGTGTTAATTAAGTTAATTTAGCAACACAAATACACTGCATAGCGTACAAAAAGCTACTCCATATTAGGAAACAAACCGAATGGGGAGAAAATCGGTAAATGTGATGCGCACATGCATTGAAAACCAAACGCTAGTAGTATCATAAGACTTTAATTTTTTACTTCCTGAAATATAGCTGCAAGGGCGAAAATAAATTCAAAAACATGTTAGTACAGTTCTGTCTTTGATGCAACACTCAGGTTGGACATTGATTCGTAGAACTGGAACTATATATACCAGTTCTTCTCAAACTGTTGAGCGCACCCCCTACGGGGGCGTGATAACCCTAGGAGGGGGGCGCGAGCCTATTGACAAGTCGAAAACAAAAAATTATTTAAATAAATTATTAATTTACTGAACACATAAACAAACAGAATACATTCCGTCACAATGAAAAATAAAATACACATTTACACTGATATAATACACTTATAAATGTATAAGTACTGTGCGCAAAGGTATTTTATAATTAATTTCACTATACTAAGTTAAGCACAAGTTTAATAATTACCAGTGACCCACCCCGTGGGCTTATTATATATAAAACTATATACAAAAATCTCAGCACTTATCTTGATAATTTGTACAGTTTATAATAAATCACTTAAATGACGATTAAAAATGTTTTGTGATTTGCTTCCCAATGCCACCATTTTCCCCGTAGGCAAACGTATGTGATGTATGGGGGAGGGGAAGGAATAAATAAGGAAATCCTCGCAAACACTGTCAGGGTCCATCTGTTACATTCCAAAGCCTTCGGAATAATTTTATGGATAGCAGTGAACAGAAAATATCGTATTTCGGAAAGACATATATATATACGCCCGGGGCAATTTAGGCGCTGGCTGGGAAAGACGTTTAGATACGCCGGTGGTGGAGAGGTTAAAGTTGTATTGTATCTTTAGCCTCCAAGTATCGTATTTTCGAATTCAATACATTATTATTGTATGGAGGGGGACGCGATAAGAATTGTGACTGAATATTGGGTCGCAAGTATTAAAAGTTTGAGAAGCACTGATATATACTATATATTACCCCTCTTATTTTGTATAAAATCTTAAACTCACCCTATATAAATAAATCTAACAAATTCAAATTATGCTACTCAATTTTTTTCTTGAAAATATTACTTTACAGTTTCTTAGAGAATCAGCTTATCAGCCTTTCATAAATTTATGGTTCTTAGGGTTCTAAAAGTTCTTATGATAATCTTACAACCTTTTTCGTTTCTTCGAATTCTGCGAATCATTGCAATTTGTAAAGATATATTCCAATTCTAAAGTAGAAGATGAGATTTTACGCCACAAAGTGCAATTCATTTTTGTATATTTTCTTTAACAATAGTCAGTTTTCTTTCGAAATCATTGGAAAGGGTTTGGCGAAGCAAAGAAGACGGGGTTTTGAAATAAAAGTACACAAAATGAGACCAAAGTTGCTTTATGGAATCAGATTTCTTGCCGTTTTGTTATGCAATAAAGCTACTCCAAACTCTTCAAGAAAGTAGATAAATGCCCGAGTTCACTTGAGATAGATATTTTTTTTCCATTTTATAAAGAAAGAGGTTTTTTCTCCCTTCAATTCCTCCTCATACAATATTGATAGTTTTTCCAGCTCGAAGACCGAGAGCTCCTCTTGAGCATCACTTTCGAAAACTATGTATTTTGCAGAAAATAAGTGAGTATAATAATAGATAACTGCTGGGTTTTTGTTTCGATACTTCGTGAGAATTTTATACATCATTTATATCTGCAATATACATTGTAGCCAGTAAAAGAGACTTTTTGAGTAGAAATATTTCTGAAGTTAGTGAGGCAAGATATCAAAGAAAAATGTTTAAATGTTCGCCATAATTGGCATATATTTTTTTAAAAAAATACTATAAAAATGTTCATGAATTATTATGCAAAATTATTAAATGAATTAGCTTACATTTACTTGTTTAAGGTAACATACAAGTGAATGACATAGTATACCTTTATGCAGCAAGGTGCAAGGTGGAAGTGTTTTTGTTTTTTCCCACTAGGTGGAGATACAGTTTCATTTTTTTTTCTTTCTTCCTTTCTTTTTTTGTGGTATTCCACTCCATGTTGGCTGATGTTGATTTGATGATGCATGTAATGGTTTTAATACATGTATACCTTAACAGAAATGAATGTATGAGAGAAAATCGTCGTTTAAATTTGTTATTATATAATTTCGAAATTATTTCCGAATATAAAATTTCGTTATACAGCGTCTATTGTACAACGAAAGTATCTATTGTAAGCAGTACTAACGAACAAACCTTACCTAAAAATAATCCTCCTACATTCGGCAGATGTTTGTGTTCAGCTGATGTTGATTCAAAGTTAACTGAGAAAAAAGAGACTGAGAACAATTTGGTATTCGTCATGATATTTATTGTCAAACAGAAAAACAAATACTACATTTTTAATACTTGGTAAATTGCACATTAAAACTTACAGATAGAAGAGCAAAAATCACCAATATAAATTAAGCAAGTCTGTAGTAACTAAAATCTATAAGAATTCTTCACCTAACTTAACGTGAAAAAATTTAGTAAAATAAAATTAACTGAAGAAAAAAAAATGAGAATCTACTTTCACGTAGACATTGAATATAGTCCGTAAAATATTGGTTAGTAAGAAATCAATATACTTCCTTTAAAATCATTGCATTGTATTGAAATGAAAACACCTTTTAAAATCTTTAATAAATACCATCGCGAATGTGAGTTCTTTTTCTTGAAACTAATACATATTTCAAGTAAAGTTTCTTGCATTTTAATGATCACCATTTTGAAAAAGAGACAAGCGAACGTCTTTGGATTCATTTTTGCTTTCTTTGAAATCTTTTGTTTCGCTACCACAGCTAGTTTTGCTCTTTTCATTAATTACATGAACAGACAGTTGCATTTAAAAGTGAAAGGAAATAAAAATCTGTGCTTTTAAACTGCTTTTGAACATTCCCTTTGTGGATCTATTCTAAAGCTATGAAGAAGGGGGGTAATCCGTCTCTGCTACAGGAAGTTTATTTTTGCGTTTTTAAAAGACTGTGCTTATTATTATTGCAGTGAAAGTTTCCACATAATAGCTAATGAGGGATATTAAAAGTTATAATACAGGTGCATTAAGGCGGTTCTCTGCTATTTTGGTTTTGGTGGGCGTTGTTAAATGCCACAGAGCAAACGTGATTTTAATCGATTGACCATTTT
The DNA here is from genome assembly GCA_019973955.1 of Trichonephila inaurata madagascariensis. NCBI lineage: Eukaryota > Metazoa > Arthropoda > Arachnida > Araneae > Nephilidae > Trichonephila > Trichonephila inaurata. Next base: position 437,586 of record BMAV01006317.1, read on the forward strand.
TAATATATAAGGCGTAATAATAATAGCTTTTTAAGATCTAATTTATGTATGTTATTGCTTTTTAAAATGAGTACATTTCCTTTAATAAGAATTGCCATTTTCAATTCGATGGATGAATAGAAAGTATTTTATTAATGATTAATATTTGAACAGGATATATATATATATAATATAAGATCGAAACATAAGGATGCGCGTTATATGCCGGGTATAAAAACGATAGCTTTAAAAATAATAAAAGAAATGAGCATAAGAAAAAATTACTTCTATGTGTCGAAATACAGTTTCTTTTAAAGAAACGACTTGCATTATAAATTAAAAGAGTTGTAGTTCCAGAAGTATACTATTTTTCAAAAGTCTGGGATAATACCTCGAATAAATGACTTCAAAACAAAAGAGTACACTAATGTACACTAATGTAATGTAAACATGTACACTAATATTTCAGATTTCTTCGTTAAAAAAGGGGTGTGCGTTATACGGCGAATATACCCAAAAATTAAAAAAAATTCACCTTGAAATTATAGGTGCACGTTATACACCGGTGCACATTATACGCCGTAATTTACGGTATAAATATATCTTGAGATATATATCTTGTTCACATTTTTAATCGTTAACAAAATACTTTCTATTCATCCATTCAAGTTCAAATATATATATATTTATATAGTATATATTTAACAAGAGTATACAATTCTTAACAAGAGTCAAATTTAGTTTTTATTATTTTAATTTAAATTTATTTATTTTGTAATCATTTGATTCATTTGGAGTCAATTTCTAAAAAATTTTCAATTTTTTGTTATGTTTCTTGCCATTATGGTAGCTAAATTTTTATAAGTAATGAAATAATATATGATAGAAAGAGAGAACACATTTTATTGCACATGATAAAGAAATGTCAACTGTTGAAAATTTAATGTTTTGTTAAGATGATTATGTTGGAAACAGTAATTTTGAAAAAAAAATATATGAAAGGATATTTTTTTAATATTCAGCATCAGCTGATAAATGAATTTACATATAAAATAGTTTTATGAATATTTTTACATGAAAAAGATTATTTAAATGGGGAAACTTACTTATTTTGGGAAAAAATAAAGAAGGAATGAAAAATACTCCAAACATTCTTCTTTTAAGAAAAATGCCTCTATAATAATAATACTTCTCTTTGTATAGTTAGGACTTCTATACGGGGTTGAACTAAAGATATATATAATTTATTTTGGAATTACTTTTGAAATATATAATTTATAAATATATTTATTCACGCATATTTTATTATATCAGAATGTGAATGAGTGAGTGAGTTTGGTGTTTTATGGCGCAAGAGCCAGTTTTGGCCATACTGCACCAAACATTCATCGGTCTGTGGTCTGGACGAGAAAAGAAGAAAAGGAGAAATTGGATAACAAGTTGGAGGGTCGAAAATAGAGAAGGATCACTGGGGTACCCCGGAGTCGTGACACCCGTGTTTACCAAAGATAGTAAACCCCTTGGGAAAAGAAAAAGATCCCTAGATTACCTCGGGATTGTGTGACACCCGTACCCACCTAAAGAAGGTGAGCCCCCTGAGAGGTATTATATCAGAAAGTAGAAATGTTTTAACAAAAAAAAAATTATTAAAATTGATTGTAACTCTGAAAATAATATGATTATTGTACAAAATTTTAATTCAACCCCTGTATAGAGTACTACCTATATATTACCAGCGAAGCACTTTTCATAAAGTTAAAATATGAAAATGTCCTTTTTTACCCTTTTTGGCCAAAAAGTGTTAGTAAATCATTGCATCATGGAATAGTATTCCCAAAACAATTTTATAAGTATATATTAATTCAACTGACACTAATTATCAAAAAATGACTCTTTTATACGCCTTTTTTTTCAAAATCATGGTTTCGAAAGTAGTCATTCATCTGAAATACGCAATGATCATGCTAATATGATGTGTATCAAAATTATAACGAATATTTGTTAGTTTCAATTTTCGTGTAATCGTATAAGAAACATTTCAACGAGCTAATTTAAAGCAATCTAAGTTCGTAATCTAATACAAAACTCTTACAAGCAATCGTAAATCTCACCCATGGAAAAAGAAGGGAGAATAAAAAGAGGGAGATAAGGTAAATAAAACCTTTTTCCCTTCAATCCCTTGATTTCTACCTCATTAAGCACCGATTCCGATAGCCAAAGCCGATGACATCATAATCCCTCATTTAGATAAAAACGGTAACTGATTTCAGCAACCCCAAAAGGTTATCAGATAATGAATGAAATGGCATTTTGATTTTAGGGTTCTTTCTTGGGTGAGACTCATCCTTTTCTCTGTAATAAGGGAACTTAATTAAATTACGAGAGAGGGTGTCCATATCTAATCTCAAAAAGTGTATATCAAGAGGAATAATTGGAAATTCAGTTCTGACTTTCCCTGAATAACTGCTCCAGAGAGAATACATTGTTTGAACATGTATTTGAACAACATTTATTTTACAATCATCAGGGGTTGTATGAATTTAAATGATAACTTTAAAGTTGACCGGTATGTCTTTGAATATTTTTATTCTTTATTTGATGTATAATAACTAACAGAATTGTACTGATCCATTTGCCTTTAATGGATATTCCTGCAGGTTGTTTTTTTTAAAGATAGAAAAAATTAACTTCATATTACTAGAATTTACTATTATAAATATACATATGATTTATTTCTTACTTTTTTGTTATACCGGGTGTTTCTAAAAGAATATCGTAGTTTTAACGCCTTATATTATTTACTACATATAAGTTACAAGTATAATTCATACATTGAATGAAAGAGTAACTGAAAAAGTTTTACCTACAAGTTTGTAAATGTTCAATGTAAGCCTCATTCGTCACACGCCACACATCAAGTCGATAGGCGATTTCATCTCAAACTTTTTTCATGTGTCTGAGGAATTTCTTAGAACATCTGCTTTCATCATGTATCTTAAGTCTGAAAGGTCAGATGGTACCAGAGGAATGTACACACAATAGTTTATGAACCTCCACAGATAAATGTCACGGGAAGTCAGATCGAAAAACGTGGAGGCCATGCGATACAAGCTTTATCGGGAGACTCTTTGCGGCCAATCCATTGGTTGGGTACAGTGATATTTAACCAGTCGCGTACTAAGAGATACCAGTGAGCCGGTGCTTCATCTTGCTGCCAAATAAAGTTATATGGTTCACTTTCTTCCAATTTAGGGGATAGGTATAGTTGTAGAGCATCAAGATAGGTAGAACCAGTTACAGTTGGTTACCAGTTACAGCCTTAGTCGTCCCGTACTTTTCCCTTTACAAAGACAGACAGTTGTTTCAAACCGATGATACAACCTAAAAATGTTATTATAATTAGGAGGTTGACAACCGAACTTAATACGGAACAGTAGTTGCACAGAAAAACCAGATTCTGTCTTTGCAAACTGGATATCTCAAAACGCTTTCTGTTTTCTAGTCACCATTTTTCTACTAGCGCGTTGATCGGCAACAAAGGGGTACGTTTCACACATACATGCCAGCAAAGAAAACAAAACTGTTTCAGTTGTTCTTTCACTCGATGTATGAATCATACTAATATGTTATATTATGCAATGAATACTATATATAAAGCGTTAAAACTCCGATATTCTTTTAAAAACACCCGGTATATATATATATATATAAACTGAATCTTTCTTTGAAATTTAAAAAGGATGTACATATTTTGCAGATTTATCAATGACACATGTTAGTTGAAAAATGAATGTATGTGGAAGAAACAAAATCACTACAAATGGAGTTGTTTTTTTTCATGCATACATCGAAACACGTGTTGTTTTTTTTAACCATTAAATTGCCTGCACTAATATAAGGAGAATATTGTGCAATTTATTCATTTATTTTTATTAATTTTTAGTCTCAGGCCAAAAAAGTGGAAAAGTGACTCACTCATTGCGAGATCCTCAGAACTATTAGATATATAGACTTGAAATTCGGCTGGAATGTTTCTTTTGTTAAAAAATCCGCTTCAAACATGGTTTGTGGAAATCAGCTCCGACAGATTAAATTTAACGTGTTAAATAAAAAAAATCCCCGCTTTTGAACTTTTTAAACTAATGACTTTAAATTTGCCAGGGGTATGTATGTTTTGTAACTTAGAAATCCGCTAGATGGCTCTTATAGGGAATGTTATGGAAGTGTAAAAAATAAACAGAATTCCGTCTCAGAAATTCAAATCCTCTTCTTTTCAAACCAAAGGGCTAGGGCTATAAGAATGTTTTTTGAATACATTCGAAAGCTCAGTGTTGGGATTTAGATCTCTCTCTCAATAACTTAAAAACATTATACAATCATACAACGTCATGGAATACCCAGCGAAGCAGATCGGGAAGTCTAGTATATATTAATATACCACAAATTTCTAAAGATCTTTACATATTTTTTTAATTCAATATTTTTCTGCCCGATGAGTTTCATTATTAAAATGGAACATACTAAAAATAAAACAAACTTTGGGGGAACTTCAACATCTGATTAAGTTGAAGAAAGGATATTAGCAGGCGCAACAATATGCTTTCAAGCTTAAAAATGAAAAATGAGAAACGCAACAATAAAACATATTTTAAAACTCAAAAGGAAGTTAATATATACAATACACGCGCATAATATAAAAGTTACCCCTCCATTTCTAAAAAAAAGCTTACTTTAAAATTCAAAATGGGAGTGTAAATTTCTCGTTTGGTTCGTTTGAAGTTGAAAAGCAAATCTAATATTCATGAAGTTACCGAAATAAATGAGAGGGTATTAAGCAGCAAACGGATGGAGTGAAAATTGAGATTCTTACAATGGCTTTATCCGCAAGTCAAAAAGAACTATTTTTTGGATTAGATAGACCAATGGTATATAGTTGCTGCATTCTTTCTTCGAAGCAGCAAGATGCTTAGTTAAGACTTTTAAAAAGTTAGAAAATTTAATTGCTGACATCACTATGAACAGTTAAATGACTAATGCTTATATTTTGATGAGTTGTAGTTGAAATAGATGGAAAATTGCTTTTGAAGGTGACTGTTTAATTGAAAATACGTTGTTTAAGACCGTTTTGAGTATATTAAATAAGTTACTGTAGATTATATTTCATAAATTGCAACTATTGCGGCACCATAATTAAATATTGAAATTTGTTTCTTAAAGGTAAAACTAAAGGATGTTTATATCTCGCAAAAATATTTAGGAGGAATTGTGCTAATAATTAAGAGTTAGGAATAATACTGCTTTTTTGTTTCGCTTTAGAGCTTCTGTGTTTTTCTGGCGTATTTTCTCAAACACTTAAATTGATAAAATAATTTTCTATAGGTTTATAATATTGAATTATGGACATTCATTATTTTTCAAGTTATGATGGAAATATATTTTTATAAAATTCTTTATAAAAATTAAGAGGGAAATTTGAGTCAATTCTTTATTTCTTAATTTCTCTGTGATGTATATAAAGTAGTATCTTGTTTATATTTCAAACAATTTCTTTGATTTATCAAATCAGATAATGCTGTTTACTAAAGGAATAAACTTATAACAAATTTTTAATAAGATACTTTTAAATTATTCCACATCTATCGTCAATAAAAGATCTTGATATGATTCGAAATATATTTTTTTTCAATCCAAAGTTATTTTACTAACATTAAATAGCACATTGGGAAAAGAAAAGCAATAATGAAGTTTAGAATAACATCTATGATAATTTATAAATGTACTCGTAAAACATATAAATGCTTCTTCAAAAATGATTAGGAATTTTTATACTTTTTTATAGAGTTTAGGGAAATTTATATATTAAATTTTAACTATAAACCATAAGTTTTGAATCAAATTTAACAAAAAAAAAAAAAAAAAAAAAAGTGTATATGTTAAGAATTATACCACGGAATTTATGAATTTTTCTCCTCAGTTTTATTCATTCAAAATGATTCTACTATTTTTTTTATAATTCCCAGAAGATAAATTCCAAAAAAACACTCCAACAAAAAATTGCAAAATGCTAACCAGTCACATACTTAAGGAGTACTATTATTCGATGCTTAAAAGTGATATTTTGTATAGGTTTTAAGCATAATATCATAAATAATTTATTTCTTGTAATATTGAAATTATTTTTTGCTTATAGCTAATATTTCAAAAATAATACATTTGTACAATACATTGCTTGATTCCACTATATTTGATACTTTCAAAAAAGAAACGGCTGCTGATTTAACGTATCGCACACATGTAGCTGGCGTTGAATCGGTTGAGTCGGGGCTCAGAGAAGGGTAAGTGCACGTTAAATCTCTGAAAATCTCTAAAGTCCTCTTGTTGACATAGTGTGGAAATTTGGAGAGTTGGGACCCTTCTCAAATGTGTTGTTCTTGAACGTGGTTCAAAGAAAAAAAGTTCGAAGCTAATCCCCCTCAAATTGTTTCAAACTGCGTTACCAATAATCAATCCATTAGGGTAATATAAACTATGTAAAATGCATTAATTGGAAAATAATATGAATGCGGATAAATATAATTAAGCAATGGATTCATTTTTTATAAGAAAAAATATAACCTTTTTAGTACAAGCAAAAATATCTCAAATGAGGCAATAATGATGCCGTTTAAATAATACGACTCTAAACATAATTTTCATTATACCAATACCAACGATATTTAAATAGAATAAACATCAGAAATAATCAAATAATAATAATCTTGTTAAAGGGTTTTAAATACAATAGAAATTAATATAAAAATGTGAATGAGGATTTTGTTTCATGTGTAAATTTTTCAACTTTGCACTTAGAGACTTACACATTAGTCATACTTGGAAAAATGGAAATTTTGTCTGGTCTTCAAACACTTGTCCATTATATCAGTGCTTCTCAAAGACCCAATTATCAATCAAAATTTCCATTTGCACTACCCCCATACAATAACAAGGAATGGGATGTAATAATAAAGTAGTTTAATGCTAAACCTATAACACGAAAATTATAAGCCTTACTAATGATCAAGATTAGTATTAAATTTTGTAAGTGTTGACTTTAGCAGTAGATATTTTATATGTGTTAACTTTAACTAATGCTTTAAAAAAAAATCTTTCATTTTTTACTTTTTGATACGCTTAGGCGGGGCCCCCCCCCCCACACACACACAGTAGGGTTATTACGCCCCTCCAGGAAACCATACCCCATCATTTGAGAATCGCAGCATTATATCAAAATATAGTGTAAGAAACATAACATAATCGTTAATAAGTAAAATTCGTAGCATTTTGAAGAATCTTTATATTTTTTCATCTTTTTGCAAACAATGAGAATAATATACCTTAGCAAATATTATGCATATTGTAATTATTTTGAGGAAACAAGCAACAAAGTAATAAATAGCGCAAATTGTACATATGTGCATAAATAGAACATTATTTGAGTCGATATACATGTGCAACAATTTTAGCATATATGTGTATAAAGTAGTACAATAACATCATATCTCAGCAAACCTTTAGAACTGCGCGAGAGAGATTAAGTTCTGCAATATAAATTTGATTGTAATAGTTACACTTGGCAAAATCTTAGGTTACATTTTAATGATAGTAGTATGAATACAGTCATTATTTTGAGTCTAGTTTAATGCAAATCTATTCTAGCTTAAGTTATGGTTAGTCACATAAACACAGCTGATATAATAAGCAGACGCTTACACATATGGAACAATATTATCTTATTTTACGCATGTAGGAAATCAGAAATAACAACAATATGTGATGTTTGTTAAGAAATAATTTTTGATTGTAAAAACATTGAAGAATAAGATTTCAAGTGTGTTAAGACAGTAATTACAGTAGTAATAATTCCTTTTAAACCCTTTTAATTCATGTATATTAATTCTGGGATCACACTGAAGTTGCGCTCTGTAGAGGAGTTGATGTATATTTAAGGTATCCGACAGGTTGCGACAACTTGTTTTGAAAAAATGCAGATATGACGATTTTTTTGTGATTTTTAGATTTATTTAGTATATTTTAAGGAGAAAATTCTAAAATTTAAAACAGACAAAAAATTATTATTATGAAAATGGGAAAAAACGGTGAAAATCTGCAAAAAATTACATAAACGGGGCCCGCTCTGTACAAATATTTTATGAACAAATTCTCAATTTTTCAATTTTGATGTATTATTTTGTTATTCATGTTTGAAATGACCTTCAGGATAAGAGATATTTTAATTTTTACAAAAACTAGAGTACTTTATCTTAGCTATTATACGAAATTGTTTGAAAAAACAGTGATTATATTCACATAAAGAACTGTAAGTTTTGTAAAAAAAACAATGATTAATAAATCTGAAAACCAAAACACCCCCACTATTATACAGAACATACACAAAAAATTTCAGCAAATTATTTAAAAAACCTTTTGAATAATCACTGTCTACGTTTGAGCTTTTCGAAAAAACACATTTCGAGTAAAACACATTTTAAAGTTTGACATCTTGTGTAAAGTTATTTCATCTTCTTTAGTTAAAACACTTGTAGTTTTTGTTCTAGTGAACGGAAAATAAAAAAAAACTTGTTATTTTTATTAAGATAATAAGATGGCCTATAAAATAAAATCATAAGAAAAATTTGACAATTTTTGAAAAAAATCATGATTTTAGGGTAGTCGGATTCCTTAACCTCAAATTACTTACTCCATCATGGTATGGAAGTTTGGAAAATGAGAAACTCACTTAATTATCATGGTTTAAAATTGCGAGGTCCGTAGCCAATAGATCTCGGGCGACTTTTAAATGTGACATTAATGAAAATGAAATAAAATTGAAGTAAAATTTGCTTAACGGTTACAATGATATTTAGTAATATCCATTGTGGAAATTTAAAATAAAAATGTTATAATATAAAAAGCATAAGCGTGTTTTAATTGGTCCTGCTCTATTTGAAAAAACCGCATTCCACAGTTATACATTTTTGTTCCGATGTTCAACAGTCTCTTTGTCATTTTTTTATTATCATCAGTTTGAATGAATAGTTACTTTTGTTCCAAAAATAAAATGTCAGGCAAAACAAAATTAGAATGATTTAATCTAATTTTTTAAAAAAAAATTAATACGCTTGTAAATATAAAATAAAACTTATCCCTTGTGTAAATAATCACTTCTAATTTATAAAAAGAAAAACAATTTACAAAATCATTTGCGTACTTTATGATAACATGATTAGAATAGCTAAGATGTAAAATAATATTTTTTAATTAATTAAAAAGATATTAATGAGAAATAGTTTATTTAAATAATGTTTCGTTGAAAATGAATAAGCTTTTCACTTAGATATGTAAAAGTAATCTATATATATTTGCCAGTTACTTTTCCCTCGTCGTTTATAATACCTTTTCTGATTTTTCTTTTCCACTTTTTTCTCGCATACATACATTTATTTAGTTTCCCATATGACTTAAGTCAAACAATTTGCAAGATATTTTTACTTTTTTCCTTAAAATGTTATGATATTCTTGTTTCTTTTTTATATGTGAAAGATAATCAAAAATTTATTTCATTTTTTTTCATAAAAAAATCTTTTTAAATCTTAAAGTACATTAAATTTTATACTTTGTATTGAGCTTTTATTTCAAATTTGAAATCATTAGCAGTTTTTCTCTCTCATTCTCCGTATCTTATTAAATGTATTTATTTAAAACAAATTAATATTTTCGTTGTTAAACCTTAAGATACGGTTAATTTTTAGAAGAAAGTGAAGGTTTGTGATTTGTTATTTTCATCTGTGTTTTTTTTTAATTTGTTGTGAGGGATAGAATTTACTATTTGTCGTCAGAAAATAACAAGTTAACCTACTGTTCAAGTGCTGAGAAATAGAGCAACTAAAAAAGTAATACAGAAAGAGAAAACTTCATGCATCCCTTATCCCCAAAAAGTGGCCGTTGTAGTCGAGTGGTCAAGGTTACGGATACGTGGTTAGCGTGTTGCGAGTTCGAGCCTAGTGCTGCTGAGGACCCATCATGTAAAGGGGTCAAAGCACGCGAAATTTGTCCAGGTTCCGTTGGCGTGTGGAAGTTAGGAGGAGAAGGTGTCAGCTCAGGTGTCATCCTCGTAACCTGGCCACGGATCACATTTACAAGGTTCATTTCTCATGTATCTTTATATAGCGACATTCATGTAGCTCTCACTCAATTAAGAAAGCAAGCAATTATTTTCCCATTTACGTTTATGTGTTTTGACAGAATGGAAAATAGTTAAGAATCTAAGGAATTCACATCGGTTGATTTCTGAATCAAAAGCATCTTTTTTTCAAGACAATTATTCATTTCGAATGAACTATCAATTGCCCGTCAGTGTTAAAGTTTGTTTACAAAACCTAAGTCACTAGCTTGTATACACAAATCAAAAAGTTTAAAATAAGTTCTTTGTTAGTTAAATATTTTTTAAGAAAGAGAGAGATATTCGACAATTAAATAGTTTTTATAGTATTAATATCGTCTAAGGACACTACAGTTATTCACTTCTAAGAAATTAACAGTGCATAACACTTTTATTCACATGACTATTCGGCATATTTTTTTAAAAAAAAAAATATCAAATTTATAATGCCTTAGATTTTATAGCATAATTTTATTACATATTTCTTTCAAATTATTTTGTATATTATGTTTTAGTTAAAATTCAAGCTTATATATATAACGGTAAACACTAATTTGAAAAATAAATATATCAAATAGTATTAAAATAATACCAAATTTTTGAAAATTTGATCTTAAAAAAATATTATATTTTCGGTTAAATTTATTTAAACTACCATGTGATGAATCTGTGTTAACCATCCAAAATCGAAAAAATAATTTTAAAAAAGCTATTCAGCGATGTGGCAGATATATAATAAGTGTTTACTTTTTTGCAAAATATTGAATTGACTGACCTAAGAAGTATTTAGCAAATAGTATTGCAATTTATTTCCGCTTGCAAAAAATTGAAAATTAAACCTCGCATTTTTTAGTTATTAATAAAGATAAGTATTTATTATTTCTGTTAAAAAGTAAAATATTTGATATTAAAACTGTTGGAAACAATTTTGCCACACATCTTTGCTACTTTAAGCTAGTGTTCCTTAAAATAGGAGCTGCAACCCCCAATGGAATCACGTGAATTGCAGTTGGGATCGTCGTAAATTTTAGGCTTTTAGATATAACTTTCTGCATAAAATAACCTATTCGCCAATAATAATATAATTATTTACTTAAATTCTTAATGAAGAAAGACATCCATTCAGGTGTGACTGATAACCAGCATCCTAACGCTAGACAACGATTGTCATCGAGTAACCCCTTCCTCTCACCTCCATTGTAGACACCCAGGACTTGTTGAGTTATCAACAGATCCAGGGTCCAATTATCATGCCTTTTTCACATTTGAGTGGTCAGACATAATCACGCTTTGCTACGAACAGAATTTTCTCCTGCAACCCTCATGCAGCCAAATTCTTGACTGATTTCTTCCCTTTCACCGCCACTAGGTGGAACGCTGTTGCGACACGTTACGGTCGTTTATTGGACGGCCGAAAAACGACGCAATTTTAAATGATCGTTCCTATTATTTTGTCCTATACCTGTATCTCCGTTGATACTTAAATATTGCATATGCCGTAGTCAATAAAAAGTGATGATCTAAGAAGTGAACTAAAAATGACTACACTCAATAAACAGACTATGATTTATGTATAATCTTTATATATAAAAATCTTCTGTGCGTGTGTATGTGACTAAAATCCTCCTAAACGGCTGGACCGAATTTAATAAAAAAAATTTTGTGGGTTCAAGTGGATTTCAGAATGATTTAGATTCTCAATTCGGTCCAATATCGCAATTAGTTTAAAAGATATTAATTAAAAACCTTAAAACACATAATTGTTTTACCCATGTGTGCTGTTTATTCTGCTAATGCGTGGAAAGAAAAAAACAAGAAAGAAGAGGGGAGAATTTGCCGCTATTTTCACCCTTTTTAAAATTGCAGTCTAATTTTTCTATCAAAATCAGACAAAAATTAATTACAGTATCGGAAAGATTATTAATTTCGCCGCGATATGGCATATATCTTTATATATATAATTCTTCTGTGCGTGTGTATATGACAGAATTCCTCCTAAGTGGCTGGACCAATGTGGATGAAATTTTTTGTGTGGGTTCAAGTTGATTAGAGAATGATTTAGATTCACAATTCTAACCAATGTCGCAATTAGTTAAAAATGCCCCAAAATTATGTAAGGGCGCGCGATTATTCGTTAAAAAATCGTGGGCAATATTCTTGAGGCAACTATTTTGAGCGGCAAACTTCAAGGTTACTTCTACCACAGATCTCAATGATTCTTTCAGACTCACCTACCCATTCAAATGTTTGCAATTTCCATTTCACTTGGTATTTGCTATGATCATTAATAAGTCACTAGGTCAAACAACGACAATTTGTGGCTTAGATTTAGAAAGCCCTTGTTTTTCACACAGCCATTTATATGTTGCATGTCCGAGGTTTGGCAAACCATCGCATTTGTTTGTTTATACCCATCAAGGATTAACCAACAATATTGTACATTCAATGGCATTACGATAAATTTATTTTTCGTGCATTAAAAAAAAATATACCTGTTATGAAAATAGCTTGAGTTTTATCTTTTTTACCCTTTAATCAAAACAAGTCTAAGTTTCTATTCAGAATAGGTTTTATATTCAACTTAGTTCATAGTAATTACATACTCATACGCAATCGATAGATCGAATTGTGGTAACTGTACATGTGATGATGTCAGGTATTGTTATAACTTTCTTTATAAAAAAATTTCATCAAAACGGTCCAAATTGTTACAACTTATTCAAAAAAGTTTGCAATTTTCGGATTTAAGAAGTGTGTACAGAATAACGTCTGTCGGGACTGCTAGTTTAGTGTATAATTGCATTACATAATTTATTTTTATTTGGTTACAACTCAAATTTCTTTTTCGTAATATTCAAAATAAAAACTTATTATGGATATTTATTACTGTCAAAAAATAGTGTATCGCAAATAAAACACATATAGAAATACCCACACACAAACGTGTTTAAACATTACGCAATGCTTATGGGGAGGCACACACTTTTTGTACGAAAATAAAGGTCACCACCCAGAAAAGTTTAAGAATCCCTGGTTTACTCTATTTCACAATAACTGCATTAAATACATTGATATTTACCATCTAAATTTTTAGAATTAATGTTATTATAATAATATTTTAAGGAATATAATTTTATAATTATCGCAATATATATATTTAGATAGATTTTTATACTTTCTTGCTAAGATAGTTATAAATTTTTGTATCTGTCCTTAATTACTTTCAAAGCAGAGTGCTAATATTTAACTCATAAAATCATATTTTCCAATATCTCATTTGAAGATAATTTTCATTATGGAAACAACTTCCTCCTCATTCATTTAGTTCCGTCTCTGACCTCAGAGATGGTTCTTGATTAAAATCCGAGAAAATTCTAATCGTAATTACATTGAATAACTCCGTTAAAATTCAATTTATCTTCCTTATGCACATTATCATTTCTCTTCACCTTTGTCAAACCCAAAGTGGTGAACTTTACCATTTATTGCCTGCTCCCTAATACCTCGAACAAAGATCGTTACACAGTTAAGTCATTTTTCGAATATCAGATTAATGATTGGATTTGTGTTAATCCACAATTTATCGATGTGCTTAACCGACTTTTAGTTAACGCAGAAAGATGATTCGTTTCCGCTAGAATCAGCAAAGATAATGTCCGTTATTCCGTGGAAGATGGATTTCGCCTAGCTTAATCATATAATTTATGAAAAATTCATAACTGAGATTAAGTATAAATAAATATATTTCTGATGATATAAGTCATACTTTTCTGACAATATTTTGAACAGAAATAGGAGGCCTACACAATACGCGAATAAATCAGAAATGGTAAGGAAATATGAATATTCTCGAATATTTTCGAGGGTGGTCTTCCTGGATAATTAATTTTAAAAATTTTACACAAGAACATTATTATAATGTAAGAATTTTCACTTCTTTTTCATGTAGTGTAGTTTTTGTATTTTACTTTTATTTCTTTACTTCGAAATTATTATTATATCATTTACTATATTCCGAGAATCGTTTTTCCATAATGCCACTACACGAAGCCCGAAGTCTTGATTTCTGTGTGCAAAACCTTTTTTAGACAATTAACTGAATAAAAGAAACATGTTTGCAAAATTTCAAATTACAGGCTTCATAGCTCAGAAATGTGTATAATGCCTCCGCAAACTCCCGCTTGGGTGCGGATTACTGCAAAAATAGCTTTAATCGGATTTCTACACTACAAAAGATACATGCAAGCAAAATTGCAAGTCAATAGATCTAATAATTTCTGTGTTTCTAAGATGAGTGAATGTGAGTTTCTCTTTTCTATGTACAGGGTGATTATAATTAAAGTTACGCTACAAAAATGCTGTAAAAAAAGGAACCACTGGTCAGAATGTATTCAAGTTTGAACTGAGTTTACTTGAAAAGAGCGGAAACGGTATGGAATAAGAAAAAGTACCCAAGTTTATCAATAGATTTCATGGTACGATGTAAGATTGTACTCCTCCTCTCATTGCAAAGCCACTAATACAACTACTCAGGAGACATTTCGGAAATGATAGATTGATAAGCCCTCATTTTCCAACAGCTTGACTTTCAAGTTCACCGGAACTCAATCCTTATGACTTTTGACTGTGGGGTCAGGGACGTCTTAAGGCATGGGTTAACTGGGCTCCGGGCCTCACCCTCGGTGGGCCCGGAGTCCTGATCCGTCTTAATAAGATCGTGATCCAAATAATTTTAATGCCGCCCAAATATTGTTCCCGCACATATTTTCAGAAAAACAGAAATATTTCAAATTACATGTCAACTGCTAAAAGTGGTAAGGCTGTATTATTATGTGTTGGCCGTTGTCTGTGTCTAGGCTTAGGCTTTATGCCATAAGCAATCCTTCAACTGAATTCGTAAAAATGCCTCCAACGGTTTATGCTTAGGTTTTCGAGATTATGAATCGTGCACATTTATTTGTTTCAAATTACCGTTTGAACGAGTATTTGACAATACTGTCTATTTTAAAAATCTCAGATATGGCCTACTTTTGCATGGAGGCCCAGTGCCACAAAAAATCTTTCGATGGGCTTAAAATCTCAAAGAGTTTTAAGATGGCCCTGTGTGGGGTTTTCTAAAAAATGCTGTGTTCCTTGGCCCGATTGCCAATTTAGCAAACTCTTGAGGTCACGGATTACACAACACATTTACAACGTGACCACAGCGATACTCTGCTTATTGGTTTCAGATTAGGTTGGAAAATGTGGACAGCTTATTGAATATGTCTTCAACAAGTCTACAGCCGTTTTCATTGTTGCGTTTTATGCGGGCTTTGCCCAGAAGTCAGTTAAAAACCAATTTTTCCCATCCAATGTGGTTCGACTGAAGTGGGGAATGGGTTTTTCACTAATAGTAGAATGGCATTTTTACCGTCGAAACAATCAAGTACATTGAACGATACATTTGATTTAATGCGCAACTCATCCCAAGCCCGTCGTAATTCGATTGAAAATGTCACTTGTAGTCGAAGCCACTTTCATTTTGCCGCTTACAGCTCCATCTATTAATACATTCTAGAATTTAGTGTCTACCGCAGGCCGCGTTTTCCTGTCCTTCGAATATATTCAGTTCAAATTTCTAGACATTCTGACCTTTCGTTCTTTTTTTACAGAATTTTAATATTGGACATTTATTAAAAAACATTGTAAACATAGAAATTATTTATCATTTTATTTTACACTCTTATTATTTCACGATGAATTATTTGCTATTTTTATTTCAAGAAGGTATCCGACAAGGATGAAAAAGTGTTTTTAGGTGATTGATATTATGGCCATTAGAAAAATAAAAAAAAATATAATTATTTAGGGAGGAAGAACAATATATAAAATTAGAAAATGTTTTAAGTTGTTATTACATTATTTTTTTTTTTTAACCTTACTTATATAAGATCATTTTTTTTTAAATATGTTTTTTTAAAAATGAAATTTTCAGGATAATTTGTGCATGAAAAACGGAATATCTCCAAAGCAATTGAATGGAATTCAATAAAACTTTTAACATATGTTATGAGTTCTCCAGTGTAACAAACCACAGATTTAAGAGTTATATTTAATCACATTTTACAGCAATTTTTAGCTTAGGTCATACAATAATTTTGATGAAAAATCATTATCATCAAATTTAAATATTTATAAATTATTTATTTCTTAAAATATTTTTAACCCTGTGGTTTGTGTCACTTCAGAAAGATCTAGAAGTATAACATTGAAATATTAAAATTGCATTATGTCCAATGCATTTTTATTCATCTCGTTTTTCTCACTTTGAAAATCTTGCTAAAATTTCAGAAAAATGTTTTTTCAAACCCAAAGGGGGATAAGTGTTGTTTATTTAATAATTATGACTCTTTAAGCCCATTTTTTGTTTTTTAAAACTTAAAAATTCCCTTGAAATTAATTTTTGAAAAATTGGTCCCCAAACCTAGTCAGATGTCTTTTAAAGACGATTTTGAAGGACTTCAGCTTATGACTCGACAGAATAAATTCCAGACACGAGTTTGTGGCCAAGAACAATCATTCTATTCGTTCTTGCCTGAGACTTCGCTTTTCAAATTTGTGTGAACTCAACTTTTTCTATCTTTTGTACTTAGCTATTTAGAGTTTCCATTATTATATTTTATCAATTTCTTGAAGAATATTTCAAGCCTGTAGATCAGCGACACTCAACCTGAAGCCCGCCGGACCCTTCTGAGTAGCCTGGACATGACCAGTTGCACTAATAAATTCAATTATTTATGAACAATGTATTAAAAATTAAGGGAGCAATTATATCAATTTTGCTATCGATGTGCAGGTACGGATTGCAGGATAACTTTTTTCTTTTTGTAGTTGTAACTGTTATAGTTTTAACAAATAACAGTAGAATAGCGACCATTTTATGAGTGAAACTAATTTTTAATTAATCATCATGTCTACCAAGTGAAAAATATTCAAGGAATATGTGCTATTTCAAAACGATTGGGACGACTATTTTGTAGAGAAAAACAAA
>BMAV01006317.1:455192-576283 GCA_019973955.1 Trichonephila inaurata madagascariensis
GACAGACCAAATACAGGAGAAACGGCAGCTTAGACACAGCAAAATGTCAACAGCTAAATAAAGAATATATTACAGGTGTGGTAAAGGAAAATGAGAGTTGGTACTGAAAATATGACATTTCAGATTTTGGAGAGATTACAAAAAAAAAGAGAGAGAACAGGTGAGGCACAGATAAACAACAGTGACGAAATGACACATTACAGATAAGTTACAGTGAAAAAAGACAGTTTATAATACCGGAAATATGACATTTCAGATATTGGACAGACGGCAAACGAAATATGTGAGAGACAGCATCTGAGGCACATTAAAGACACCAGTTAAATAAAAAGGATACATTAGAGATCTGCTACAGGAAAAATGACAATTTGGATACTGAAGGTATGGCATCTTAGATATTGGAGAGATGTCTGACTAAATACAGAACAGACAGAAACTAAGAAAAAGATACATTACAAATGCAGTATTGAAAAAAAAGACGATTTGGATACTGAAAATGTGGCTTTCATAGTTGTTGGGGAGGTAACACACTAAACACAGGAAAACTGGCAGCTGAGGCATATGCTAGAAACATGAGCTAGAAAAATATGTGTTGTACAGTAGGTGAGATCAGATGTTGTACAGGAAAAAGGAGTGTTTGAATACTGGAGATATGGCATTTCAGATATTGGTGAGGTGACAGACTGAATTCAAGACAGGTGGCAGTTGAGGCACGTGAAAGAAAAAAGCTGTGAAAATGATATATTGTAGAAGTGGCACAGAAAAATGACAGTTTGGAGATATAACATTCCAGGTATTGAAAAAATGAGAGATTAAATATAGTAGACGACAATTAAGGCAGAGGATAGAGGATAGGACAAAAAACCTGATGCACATTAAATCTTTCAAGGCTGGCATGATGCGGAATATATAATAATGGGGTACCAGTTCAAATGTCGAAATGTTCAAAAATTACAAAGTCAATCACCAATAGGGCTCGTATTGCTTCGATAAGAAAAGTTAATAAAAAATAATAAAAACAAGCAAGAATAATAAAGTAAATTGCTTATGAGATTAAATCTAGAAGTGAAATCTGGTTAAACGTGCTATATATTTAACTTTCAAAAGAAATGTTAAACTAATTATATTTCAAATATATATTTATTCATCCAATCCTATTTTAGACCACACATTTGTTTACCGCCAACTTGGCAAATTATTATCTTCTCATTGAATATTTCAATGCAGAAAACTTAGCTGCTAGCCAAACTTGGCACAGTTAGTTTTTCTTATTTGCTAAAGGTTTGCTCAAAAATAGATTCTGTTTCAGTATGGAAGTATTAACAATATATTGACAAAATATTATTATTGTAGAAGCCCTTTTCATGAAAAAAGGAGAATGTTTTGAAAATATGTCAAATTTTCTCTTTTATCTGCCAAAAATTTGATTTCTAATTTTTTTCATAGTTTCATTATTAAAGCAGTTTTAGATTCAGATGATACTAATCATTCAAATTCAGAGATGACGCTAATTATTAAAAATAATTCATTTATACACTTTTTCAAAATTACGGTTCCGAACGTAATATGATACATTAAATAAATAACATCAGGAGTGTAAAACATTTGGAACTATAAAACAGCTTTCTTTATATGTATATAGAGATAAGTGTATTCCTATTCGATTTGTTTCAGAAAAGTAATATTTTATTAAATCTTACTTATCATTAGTTATATAAACTTTAATACTAAAAGAAAGAGAAATAGGGCAAAATATATGTTATACTAGTAAGTATACATTACATGTTTCCTTACATCCATAACAGAGCCAGATATATTTACATAAATTAACATGTCAACGGGACTCATTTCAACAACCGTTCATCTTACCGAGAATGAAATTTATGAAATACTACCTTACACGAAGTTCCTTAAACACCGTTAAATGTATCCACGATCCTCCACGATCCTATTTATACCTCTCTCTTCAAAAATATGTAGATTTTAATGCACCGAGCTCTGAATCACTGTCAAGGGAATATGATCCTTTTCCCACACCCTGCTTAAAGCATTAAAACGTTTCACTGACAGGAAATTTCAAAACTCGGTTCAGAAGGGTCACAACATTCTCTCTTGGGTTGTGTTGCAAAGTCGCATTTTATGAGTCTCTTAATATAGGGGCTGAAATTCACCATGTTTATGTGGGTTGTGATGTGTCATTATATAAGCTATGTTTGCTACAAATACTTTGGCTTAGATTATATTACGCATTTCTTTAAGGAAGCATTATTATGAAAATGTTTAAATTGTTTTACTTTAAAGATACACGTTCTAAAATTCTAGACTGGTTGGTTAATTTTTTTGATAATTTTTTATATTTTTGTGGATATTTAATCCACGGATTCAGCTCGGTAATAAACACCAAGTTTATTAAGTTAAAGAATATGTGTGTCCATTTTGTATCTACTCCAGCATATCAAAATCCATATTTTATTTTAAGGGTATTTATGCTTATTTTTATTAATATATAATTTCAATAAATAGTTAAACTTGTTTTTGTGTGGTAGATGGGGACCGCATAAAAGAAATCACACAAAAAAAAAAAAAAAAAAAAATTCGAAATTTTCATAAATATTTACATGTAACAAAAACTTTTTTTGAAGTTATACTTCTTTTGGGGCATTAGGGAAATAAGATGAGGGTAAATTTTTACAATGCGAGAGCACCCCGTCAAGGATGTGACGCAAAACCATCACGGATGCGAAAATCCTTTGTCTAGAAATATACAGAACGGGACAAATCACTCCCGCCTTCACAATTCTCAGAAAAATATTTCTCTTCACGTCCCTGAAGAAGGAGGCACCCGATTTTGAACCGGAGGCCTCTCGATCTGCAGCCGAATGCTCTGCCACTGAGCTATACACCCACGTCAGCGAACCTTTGATTTGTGTTCCATAGGAACGTATACGAAAATGCTTTGTCTAGAAATATACAGAACGGGACAGATCATTGCCACCATCGAAATTCTCAAAAAAAAAAAAATATTTCTCTTCACTTCCATGAAAATGGGGGCACCCGGGTTTGAACCGTGGACCTCTCGATCTGTAGCCGAATGGTCTACCACTGAGCTATACACCCCGTGTCCGAGGGCCTTTGCTTTGCCTTCCGTAGCAACGGATACGAAAATGCTTTGATTAGAAATATGCAGAATGGGACAGATCATTCCCGATTTCGAATTTCTCAAATAAATGTCTCTCTTCACTTCCCTGAATAAGGGAGCATCCGGGTTTGAACAAGGAGCCTCTCGATCTGCAGTCGAATCCTCTACCACTGAGCTGTATCCCCGCGTTAGCGAACCTTTCCGTTCCGTAGGAACAGAAACGAAAATGCTTTGTCTAGAAATATGCAGAACGGGACAGATCATTCCCGCCTTCGAACCCCTCCCCATATAAATTTATTTAAATCGTGATCATCTCAGGTTTGGCTGGTCCGATTGACTGAAGTTTAGTATTGTTCAACTCCGCTCGTGACAACCTTTCGTCCTTGGCACAGCTTGCCCTGCTCAAGATTTTTAGAAAGATTTTAATCTTGTTACGCCAAAGAAGTATAACTTCTTACGTGCATACATAAGTACACACACACTTTTTTTTATGCGGTGAATAGAGATCACATAAAAATAGTCGCACTTAAGAAATAGGAAAATTATTTGCGAAATTTATATGGGAAAGTACTTCCAAACAAAATAAGTAATTAAATTCCGCACGGAAACATTTTTAAAACTTTTAATTTCTCATTGTATACACGGAGAAATTTTCACAAAATGCTCATACATAATTCATTGCTACTCATCGTAATCAAAATCACGCATCTTCCTGTGATAGATAAGTTCAAAATCGCTTTCCTCACTTAAAGATAAAATTCCAATTAATTTATTTTTTGGCACCATAAAGTGAGTGATAAGTTTTTGTGATGACGGTCAGTTGCTTGTGAACGTCATAATAATCAGATATTCGTGATCGAAGCTCTTTTTTTTTTTATAATTTCAAACTCCTTTCAGGATAATGTCTATTTTAAGATAATGCTTTTCCAATTTGTTGGAAAGCTGGATCCCATCATATATTCTATTCACTGTCAAAAAATCCGGCTCTCTTCATGTACGTCTTCACCATCTATCAAAGTATTGATACTGTCACTGTCATTGAAAGTTTCGTTTTCAAGCAAGTTTGTGCTTTTAGTGCGTTGAGAGAAAGCAGTGGAACGTGCATTGACAAGAGACTGTTTATAACCAATGAGTAGAGCGTATTGTGTATGTATATACATTGATAGAAAACATTACAGAGCCTCTGAAACCATTGAAATTCATATACCGCATAAAAAAAAAAAGATCCGACGAAAAAAAAATCGTACAAAAATAAAATCCGCACAAAACCAGGTTCTACTGTACTCTATTTGAGAATAAAATATTATTTGAATTCTAAAGATTAAAAGAGATAGTTGAAATTTTGGAAGTAATAAAAGGTTGGATGCTGCAGTATTTATAAATATTGCAAATCATGACTGCTTTTTAATGTGGCTGTTTAAAGTGACTGTTAACTTGTTTTATGTGGACAACCTTTATAATGGAATACAATGGATAGAATTTCTAAATTTATAAGTAGCAAAAATGTGACATACTTAAAGAAATATTCAAAAATGCTTATAGACTGTAATTGAATCAAAGAATAATCAGTGAACGAAATACAATTTCAAATCTTTAAGATTAAAAGTCGATTAGTAGCAATATTAATTAGTGTAATAATTACTTTTAATAAAATAATTATAAACTAATATTAATATTTCATGTTAAGTTAGGTTATGAGAAATATTTCAATTTTTGTTATTAAAAATATATATATTATAGCAATTCTCTCTTTTTTTATTATTTATTCATTTTTTTGTACAATAACCTTTTTTTGCAATTATATTTTATCCATATTGCACCATAATTGGTGCATTTTAAAAGTGTGTATTTACTTTAAGAAAATAAACTATTGGGATACTATATAAAATTCTACTATGTAGTAATTTTATCAAAATTATCATTCTCAGAGTTATTATAACTTTAATAATTGTTCTTCTCTGTATTTATGAAAGATAAATTCCAATCTTGAAAACTATATTAAAGATTTATATTATGTATATTTATTCTTACAAATTATTCATCTCAATCCAGCGTATAAGAACTTAATAATAAGAATGTGTCTAGTGTTAAAAAAATACATGAAATTATTTAAATTAAAATGGAGAGATAAGTAAACTAGATGTAAAGGAAAGATATATAGGATAGATATTATTTTATGGAGTAAATAATTTGTAAAACATACATATTCATTACGAAAAACTCATGATATTAAAATAACAGAAATATTTTGCTGTTTTATTAAGAAATAATTACAAAAGTCAGGGGAAATACAACTTTCTCTTTCTAATAAGCCACTGATTTTCTTACTAAATATTGGTTATGTGTAAAATAAAAACACACATGAAAATAAACTTTTTAGCATTCACACATGAGAAAAGAATAAGTTTTATGAGAAACGAATAAATACTCCTTAGTAAGAAAAATTGTGTCTCCCAATCTTAAAAACAGATATAAACTTTTATATTTCCTTGTTTACAATCAATTAAACTTAGTTGTTCTTCATCGGTCGATTAGCTTTATTGTTTTCCGATAACGACTGTATTTTTATTCAGAATTAATAACAAACATTAACACTTTTTTGAGAAAAAAGTGCATTAATTATAACTTCCCTGTGAGAAATATTAATTGGAATCTCACTGAAAGGAAGATCAAAAATCTTTTGTAGAAATTTTCGGAAAAAAAAAAAGATTTCCATGGATAATGTCCCAAAATGAGCGTAATTGTCTAAAGTCACGCTTGTATTCTTTAAAGAAATGAGTCATACGCTATCCATTAAGTAAAATGATAACTATGCTTATTATTTTTCCGACATTTCGGATGATCTTTTAAAGAGTTAACTGTATAATGTAAACAAATAATGTAAGAAGAAAAAAAAAGAAAAGAAAATTATAAATAACTCTAATAGCAATGTAAATATATATTGATGATTAAGAAAAGTTATTTTAAGGGAATCATTTTACTCAAAAATAATAATTTCTTTTATAAATGATAGAATTTAGTTTCTATATAAAAGGCTAATTAGTTTTGAGATCCAGATTTTAAAGTCATGAATAATATAATAAATCTTGAATAATAGTAGCCAAAGTGTATTCCATGAAGCCATTTCATTCTTATTTCACTCATATTGTGATATGGTCGATCTTTGTCGACCATATCTTGTGTTTTCAGCGTGAATTAGAGGTGTGGGGTTCTCGAAATGAATCGACATTTTAGAATTCTTAATATGACTGTATTAAGAGTTTAACTTAAATTTCTAATATATTGAACAAACTTATATTAAGTGAGAATAAACCAAAATACGTAGCCGTAGCTAAAACGAATCGCGCAACTTGGATCACTTATCTAAATAATTATATTATCCGCCTACTTTCAATTCTAATAATATTACGAATTCAGATATTATATAATCTGTCCTACCTTGAATTACGCAATGGTTCAATCACTTTCAGAGAGACAGATCGGCGCGCGTGCAATAGTATGCACCTTGTAGTAATGGCTAGGAATCCGTGATTATTTGGTAGGCCGTCAAATTACACTTCTATCTTTTCCAAACAGAACTTTCTCTAAATTGTCTTCCCGCTTACTAAAACTTCTGCTCTTTTAAAGGCTATCTTATTTGCATCTACACTTGCATCTCACTTCTTGGATTTGGGTTGGAAAAGATTTGCCATTAATCTTGGCCTTCAAAGAACCCAGAGGTTATGTTACAGAAAAGACGCGTGAGTCCGTCACAATATGTGATCAATGCGATTCTACAGATGAATGATATAAATAATTTTTTTTAAAAAAAAATTAGTTTCTTATTATGTTTAACCAGTGTCAATTATGCATTAAAACTCGTTTCTCCGAATGACAGAACGTATTTAGAATAATTATTCAAAAAATTTCAACTTAAGCAGCATAGCTTTAACGACAACCGGTTATATATCAGCAAATAAATTAAGTAATCTGATAAATTAGAATTAAATGAACTATATATATTGAGAGAGAGAGAGAATTAAAGCAGACAATAACAAAATGAAAGATAAAATTTCTACCAACATAATATCTATGACTATTAAATAATTTGAATAGATGCTTAAAAAAACTAAATAGTGCTAAATATTTTAGCAATTTCTTATGATGTTTCAGTTTTTAAATTAGTACCATATTAGATAGAAAAGCAGCCGAAGGTGTTTTTTTTTCTTTTTTTTTCTTTCTTTCTTTTTTTTTCTAAATAATTTTTTGGGGTTTCTAATTTATTGTTCTGTTTATTACACATTAATGCATTAAAAAAGTACTTCCATCACTTATTTTTTTTTTATTAAATATAAAAAAAAAAACATTCGCAAATTCATGAAGAAACTGAGTCAATTTCTTAAAAAAATTTTTTACTCTTTA
This sequence comes from Trichonephila inaurata madagascariensis, assembly GCA_019973955.1. Classification (NCBI taxonomy): domain Eukaryota; kingdom Metazoa; phylum Arthropoda; class Arachnida; order Araneae; family Nephilidae; genus Trichonephila; species Trichonephila inaurata. Next base: position 462,733 of record BMAV01006317.1, read on the forward strand.
GATTTAAATACAATAGCATAAAGAAACACTCGCAATGGAGCTAAAACTAACAGAAAAAGAACCTTAAGAGTTCCACTTAAATAATGAATATTTCTGTGAATATAACTATAATGAACGAATTTCATTTTCAAAAATTAAAATTAAATTAATTAGGTTTATATGTATGATTATTATATATATTTTCTTCGAAATGTTTCTTTTCTTTCTAATTCATTTTTAATATTTTAGTTTTACAGGGTGTGAACCTAATGACCAGTGTTAGAATACAGGTTTAAAAATGCACCATGTGTATATTTACCAAGAAACTCTACAATCTTCCTTAGGTAAAAAAATTTTAAAAAAATTACATATTTAAGATTTCTTTATTTGTTCATTTATCAATTTTTTATAAATGCTTTAAAATGTATAATTTTTTTATTTCAAGGTTTAATTAAAATACATTCGGACGGAATTTTAAAAAGATTTACAGAGATACCCAAATATATAAATGATTTTATTTAGAACAACAAATTTAAATGTATGTTTTTATTTCAATAATTATTCATTATTGTAAAAAAGATTAAGCCATTATTCATTTAGTTAAAAAAATATTTGACTTAAGTATATACTTTGTTGCAGTTTTATATTAAATTTTTCATCCCCAAAAAGAATGTCTGATTATTCAATACGCTACACAGCGAAGGACGAAGCACATGAATCAAAATTTATTAGAGACTGGTTGATTTGTGTCTTATTAGAATATAGAGCTGTATGAACGTGTTATGACTATAAGTGTGAGATGATCCAAGCCCATAGAGATAGAGTGATAACTGATCATTGTACCTGAAATGTGCTTACTATAGAGTGCTAAAGTGGAATCCACAATAACCTTAAACTATAATACCGGTTGCAAGACTGGTATGACGATGCATGAGGCCGATAAGCAACCACCCTTCACGGTGTTTCCAAGTTCTAATCTCGCCATAATAATGCTGTGGGCAGAAGAGCAATTCGTCTGTGAATACAATGCCTTGTCATTTAGGTGTCCTTGTCCGCCCTCCTTATGCAGATGCAAACGCTCGTGGTTCTGAGGCAATGATAATTGAAGCAACGGATTCCTTGCGGACATTCCTCTTTGCTACTAATGAAGTCGAATGGTTCGTACTGGCATCGACTGTTGTTCATTAGACCGTATTCGTTGCGATAGAGCTCTGATGTGGCACAGGCATACCTTACTGGCATGCGTTCAAAGTACCACATAGTGGTGCAAAGAGATTCTGTCTAGGGATGACGATCTGAGATTGATTAATCGAAACATTGATTTCTCGGGCCAAAAAAATCGAATTTTTAAATCCATATGTATCACTGAATCGATATTTCATCCTAGAAAATCAAAATTCGATTTTTTCTGTTTTTTGTAAAAACCATAAATTATTTACAATTAGTTGAATGTACTATCTTTAAAACCCGTAAAAATACAGTGTTTTCAGTTAAAGGGGTAATTTACAGGCAAGAACAAAAAAAAACTCTATTTATCATCACGTTCACTCAATAGCCCTGATGTATATGAGTATCGTGGGATCATTTGTTCCTTGTGAGCGCATTTTTTCGATTGCCGGCAACATCGCAAGTGATGTTAGGTTTGGCAGCTATGTCTATTTTTGTTATGCAGCGATCCAATAGAATGAGTTATACCAAAATCAAATCACGAGGGGAGTTAAAGGAGTCTATAGATAAAAATAGTTCCTGTTTTTGAAATATTAGATCTACAGACTTGAAATATGTCAAGTATGTTTACACAGTGCGGCAAATAAGTTTTATGACTCATCCCAGAGCGTAGGTTGTAATGGCGCCATGAGTTCAAATGCACATGCGCCATAATGTCCATAGTTTGAAATCGCACTGCCAACAAGTTGTGCGTAGTTAGTTAAGTAGTTAAGAGAAGGCAAGCGTTTATTACAGAACTGAATTTTTTCAGCGTTGATTTTTTAAGATGGAACAAAGAGCTGTAATCAAATTTCCCTCAAAACGTGGTAAAAGTGCTTTAAAAATATACCAACTCATGAAACAAGCTAACGGTGACTGTAGTTTAAGTAGATCAAACGTTTTTATGTGGCCCAAACGTTTTTTTGGATGGAAGAGATACCGTAGAAGAGAGGATCAAGCGTAGTGGAAAACCAATTTTATATCTAGAACACTTGAAATTATTGAGAAAGTACGAAATTTCGTGGCAAACGATCGCTGCGCATCATTAAGAATGATGGCAGACTCTTTTAACATCAAAAAAGAAACAATTCGAACCATCCTGCATATAGATTTGGGCAAAACACACACACACACACAAAGTGTGCTAAATTTGTTACACGCACTTTATCCCTGAACAAAAAGCAATGAGAAGAGCACATTGCAGAGACATCATTTAAGCCTCTGAAAACGATTCAAACTTCTTGAAATCCATTGTTTTAGGTCATGAAACATGGTGTTTCCAATATGATCCTGAAACAAAGTGACAAAGTGTGGAATGGAAGTCAGAAAATTCACCGCAAGCCAAAAAGACAAAGAAAATTCTATCCAAAATCAGAACAATGCTTATTATATTCTTCGATGCTAGGGATATTATTCACAAAGAATTTGTTCGAACTGAGCAAACAATTACTGGTCAGTACAACGTAGCTGTTTTAAAGAATTTGTCGCATTCGCCCAGAATATCGGACTGAATGCAGTTGGTGTTTGTTGCTCGACAATGCACCCAGTTACACCTTCCTTGTTATTCGTCGAGTTTTGGCAAAAAAATAATGCCTGCGTTTTAAACCATCCACTATATTCACCTGATTTAGCCCTCTGTGGCTACTCCTCATTCCCAAAACATAAAATGAAATTAAACGGGTGTTATTTTGAGGATATTTCGATCTTACAAGTATCTTTAACGCATGCTTTGCAGGGCATTCCACAAAGTGATTAACAACAGGCGTTCGATTCCTTAACAAATCGCTGTAACAAGTACATTAAAATCTGAGGGTCCTATTTTAAATAAAAAAACAAAACATTAATTAATTTCTTGTTTTTATATTTCTTTTTACAAACACAGTTTTAAAACTTATATTGCCACACTGTGTATTTTATTGATTACAACGGGATTTGCAGATATCAACTGTGTAAAGTGGTAAAGGCAAATGAGAAAGAAAAATAATACTTCCTTCTTAAACACTCAAGTTTTGTTCTTTTGATAACACAAGAGGCTATGCCACACAATTTTAAATTGCTCATTAATATAATCTAAAACTTTTTTTTTATCTCTCTCTGATATATATTATTTTTATACAACATTAAATATCAAAAAAACTTGGGGAACATAAAAATTGTAATATATGAATTCACCTATTTTTTGTCAGCTTTTATTGTATTTATAACTTTTCAAAAAAAATCCATCTTATTCCTATATACTTCCAATCAAATTCCAAAGCTAAAAATATGAATTGACACTAAATATTAATAAAATATTGATAAATTTGATTAAATATTAATAAAAATTGTTTAATCATGTGAGGGGTTTGCTTTATAAACACATTTGTGAAAATTGCATTCAGGCGTACTTTGTTAATCTTTCCATTTACTTTTCTTTCTTATATTTATGTTTTTTATGATCATTTGAACTTCTCTCGAGATTGCATATGAGTCTTAAGGATAATCTTTGTACGTAAATTATTTGACATTTAAAAGAATCCTTCTCACCGGCCTCCAAGGAGCTAAGTATGGAACATATTGGATTTTAAGTTGTAAGTTATAACACAACTTGCTGTATGTTCAAAGGCTTAATTCTCGCAGGCAGCCACAATGCTTTTATCAATATAATTCCCTTTGGAGATTAGCGATTCCTAAGGCATAGGGTGACTTGGATGGTTTCCAAGTTGCTCAAAAGACTGCTGTTTCGGGCGCATATATCTTTCAAACTTTGTACTACAAGCATTCATGTGTGTGTTTTCCTTTTATCTAATTTATTTAAGATTTTCATATTAATTATATTATAGAGTAGAATTTCATGTATGTTTATTTACAATTCAATCTTTATCACACGTGCAAAGTTTCTCAGGGATTTTGGACCTGTTCCAAGTCCCATTCCCTGGCGATTTAGGCCTAATTTTACTCATGAGATAAACATGTAATACATCTTTCTTTTGTCGTGCTTTACATAATAAATTTGTGGTCGACTAATAAATTTGTGGTCGTGGTAGACTAATGGGCCAGGTTACGGGCGAATGGTCGGCGTGTGTTATGAATTCGAGCCCGATACCATTGAAGATCCGCCTGGACCAGTCGAGGCTCAAACGTCCTCCCATTGGTGTGGTGTGGGAGTTAAGAGAGGGAGGTGCCATCTCAGGTGTCGTCCTCGGCACTTGATCATAGTTCAAAATGGCGAGGTCCGTCGTCAAAAGCCCTCGAGTAGCTAAATAGTGTGTGTGACGTTAATATTCACTCACTCACTTACCTAACTAATAAATTAATTTGGGAACTACGTGTCTTATTTTGGTTCGTTTTTTTATAGATATATTAAGCTTTCTTTTTTTTAATGGGATTTGAATATTAATACAATTAAAATATTTCTTATTGAGCTTGATAACCAAGTATGATTGTGCTATACTTTCTTCTCTATTTATTAATAGATAATTTATAATAATAATTTAACTACTCTTCATTGTAAAACCTTTTTTTGGGGGGTTGTAATTAGGCATATTTAACTCACAATTTTAGAAAGCATGTAAGCACATCAAATTTAAGATAAAATTTAAAATAAGAGTGAAATATCTCAAGTTACATAATAATCAGAATTGTAAACTGCAACAAACTTTAAATTAAATATATACTCGTAAATAGGTACCGAAACGCATTTCAAACAAAATTATTTACTTTTTACAAAGTGGAAAAATATATCATTTCCAGAATTTGTATAATCCATATATTGCATATTTAAACTGTAATTTGTAATTCAATTCAATTTTCGTATCTCTATCATTCACATTTCTATGTGTGTCAAACATTTATATAGTATATATATTTTTCATAGTTTGTAAGGAATTGTTTGCGTCTATTCTTATTTTCTAAGCAAATTATGTTAAATAAACAATTCTTCCGCATTGATTGTTTTTTAAAACTCAGCTTTTTTCTCGGGTTTATTGATGACTAAATCTCCATCATCAGTATAAAAATAAGTTGAACAATTGCTAAAAATTCAAATTAAATATTTCTGTATCGATTAACATTGCAAGAATAATTGACCAAAACACAAAACGAATAAAAATACTTCTATGAATCATGCACATTTTATAGAAATGCATAGAAATATTAAAACAATTTACTCTAGAAATATAATTTATGAGTTATTATTTCAGTAGCAATAGTAGATCTGAATATAAATGTAACAGCACAAAAGTTATGTAGAATGTTTTTTGATAAAAAGCTTTATTTTTGTGCAATTAAATGACATTGACCAACGGAAATTGAATGCAATATTTTTTTTTATAATATCAGAATCATTCTTTTTCAATACAAAATGTGTGGTGTTATTATTCATAAGAGATATATAAACAGAAAAAGGTTTTTTCTTCTTGAAATGGAGATTGATATGTATTTCCCTTGCTCAAACAGCAGTCATTTCCTCAAAGAAATTGTTTGAGAGCATTTGGCAAGAGTAAATAAAAGGTTCTTCGAGTAAGGTTATGAATAAGAACTAAATGTGTTCTTTTATGACAAAATGAATTTCTGACTGTTTTCTTACTCAACAAAACAACTCCAATCTCTCGAAACGACTAGAAAAATGCCCGAGTCCACTTCAAAGTGATGTTTTGTCGTTTTGAGAGGAGTTGTTTACTATTTCCATCCTACTAGTCTATCGGTTGCTTTTCCTCATGCAATATTGATAGAACTTTTTTTTTTTGCCCAAGTTATTCAAAAAGTAAAAGTTCTTTTTAAAAATGGCTATCGATAACAAGGTGACTTACAGTGAAAAAGGGGTTGCAGTAATAGATTCCTTTCGATATTATTATCTATTCTTTCATATATATTGCTTATAACATGGCTGATAAATATGTGACTTGTAGTAATTTCTACCTTTTAAAAAAAAATTTCTCTTACGGTCAAGAACTTGTGGATGGTTATGTCGAGGTGAGGGTTCGAGTCCAGATTTTACAAATAACACGCCGTGTAAAGTGGTTTACTCACATTAAACCCATAGATGCCTTAATTCCTCCCTTTCAAAGGGTAATGAAGTTTGGAAAGTGGGTTGCCATCTCAAGAGTCAGCCTCGTCACTTAAAAGTAGCTAAAAATTACGATGTTCGTCACCAATAGTTCTCATAGAGTTTCTCAGTGTGCAATATTAATAAACACTCGATTAATATAACTAATTTTAAATTACTGTTAATTGACATTAACATATTATTACGGTTGGATAACAATGTGGTCATAAGCGCTTTGGGTCAGGGTCAGCTTTGACGAGTTACAGGGTCAAAACCTAGTGCATTTGAAGATTTATCTTGTATCGGAGCTGATGCATGTTAACTCTGTCTAGGTACAAAGTTTCCTAGTTCGTATGATGTTGAAGAGGGTACAAAAGGCTTCTATCTCAGGTGTCGTCCTCGTCATTTGACCCTGGTACAAAATTACGAAGTCCATCACCACGCTTCAATGAGTGAGTGAGGAAAAAATAACGTCCCACTATTCAGCTACTCGAGGGCTTTTGGCGTCCGGCCGCATAATTTTGAACTATGGTCAAGTGATGAGGATGACACCTGAGCTTGTACCCTCCTCCCTTAACTTTCACACCACACCGACGGGAGGATGTTTTGATGACATATTTAACGTACATCGCCACCCTATGTACGGTGGATCTTCTTTGGAACTAGACTTCAACTCATGACACGCCTATCTGGAGTCTTTTACCTTGACCACTAGGCTATCGTGGCCATCTCAGTGGTTGCGAATTCATGGCCTGGGTTTGTTTCTGTCGAGACGTATGTTTGAGTCCTTCAAAACTAAAAAGATTTAACTTGAAATAATCTATCAAGATAATTTATCGCAAAATAACCCATTCAGGTGAGTAAGTGAATATTAACGTCGCACTGTTCAGCAATACGTGGGCTTTTGGTGACGGACCTCGTCATTTTGAACTATGGTCAAGTGACGAGGACAACACCTGAGCTGGCGCCCCCTCTCTCCTAACTACCACACCATATCAACGGGAGAACGTTTGAGCTTTCGACCTATTTAACGTGCATCATTGCCCTACATGGCGAGTCCTTAGGGGTACTGGGTTCGAACTCATGACATGTCTGCCATGATCCGATACCTTGACCACTGGGCTATCATAGCCCCTTATAACCCATTGAGGACCGGACGATTTCTCCTGCTCTAAGTCTTACTCCATTTAAAAATTCATATAAAATCATTGTTTTAATTAAATACGTCAAATTTTATAGTTTATAACCCTTCCGGGTTCCATACGTTTTAAATTCAGATTACACTGGTGTGATCACGTGCTTCAGAATGAGACAAACGCAATCGAACGAGTCTAGGCTCGAACTCATGACATGCCGGTCATAAGTTCGTTGCCTTGACAACTAGGTAACCGCTGTCATGTCACTTCATTGATGGAGCGTGTGAGTCTTTCGTAACGTCACACTGTAAAGTAAGACGAGGGCTTGACGACAAATTTGATAATGTTTAGGAAGACATCTGTGTTGGCACAATCTCTGCAAACTTATACCATATCAACGGGAGAAATTTCAGCCACGTGAGATTTAACGTGCATCAGATCCTCTACACTGCGTGTCTTCAGTGACACTTAGACTCGACACGCCAACCATGATCTCGTGACCGTAACCACTAAGCTACTTCAGAGGGCGATATAAGTTTTAAAGCCAAATAAAAAACTTATTTTTAAAGTATTTAAAATGAAAGAGAATGAATTGACATAATAGTAGATACTATTAGCTATTGTAATGAAGTATACTTTGCTTTTGATTGTTTGCTTACATCAGTGCTTCTCAAACTTTCAATGTTTGCGACCCAATTTTCAATCATGATTTTCATCGCCGCCTTCCCCCCATACAATAACAATGTATTGAATTCAATAATAATGTATTTTGACGCAAAATCTACAACACGATTTTAATTATAAGGCGTACAAATTACCAATATAAGTATTAAATTTTGTATATAATTTTGAAAATGACAAACCCATGGGGGAGTCACTAGTAATTATTTATCTTGTTCTTAACTTAGTATTGCTAAATTAATTTTAAAATACATTGTGCGGTACTGATGCATTTATAGTTATATGCATCAGTATTCAAAGTAAATGTGTATTTTGTGTTTTTATTATATAAATTCGTAATTATTATTATGTAAATTTTATTCAGTAAATTCGTAATTTTTTAATCTTTTGTCTTCGACTTTTCAATGTGCTCGAGCCCCCTTCATAGGTTTTTATCACGCCACCTTGGGGTATCGAGCCCCACAGTTTGAGAAACACGGGTTTACATTATACTTTGAAACTATGTGAGGGTTCTTCACGTTGGAATTCATCATATCAAATTACGATCGACGAAGATGCCATCTGCTGTAGACCCCCATTTTTAAAACTTCTACACTAAAACGACATTAGAATTCTGAGTCTCGACACATTTAATGCGCATCAATCCCTCTACGCGGTAGGTCTTCGGTGGCACCATGAATCGAACCCACGATTTAATGATTTTTTTTTAATTTGCATCCTTCTGCGAAGCAACACGAGGGGCTTTGGTGACGGACAACGCAATCTTGATCCATGTTTTAGTAACGAGGAGAGAATGTGAGCAGGTAACACCTGTCCCAGCTTCCACACCTCAAACGTATCAGTGTAAATTATGTTTGTCTCTTAGATTTGGCGATGATTTTAAATTTCATGATGGAAAACGAGTTCCTTCTAGTAGACTATTTACCAGATACAATGAAAGGTGAACTTGATTATTATTCGTTATTTAAAATCGGGTAGTTAATTTGTTATCAGTACGTTATCCACCAAAGGCTTATTTGGCACAATTTTAATCATGACAAATAGGTCTTGGACGGAAAGAAAATTTTTATTCAAGATAGCCGACTAGCATTAAAAAAATACCGGTTTTACAAAAAACAAAAGTAGAAAACTCTTGATGAAGCATGTGATAGAACAGTAGAGAATTATATCTAATTAATAAATTGATAAGTTAAATTAAAAACGTATTTGCATTTTTGTTGTAAAACTGGGAAAATACGAGTAACAGGTAAAAGAAATAAATGCGAAGAATTATCAAATGAAGAGAAAGGAAAAGATATCTAAAAGAAAGAATGCAGTAAAAATTTATTAAAAATAATTTGAGGCCGCAAGAATAATTTTAAGAAAGAGAAAAGTGAGAAATTATTGATGAATGTGAAAAAAATTATGAAAGCGTTTTCTATGATTTGCAACTATTAAAAAAGGATAGTCCGACATATTATTTAAATGCGAATTTGCACTGTAATATCAGCAGTAAAAAAATTCGACCATCCAATTTTTTACTTTTTTTTTTACTTTTTAGATGCAATTTTTGAGTCTAACACATTACATAACAGCTGAAATTTAGCAAAATTGTAACTATGATTGAAAAAAAATACAGCCTGTAGAAAACAAAATTAATCAAACGTTCGAAATTAAATAAAATGTCCTCCCCAGTAATTAAATACGGAAGCCTGATACTGTTTTTAAGAAACTCTTGGTACTCACCAATGATTTCTGAGATTCCACAGAAAGAAATCGCAAAAATAGAACTCGAAAACTGCAACAGCATCCATTATACAAATGTTTTTTCTTTTTTTTTTTTTTTTATATAAAAAAAAATTGAATTAATTGCTTGAAATTAATACGGTTGTTACATTTAAAAAAACAGTATAAGAGAGCCATATTTTACACGTAAAACCAATAGCAAACATAGTATAAATTTTTACAAATAAAAGCAACCATATTTCAATACTACGCTTGACTTGGCGACGATTAAAAATAATTTGGCAGATAGTGTATCGATCTGAATTAAATGTTTTTAAGTAAACAGACCATTCTTTCCATATTAAGTATTTCAATGCCTTTGTCAAAAAACTGTTTTCATATTTCGGCTGGGATATCCATTGCAAATTTATATTGTTTTTATTTGGGAACTTGCCGCCTCCTTTTCCTGAACAATTCGACTCATATGCATAATTTACATAACTTTTGCAAAATGATTCTAGAGTACAAAGCAAAATAACTGTCACACATTGATGCATGATAAAGGCTTGGTTTCAATTATGGAATAGTCAGTTTGCGAAAACGTCAAGCAAAGAATTTGACTGTTGAATTTATTTGGAAGTACTGTTAGAGTGAAAAGAATACGCATCTTTGTACATTTGCAAGAAATGTGATAGTTGAAGAAATTAATTTACGTATGATCCACATTTTCCCTCAATAAAAAATCTGGACTTTTTCGAATAGCTATAAATGGGATCTCATTTCTTTTGAGATTACTGTCTCGGAGTACAAGCTTCTTGACTAGAACTAAAACATAATCCCTTCATTTGAGATTCATTTATATTTTAAATTTCCAATTTTATACAGAAAAGTATGCACAAAATTAGGAGTATACTGCTCAGGAAATTCCTATCTCCAGGAACTTAAAACAGTTTATTTATCATCGAAAGAATTAAAATTCCAACAGAAAGTAAGTCTTTATTTCTTAGAAATGGAACAATTCTTATTCATCAATGTTAAAATATTCCAATTATTCCCTAAATTTCAATATAATTTCTTATTATAAACGTTGAAATTTGTATATTACATTATTATTTTGCTCAGAATTTCGTATTTTGCTTTCATTGAACAGCTACCGATACTTTCGTTAGTTTGGCAACCTTAAGTGACTGTCAAAAAAATTGCCGATTTCGCCAAAGGATATCCTAATATACACTCTTTAATTCTTTATTTAACTATAGAGATCACAAAAGAGTTGTGTAAAAAAGCAATTTTAATTTTCCTGAATATTTTATTTAAAAATAAGAAATTATATTTGTATGTTTAGTAGGCTTCACTATTATTAATATCAATACTTATAAAATTTTTATACATGTAACATAATTCATAATATTTTCTGAAGCAATTAATGAACTTTTAATCCCCTACACTTTAATTATTTATTAAAATATAGAGATCACAAAAGTTGCGTAAAAAAGCAATTTTAATTTTCCTGAATATTTTATTTAAAAATAGGAAATTATATTTGTATGTTTAGTAGGCTTCACTATTATTATAATATCAGTACTTATAAAAATTTTATACATGTGACGTAATTCGTAATATTTTCTGAAGCAATTAATGAACTATTATAATCCCCTTTCATATATTTTCCATAGTATTTCATTTTTTTCAATACTAAATTTTTTGACTCTCATTTAAATAAAAATGAGAATATTTTTTCTTCCAAAATCATAGTTACACCTGAAGTGTAAAGTATAAAAACATATTATACGAATGATGGAAATATATTTTTAAAAATATTTCAAATTTTATTTTTTTGAATTGTATATTCTGTATATTTGTCATATTTTTATTTTAGGAAAGCTGCAGAATTTACACTACTCGAATTAACACTACTCTATACACCAGAGGTGGGCAGACTTTTTCAGGGTACGGACTACTTCTAATTTGCTCAAGGTGTTGCCATCCACCTGTGTGCCATCCACCCATCCACCCTCCCCACAAGGGAGGGGGAGGGGTCTACTGGTACGGACCTTCCCTCATAAAGACCTTGATATTTTTCCCCGATTCATTATAGTCCAGTGCTTCTCAAACTTTCAATGTACGCGACCCAGTATCTCATCATCATTTTCATCGCGCTCCCCTCCATACAATAACAATGTATTGAATTTAACAATGCTAAACATTGACACTAAAGCTACAATGCAACTTGAACCTCTTATGGGCCACCTACGTATATAAAAGTCTTGCTCAGCCAAAACATTAAATTTCTGGACTTACATATACGTCTTTCCGAAGTACGATATTTACTGTGAAATGCTATCCATAAAATTATTCCGAAGGCTTTGAAATGCAATAAAAGGACCTTTATAGTGTTTTCGAACGATTTACTTATTTCAAACGATTTGCTTATTTATTCATTTTCTACCCCATCCCTAATACACCACATACGCTTGCCTGCGTGTTAAATGGTGGCATTGGGGAGCGAATTGCGTCGTTTTTAATCGGCATTTTAAAGAGCTTAATTATACATATTATCAAGATAATTGTTAATTTTTGCATATAATTTTATGTATGACAAGCCCATGGGGTCACTCGCAATCATTAAACTTGTCCTTAGCTTAGTATTGTTAAATTAATTCTAAAATACATTGCGCAGTAATGATATATTTATAAGTGTATTACATTAGTGTAAATGTGTATTTTATTATTTATCATGTCGGAATGTGTTTTATTTGTTTTCCTTCTGTAAATTAATTATTTTTTAAAAATCTTTTGTTTTCAACTTTTTTATAGGCTCGCGCCCCCTCATATAATTATCACGCCCCACTAGGGGGGTGCCCCACAGTTTCAGAAACACTGTTATAGTACCATGTATATAGTACGTAAAATGTAGTTAAGTGTTTGTTATTAGTAATTTTTTTATTAATTGATGTTATTTTTTTTAATTTATATTTTGCTGTTTTATTCCCGACAGTCAACAAATTCAAAAAGATATATTTGGCTACGTATTAGGGTATGATATGAGAATGATAGACCTTTGACCCCTCCCTCTTTGAAAAATTCTTGTGAGCCACTGTCCTCTGTCAAAAATAAAGCAATTTTATCTAAAGTTATTTCTTATAGATATAGTCAGTAGAAGACTTAATCTGCGTACTGTCAACCAATCTTGAACTTTCCGGCAAAAATTTCTAACTGCTAAAATCTTACGGCGATCACCCCAAAATGTCTTAGTGGTCCACCGGTCGATCGCGATCTACGTAATGTCCCCCTTGGCTATACACCATTGTGATTCTTTATTCTTTCTCGTTGTCTTACTTTGTACAAAACTTTATTTTATGAAGTTTTGATATTATAAAAGTGGGACAAATATTTTCATAGAAAAATCGAATATACATAAAGGTATTTTATGTATGTGTCTTATAACGTCGACCAATTTCGTTAAGAGGGTTTGGCACTTGAATTGTCAAAAAATTTCACTTTTCAATACTTTTTAAAAGTTTAAATATTTCTGCTTAAAATTATATGTGATATGAGGAAATATGATAATTAGAAGTTGTTTTTTTTATTTATTTATTTTTTTTAAATAAAGCTACTCCTTGACGCGCATCAAATGAGCTCTGCTAGGAGAACCGGTGTTTCCCTTTGTATAGGTTTCTGATGAGTACTAATCCATATGATGTTCAAGTGGGGAAATTAGAGTGTATTGGGCTTATCCAAAAGTGTACGGGTACATGCATTTTGGATCTTAAAAACGAAACAGAGAAATAAAAGTTAAGTGATGAAAAAAGCCTAAGTGGTCGTCACCGACTTACCGGCATTTTAATATAAAAAATTCAAAGATACACAGTACGTCTATTAGAAATAATATCAATGATCTACACAGCAAGAAAACTGTTGTTTGGACGGTTTATTTTCATCTTCTGCTTTCAAACGAGAGCCCTCAACATGGACTGTATCATGTTAAAATAAATGTGCCTGGTGCAAGTTTTAAAAGACAGAAACTGAATGAAACGAAAGGAACTATGATCATAAACACATACACACGTGCTTCATGTCATAATGAATTACATGAAGGCAATTTTTAAAGATCTAGATGACCCTGTTATTAAGAAAATTTTCACGTGGAAAGACCCAGAACCCAAAGGAGTCAGTTAATAACGCCATAAGGTCAGTGACTCTCTGATCTACATTTGTGGAATTAAAAACTCTAAAATTCGGGGTAAATACGACTATTACTCAGTTCGATGTGAGTCATGAAGCAAAATTAATGATCATAAAACATTCTGATACTGAACCAAGTTAGAAATGTGTGCCATGTTTTAAAAAACTAGATACAAGTAGGATTCGTGCAACCCAACGAAAGTATGCTAAGATCCCAAAAATAGGAAAAATTGTTAAGATAGTGAAAAAAAGAAAACAAGAGAAGAGTCTTTTGTACGAGCAGTGAGTGAATGAAAAATGCTTCATATGCTTCTGGAAAGTATTAAAAAAGTAAATGCTTAAAAAATTGCAAATTTACACTTTAAAGCCTGTTTTCTCAAAATGTAATATTTTTCACTTTATATATATATATATATATATATATATATATATATATATATATATATATATATATATATGTACCTTTTTCAAAAACTACTTATCAAATAATCCTCAAATTATCAGTTATCAGAATTTTAATGTGTTTACAAATTTTAATGGAGGGAATTAGATATATCTAGCAAACATTTTTAGATATGACATTTATTCTAAATTTTAGGGAAAAAAATTGTTTAATTCTAAAAGAATTCATAATTAAAATAACTTTGAACAAAAAGACAAAACCCTTCGTTAAAGTGTTATTAGTAGTACACATAATCTACTGTAAAATTTTATAGATGAAAAGTATGTAGTTTGAGAAATAGGGACATAAACTTAAGCAATTTAACATGGGCTCCTATGGACGTGGCAGACATCCTTTAAATAAAAAGAAGTCGCCGATTCAAAGCATTTCGCCAAGCTTTGAGCTTGAGTTTCGTTATTGAGCTCGAATATGCACGGGAGTAGTTTTCCACTATTGGCTGCTAATCGCAGTATTTTGTTTGACCAAATTATTAGACGGAATAGTACGTAAAAAAAAGATCCGATAATAAAATCCCACATAACATTTTAATCTTTAAAAACAAAAGTTTTCTTCAAACAATATTTTATTTGCAGGAAATGTATTTTTTTAATGTAATATATTATGTATTCGTTGCAAATGTAATCCCTTGACACACAAGGCGAGTTGTGTAACTAGAGTACCACTAACTTTAATTAGTATAATTGTAATATAGCCGAAGACAATAAAATTATGCTAAAATGATTTTAGTCAATTTTAGCATTAGACTAGTCTTAGCTTATAAAGCTTTCACATTCATAAATATCAAATTTTCTCTTCTAGGGAAAACAAAGCATAATGAGAAAGGAGAAATAAGGTAAGCAATCAAAACCTTTTTCCACTTCTATTAGTTGATTCTCATCTCATTAAGCTAGAATCCTGATTGTCAAAGGTGATAACGTCAGAATCCTTCATTTAGATAAAAAAAATGATAACTGATTTCTACACCCCCATAATGTTATCGTGGAACGAAATGTCATTTTAATTTCAGTGCGCTTTTTTAGGGAAAAGCTCATCATTTCATCAGCGTGTTAGTAGAAGTTAATTAAATTAAATGGGATTAAATGTGGAAGGTGAAGAAAATCTATATCTCACATCGTGAAAAGGGGGTGTTTCGAGAGGAATAATTGAAAATTTATACTTTGGACGTTCTAGAAAGAATACAAATTTGGCGAATTATCAAAGTACTTCAATGATCCATCATAAATGAAGATTTAATTGATAATTAAATCTCTGATATTGTCACAGAAATTTCACACAATTTTTTCAAAGTGAATTACAAAATGATTGAGGAATTTTGAGGAAACTAACATAAAAATGTCTCAGTATGTATTTGAAAACTTGATTTGATGCTATTCTAGTCTGAACATTTCTTAAGGCCAACTTGGTTAATTATTGAATAGAAGTCCAATACAGAAAAATGAGCTGTTTGCGCAAATTGGAACAATTTGATTTTCTTTGCCAAAGGTGTGGGCTAAAATAAAATTTTACTGAAAATTTTGCTAAAAAGTTAACATTCAAAAAGTAAAAAGAATGGAAATTTAATAAATGGTTGCCGTTTTGTGCTTTTATAATTGAAACATACATCTTAATGAATTCCGAAAAAAGTTGGATCCTATGTTAGTATAAGTTTTAATTACCAATTTGGCGAATTATTGTCATCATATGCTGTAGAGATGACTAAAAAATAAGCTAGCGCAATTTGGCCCTGATTTTTTTTTTTTTTTTTGCTAAAGTTATCAATTTAGCTAGAATTTTACTGTCAAAGTTATCGAGCAAGACATATCTATTTCCGATGTATTTTCCCCATCCAAACACTTTACAAAATAGTTCTAACAGTGTTGTGTTGTATTACGTATGAAGCTGTTTTTAAAATATGTAACAGCAATTTTCTTAATTAATTTTCATAAAAATGAACAAATGGATAAATCCCCTAACAAACCTAATGGTTGTGTACGTCCTTCATAATTATTTTTTCGCCTAATTATCTAACCAAACGCGCATCACTTTGCTTGATAGATTATTTTTAATGAATGCTCAATTTATTTTCAAACGTATAGAAATGTTTCATACATATTCTTTAATTGCCAAGTATAAATTCAATTTGTACATATGCTACTGTCACTCGGTTATTTTATAGAATAGCTGGGCATTCCATGAAATACGTGACCTATTAAAAGTTGTTATTTAATTTAACTTTTTATCTAGTTGTTCTATGAATTAACCAGATATTCTAAAAATGATCTCTGTTCAACTGAAAAATAAACTATTCTATAAAACAAGTCAGTAATTATAAATAGTGTGGTGGTTAGTAGCCCTTTTAGATAACATAGTTTTTTTTAATGAGCAACGCTCATTTAAGAAGTAAAAATAGATTTATTAAAATGAATGAAATATTTTTAAGAAAAACATGGGCGTCGTTTTTACGTGGTTATATTTATTGATATTACAAACTCATTATAATTGTAGATGACGCTATTATGTTGTAGTGAAGTAATTGCCATAATTAAAATCCCTTGAAAATAATTTCCTATTATCGATAATTGATAAATAAATAAAAAAAAAACGAACGCATAATATTTTGCTCGATTAATTATAAAATAATTTCCTACAATTTTCAAATATGTCACCACGTGAGAGAAAATATTGCTGCTAGATAAAAAGGGAAGAATATTTTCCAATCAAATTAATATAAATTAAAACAGAGAAACGATAATATAGTTATTTCTAATAACCTTATCTGAAAATATAACCCATTTTTTCAATCATTTATTCTCTTGCACAATATTTGTGTTACTCACACTTTCTGCCTTAATTTTTGTTTGTTTTGAAAAAAACAATTCGTATACGTTACGGGATCGTTAAGCTATATTGTATGCTCTGGAGGCAAACAGCATGTATCCAGTCATTCTTATGAGAAAATGAGAATTTTACGAACTGTTTAGAAACCTTGATTCTCACGCTGACTTTGAAGGATTTATGTGACATTTTCCTTATTTTTTTAGAATAAAAATTCCATTTAAAATATCTTAAAAAGCCAAAAGATTATAGCTCTTGCACATGGCTATGAAAAATTTAAAGAAGAGAAAAGGTTTTTCCTAAAGTATGTTTCTTCTTACATTCGCGTATCCGTTTACATTTGAGCTGATTTCCTTACCTTTACTTTAAAAAAAAAATGTTGTAAAAGTTTTTGGATTATACACAAAAATATATGGATATAAATTACCATATAAAGGATCTTTAACACTAGATTGCCCAAGGAAGTTATTTTGACCGATTTTGATATTCAATTAGAAAAACAATTACGTATATAATGCACAGTTTCTTAGAATTTTTAGAATATATTTTTTTTCCAAGTGAAGTAAATATTTTTTTATTGTTAATAATTACTAATAACTTGTTATATGACTGTAAATAGTATAAAAAATATTAAGAGAGTTAATTTTAGACAGAGAGTTAATTTTTTCTCTTTACACATTAATTTTTCTTTCCCAATGCCATCATTTTGACTGCTTTTGGGCAATATAGGTATATACTAAGTTTCAGTCTTTCTAAGGTTAAAAACCAACCTGATTTTCTATTGTAAATGAATGCACAATATACAGACAAAAATAGACTATTCGCATACCGAAAATTCTCCAGTGATGTTATAAAATGGTTATCGAAACGTAATATGAGACTTCCGTAAAACAATACTTTCCTATATTAAATAATTAATAAATAATACGTGTTATACTTGTGTGTATATATATATATAACTTCTGTTCTTGTTATATCTGGACCTGTGAAATAGAATAAGTCACAATAAATAAGTATGTTAAATTCGCTTTTTCGAGATTGACAAATATATATTATTAACAAACGTATGAAGAAAATTGGCAGACCATTATCCAAACTATATGAAAGAAGAGGTTATTATCGTTTTGAAATAAGGGGTCCTTCGGCAAAAAATATGAATCTGTTTTTGTGTTTGTTCAATTTTAGTATAAATTTATTTCGTTTTTATTCGCTATTGTATTTAAAGGGGGAAAGCGGAAAATTTTGAAATTGCTGCTTTTGTTTTATTTAAGCTGTTATCTATTTATTACCAAAACTATGACTGTTCTAAAACATGTTATGTTGAGAATATTTTGTAGATACGGAGAGTGTAAAACATGGGCAATCCGATAGAAAAATTAATAATGGAATAAGGCTGGAAGTGAATAAATGAAGAAAAAAGTAGTGTGCATGTATGATTTAGCAACTGGTATAATTTTACTTTTTATTTATGTTTGTTTTGTTAAAATATGGGTCAAGATGAAACTGTATTACTATATAAATTAAGAGATACAGTAAGCCAATGAATTTTTGTTTTGACAAATTTGGTTTAAAGTTGTATATGTTTTTCCCCTTTTTCTCCCCCTTAATTTTCGACAAATTCATAATTTTGAATTAATATGTTAATGCTTAGCTGATAAAAAATAAGTTAAAATTTATAAGAACTCTAACTTAAAGTATACCTTTAACTATAGTGTCTCATTTTTTTCTGCAGCTCTACATTCAGACATAAGTGGATTTGGTTTAGTTTGTTTTTGAATAATTTTACTTTCTAAAAGAAATTTTTGAAACTCTTATCCTTTATTTATTCTTTCATTTACTTCATTAAAAATGTTTCTAAAATAAATCGCGCAATCAAAATGGAAATATTAAATCTGAAATAAAAATAATAGCTTTTTCTCTCACCGAAAGTCGCCAACAAATGTAGTTTAGTTTCATTTGTCCGTAATAAACAAATGAAACCAAGCTTGAAATTTTACGATTAACAGAGTTTAACAGCAGTAAAATAAATGAATAGTTCTAGTGAAACTTTAATTTCCCAAGCAGTTTCCTCACTTTATTCTTTAAATATGAAAAGATAATGAGAGCAACATTAATAGCTATATAATTGGGTTTCCTTCTAAATTGCGAAGGACATTTGTGCTGAATGTTAATAATTAAAATACCTATATTTTTGAAGCATTTGTGTAAACAAGCTTAAATTTCTAAGACATTAGCATTACGAAAATTCTTAGCAAAGTTTATTCATTCTGAAATTTTATATTTCATTTATCTTAAAGAAGTCTCATTACGAACAGCTTGGAGCTAATTTTAATAAGTGCTTAAAGAAACCAATCTTGCTGAATATTGAAAAATAATGGAACCAATCTTTTAATCTGTTTTGCATGCTTTTAATCACTTTTATTTCAAAATTTTGTAAGGAACTGTAAGTAAAATATAATAAGTCTATGCGGAAAATAAGTAGCTGCAATTATTTAAATTTGATTTGGCTCATTTCTGTTTTTTATGAATTATGACTTTTTTTAAATTTAGAACAGTGGTTACCAAACTTATTTTGTATATGTGAATTCCATTTCATATAGAATTTCCCATGAACTTTCAAGTGAAAAAGCTCTCTATTTTAATGCATAGTAAAATATATATGAAAAATATAAATTTAAGGAACTAATTTGATATTGGAGTGATTTGCGCTAAACAGTACTTGTTGTCGAGGGATTTGGAATCCAGAATGGCGACCTAGCTGTAACAAATTGTCAGGAAAATCAATTTAAAAAACTGCTTTAAAATATGTTTTAAATAAAAAATATAAGAATAAATTGAAATAACAAGCATCAATCAATAATTAATGGGACACATTACGATTCAATTAAACAAAATCGGTCAGAAAAATTAAATTTTTGTAGCCTAAATTATTCTTTATATACTTTTTATAATTTCACAAAATTTGAAAGCTCTAAACTTAAAAAACGCAGAATTTTAATTGCCTTCACGTTCGTTTTTATTCACATCCCTATGACAAATCAAAACTTTAAACTGACTTATCTCAGAAAGATAAAATTACTAGTTTGTCTTCATTTAAAATGCTAATGCTTTTTTTCTATTACGCCTAATGCTTTGATTTTTTTTACCTATTGCTAATGGTACATGTAACAAAATTTAGTATGCATTTTTGAATCAAAGCAATATTTATTTTTTTAAAAATAATTGAACTCAGAATTTATACATTTTTTAAGGAATTTTCAATAAGCATTCATAAAAAGTAGTATTGTTTGAATATCCATCATGTTAACGCAAAATCCATTCTAACTTTTACTATACATAGTTTGACGTACTTGTAAATCAAATTTCATGCGTGTACGTAACTTTTTGTTGGAGGAGTAGCATTTTAAAATAACTTCACAAATTTTAAGTTTTTTCCTTAAAAAATTATATGGATAGCTTTTTATAAACTTTTGTGCACAAAATCCATTTAACATAGTATACATGCATAGGAGGCAACCAAAAAAAATTTAAAAATCCTTAAATTAAAAATTTTTGCGTAAATTGTACCATGTCCCCATCATATTTTTTTAATTTTCTAATGGGGCCTCGGATTGGTTCTTTACCATTGCAGGTCTAGTACATTCCCCGGGAACTCTGGTATCTCTTTTTAGTAGTTTTAGACTAACTCAGTAAAATTGAGAAAACTGTCAATACATTTATGTAAAAAAGAACCTATAATAAATTTATTATTTTTGAAATATATTAAAGACAGTATGTAACATGCTTTTGAAATAACTTGCATAAAATTGTTTTATTTAGATATCGCAATCCTCAATCTTTTATTTTATAACTTGTAAAAATAATTCTACTTGTTATAAATATTCGATGGTATACACAACAAAATTTTTTCCTATGTATCGTTTTATTACAATTATTTTTCAGTGTTATAGGTTATAGTTATATTTATATATATATATATATATAATATGATGAAGGCAGTTATAAGCAAATAATCGAAATATGTCTAATCTGTATCTCAAGTTACAAACTTCGGTGAACTGTATAAAAGGGATTATGTTCTCTTTTACATATTTCTACATATTTCTACTTAGTGAAATGTTCATTTGAATAAATCATGTAATCCTCTTGAGTGACAATTGTGTGAACAATATTGTTATTACGCGTAATCTGATTGAAAATGAACGCATTTAGTTATAAATTATGACCTAACTTACGTATAAAGTTGACTAGGATGTTCAAATTCATTAATGAATAGGTTTTGAATATTATATGTATACAATACACATAATTGTATACATAATATATATAC
Organism: Trichonephila inaurata madagascariensis; assembly: GCA_019973955.1. Taxonomy (NCBI): domain Eukaryota; kingdom Metazoa; phylum Arthropoda; class Arachnida; order Araneae; family Nephilidae; genus Trichonephila; species Trichonephila inaurata. Next base: position 484,257 of record BMAV01006317.1, read on the forward strand.
AATATTATGAGTATATTTTTGCGTACATATATTACATGTGTGCGATATAAACTAATAAGGTTATTTTAAATCTTTCACAGTTATTGAAATACGCGAAAGTATTACAGAATAAAATTTTGGAATGTATTACTTACAAAAATTATTTTTATTATTCTCAGATTTTTTTAAATTCTCACTTAGTTTAAAAGCTGCATTTAATTAGCTAGGAAAAAATGAGATTTAATTATACTCTAAGCTTCTAAGAGATTCATTTTTGGATGGGAAATCTCCACATAGAGAAAAATAGTAAATAACCACGAAAATGTATTTCAGAAATAAGGGATTGAAATATATCCTATTTTTTTCTTTATGCACACGTGCAAGGTATCATACTATATTTAAAGACTTATTAGGCGACGTAAGACCTATTTCAGATAATAATGTTTTAAGTAATACTTGTAAAAAAAATTAAATTACATTGAACACACTAGTGTAAGAGATAAATTTTTTTTCTTCATTTTTTTCGGTGTTAACTTGTTACATTTGGAGATATATCGATGAAAATTAACAAATTTACAGAAAGTAAATGGTATATTTTGATATTTATCAATTATCTTTTGATTTACTTAACTGTGGTTCAGAATTACGAGGCAAATAAATAATTATTTGGCAAAATATTTTAAATATTTAAATATTATTAAGTACAACAAAAAATTGTTTCGTACTTGTGTACTATTGCAACCATATCAGCAATATTGAATAGAACCGCGCGATTTCTAAAAATGGAATAAGCTCTGATTGGAATACATCGGCGAAAAATACTATTTGAAAAATAACATGTAATCATAAATAACTAATTATCAATAAAGAAAGAATAGTGAATTTCTACCATTCAGTTTTTTCTTATTTTATCATTAATTTAACATTATTAGTTTAGTTTAAGAAATAATAACATTAAAAAACTATATTTTTAATTTTATTACTTAAAAATATGGTTAAGTCCAGTTTCGCATTTTAGTATTCGAACTTGCCGTATGAACGAACAGTTAGTCTTGGAATTACGGCAGATGGAGAAATATGACAAGAATCACATGGCAGCCAATTCAGCGCCCACGACAAGAGTGAAACTGGATTTTCTAAATTGGTGAGTTATTTTAAAAGTTGGCATGGTTGCGATATTACGTAAATACTAAATTTTTTAAACGTTTGAAAGGTAAATCGTCGAAAAATTTAATATGTTTAAAGTATATAACATTTATGGTACTTGCGTATTATCGCAAACTATTGGCGACATAACATGAAACGAAATACATGGTTGCCAATTCAGCTCTTGCCGCACATGCGAAATCGGGGTTATTAACTTGGAAAATTATTTGAACGTGGGCCTTGTTGCGATAATACGTATGTACTCATTTTATTTATAAGTCCTATATCGTTAAATATAATGGAATGTATTGTCCTTCATTCATTATGTAGACAAAATATAAAACTTTTTAGAAAAAAAAATATATTTGCTAAAAAGAAAGCAGTATTCTTTGTAAAACCAGCAATGTTTTCTTTATAAATGAAAAATATATATTTATGTTCATAATCTCACTAATTGTAACATATTACCCATTTTAAGATTTGGATATTACTTTCCTTTATTCTAATTATTTAAAAAAATACTTTAAATTAATTAAAATACTCTTCTTTGAATTTTTAATAAATTTTAAAGTTTTATATTTTTATTAGCATGAAATTATTAGCAAATGTCATTTGAGAATTAAATGTTTATTAAAACAACATTTTTTTAAATAATTTTACTACTAAAATGGATTCTATCCCAAGAATTCATTTTGTAAATGAAACATTAATATTTTGCTTACCCGAAAAATATAGTAATGTCATAAAGGAATTACTAAATCTAAATTATTTTTTATAGATGAATATAATAAAAAACATCAGTCACTCTAAAAATATGCTACGTTCAAAAGTTCCACTCTTCTCCATTTTTTTTTCTATCCCCTGTATTTGTTGATGTTTTATTTCATGAAATAGTCATCATTAGGCTTAAGACTTTCTTGGGAAAAAAAGAAAAAACAGTATATTATAATCAAATTGTATTTTCCTTTACTAGTTGTAACTATTTTGGGAAAGAAAATATGATCTAAATAAAGGATAACATTTTTTTTAAAATCTGTATAAATGTTTAGATCTGTTTGAAGCGAAACAATTTTTGCTACCGTCTGAGTACTTTTTAACGAAACGATTCAAATGGTATTTTAAAATCGGAAATATAAAAATATAGAATTTCCAAGAACTATTTTCCAACGATCAAAAGAGAGCTTAGCGATAACTTAATAAAGTTTTAAAAAATGTTAACAGAGTTTCAATATTTTTTTTTTTAAAATTTTTTTTTTTTTTTTGCATTTTCAATACTTTTCGTACCATATTCTTTTAATAGGAATAGTTTGGAATAAATTTCTTCGTTTTCAATAAGTTTCTTAAAAATGGCGAGACTATGAAATGTCTTTTTATAGCGTGTTGCAGGACTTTAAATTTCAATATTGTTTTTTTAGAATCTCCAACTTTTCTTTCCCATTCTTCATAACTTTTTTAAAACTTTTTTTTTTTTATTCTTCATTTCTTGCTGTTCATTTTAGGTTCATAATTCAGTAAAATGAAAAAAAAAAAAAAAAGACTGATTTGTTTAAAATATTAAGTTCAGGAATTTCATTTTCAATTATGTATATTCTGCAACTTCAAATTAAATTTACTTCTGGAATTTATATTCTATTTCCATGCCATTTAATTATTTATATTGTTATTGCATGAAGCTGTTAGTTGTAATTGAAATGTTAAGCTTATTGCTTTTAACTACTATTTTAATACGTTATTTTCTCTTAACTATTTTTAATTCCACACCTTATACCTCACTAAAAATATATATTGTTATAAATTTTGTGCGATGGATTTTTAAAATAGAGTAAATAATTTATATCTGGATGTGTAGTACATTTATATTACTCTAATTTGTATTTTTATTAGGTTAAATTTGTAATATTCGCAAGCACAACGCCGTTCCTTGCATTACAATGGCGATTCAATGGAAACTTGGGCAAAATCTTTGCGATAGAGCCGAGATGACATCATTTTTGGCGATCATTTTGGTTACTTGGAGACCATGTTGGCGATCATTTTTGACCGAGTTTAATACATTATTGATTCTGGAAATTTGTGGACAAATCTAATAATATCACGATTCATGACGTAAGCGGATTTTTCCAAGAATAATTCGTTACGCCTATAAATAGTGAGTCACTCGCCGAAAGAGAGGTATTTCGAGCCTTGTACTTCTGAAGACAGGCCGTGTAGGGGATCGATGTACGTCAAATCTGGCGAGAGCTCAAACATACTACCGTAGGTGGGGTGTGCTTGCTAGCTCAAGTCGCGTCCTCGTCACTTGACCATGGTTCAGAATTAAGAGGACCATCACCACAGCCTTAGAGTAGCTTAACAGTGCGACATTAATCTTCACTCACTTGCCGAAACTGAAGTAGTCTCGTTGTGACCGTGAAAAGTCGACCAGCGGTTAGTTATTACTTCAGCCGTAGTGTAGGCAGAGTGAGTGCTTGTGAATAATCTTTTGCATTCTTATATTTCACACACTGATAGTTGAGTCTGAACGCCGTAGATGTAAAAGCCTTCTGTGATTTATTCTGCGAACATAGCTGCTGTATTTTAAGGATTGCTTTTCAACAATAAATTCTTATCTCTCCTGAAGAACTGTCTTGATCTTTGCGACTGATTGCATAAAATCATCGAACAATAATATTGTTCTAAATCTCACATTTGAAGTGATAATGTTTTTAAAAATTATGTAATATTTAGTCTCGTTCAGCTCGTCTTCATCTCTTTACACTGGTAGTTTTTGAAACTAGTGGTGGCTTATTTAAAATACATAAAAGTCAGAAATGTAGCATATGCAATAATTTAGCATATTTAATAAGATTGTAAACTTAGATATTGCAATGAACTTTTAATGAAAATTCATGAACTTGATTTTTGTTATTAAATTTTATGTAAACTTTTTTAAACTAACGATAATCTTATCTTGTTTCTTACATTAAAATTTACAAAACTTATGTATTATATACTTCCTACATATTTTACAGTTCTGCAAAGTTAATTATCAATTTCTTAAAAAACAGAAATTTAGAAGAAATATTCAATAATTGTAGGGTTTCATAAAAGAGTTTCTATAAATTTTTTCAGGTAAAAAATATCTAAATTTCTGTTTTGTGTTCATTTTTTACTCTTTCTAAAAATTATACACGATAAATGTGTTCTTTAATATTTTCATAATACAATAAAATTTATTTTCATGTACCAATTTTATTTGAAAAAAAAAACTTACTTTTTAAAATGATTAAGTTTATAAGTAAATATATATGATATTTACCCCGATTTCCCAATGTATTTTGTTATTAAAAATGAAAACCAAAATTTATATAAATAAAATAATTACCATTAAAATGCTACAAATTTTCTTCAGTAGTGAGATATATTTAACCAAATATTTACCTTAATATTTTATTTCAGTTTAAATATTTAATTAACCAATACCAAATTAAATATATACAGTGACTGCAATAATAATAATAATACAAATTAGAAATAATAATTTCTATCTTGTGATCTCTCCTAAAAGTAGATTTCTAACAAATGGATCTGATGTTGCCGCAAAAATCTCGTTGACGTCATACTCCAGTCGCGTAATCAAATTATGATGCAGGAACGTCTTAAGGCACAGTTAGCTGGGCCGAGGCCTAGTGCCTCGACCACAATTAGGGCCTCGTTCTGAACTCAGGCATAATAAGATAATGATTCGAATAATTTCAATGGTCAAATGTTTTTTCCTATTTGGCAATTTCGAACTATATGTCAACTGACTACGTGCGATGACGATCATCCATGTATATGCTTAGGCGACCACCAAACATTATCATTACTCCTTCTATCAAAAGGCGTCAGTCGGTCATGCCAGTTTATGCGATTGTATGTTATGCACAATTGTTTTTTTTTCGGGTTACTGTTAGTACGAATATTTGACAACGTATGCTATGTACTGTCTACTTTTAAGTAGAACCGACATTTGTGTAGGGACCCAAGGCCTACGTTTGAATAGGGAACCTGATTTGTCGAAGAGTTGACTCACTTTAAATCTGCCTTGGATCAAAGTCCTTCCATTAGCGAGGTGTGGAAGCTCAGAGCCGTCTTTGTTGCTTTACAGAGGTTACTTTACTCAACATTGCGACTTTAATAAACACATGCTAACTGTATTTAAATCGGGTAGAGGCCCTTTGAATCTCTTGTAAAATGGCTCGCTCTTACTTGAAAAGTGCTTATAGTATTTATTTCTCTATAATTCCTCCATTTCTGTTATATTCCTTCTCTCTCCCATTCATAGCACTTTATTCAAATATTTATGCTTATTTGCATGTAGCACATTTATTTGACAAAGCGAGGTTTTCAAATCAAACATTGTAATAAAGAAAATCAAGAAATTAAGAGAAAATGTAGGTGATAAACCATTATAAATGTAGTTCTCACAATAAAGATATTTCTGTGTTCCTTTGTAATGCTAAGAAGAGAAATGTTCGATTTTTCCTGCTTCTCATCTCAGATATTGATAACCATAAATATTTGTCGGAAAATTTAAATATATTAATCATATTAATAAAAAAAAAACAAGTAATATCTAAAAAAATAATTAAGTCAATTCCTACTTAGATCAACAAAGAAAATTTTATATTATCTACTTTTTATTAAATAGTTGCAATCAATATATAAATATGTAAATACATATGACAGAATCGCAACAATAAGTGGTAATTAATTTATATTAATTATCATTAAAGTATATTATTTTCATCCAAAACAATCGTGTATATAAAATTTCATTTCAACTGATGCTTTAAAACGTGACAAAAAAAAATATTTTAAAGTCTTAACCCAAGTCGCTAAAAATGCAACCAACGTGGCCGTAACTGTTATTATTTAAATAATTAGTTTTAGTCAATTAATTTTAATTGATTATAATTAAGTTATCGTATTTTTACCCAAAACAATAATATATAGAAAATTTCAGCTCAAATGAGCGCTTTAAAATGTGAGAAAAAAACCTTTTCAAGTTTTGACACAAGTCGCCAAATTAGTTGCTAAGTCACCAAAAAGGAGTCCAAAATCAATTAATTTTATTAATGATAGTTAAATTATTGTATTGCCATCCAAAATAATCACGTATATAAAATTTCAGCTCAATTGAGCGCTTTAAAATGTATTTTATTAACGATTAAAAATTCCATCAATATAAGTAAATAAATATATAGTGAGCTAATAATAGGAATTGAACAATTTATAATTATGAAGCAAAATAGGTGTAAACTCTTTAGTTTCTAATTATAATTTATGAATGATACTTTAAGTATTTTATTGTATCAAGTCGTATTTTATTGTATTACAAACAAAGATTTACGAAATATTTTCAAAAATAAAAGTATAAGTATTTGAAAAGTTTCCTGGTCAACTTAGATGTTTCTTTTTTCGTTCAACATCTGTTAAGATGCCACTTGAATTTGCTATGATGCAGCCATATTTACAAATCAATTCATAAATTACTATAACGGTATTAATCTAATATACATACTCACATGCAAAATTAATCATTTAATTGATATAGTTTGTTTGTGATTGGATATTATATAGTAAAATGACACATCAACTAATAACATTTACTTATAATTAAGAAAATTACTAATGTTTCCACTCAAACAGTTTTCAGAAACAAATTCATTTTATGTTGTAGCATTTCCTAAATACTTTTAAAGTGATCGAACAAATTTTCTGCCAAATTCCAGAACTGTTTCCGGTTTAGAACCCAGAAGCGTTAGTTTCTTTCCACAGAATTTCACGGCGAATACTCGCACACAGTTCATCTAATTGCACCGCAACCTTAGATATCTCTTAATTGAATTCCGCGAAAATTCTCACCGTAGTAACTTCGTTAAATCTCAATTTATCTCACTGTGTTGTCTCTCACGCTACAAGTCCATCCTTTCTCACCTCACACACCATGGTCAAGTGAAAAGATAAATTCTTTGATTCCAATCCTTCGGTAGAAATCTCGTTCTTCACTGAAACATTACGCATTTAACAACGGGTGAAGTTAATGAATGAATTTGTATATAATCTCTTCGAGCTATAGTTAAACATAACCTTAAACTAATTTATTAGAACTACTCGTCTCTCAGTAACAAAGGTTAACAAACCCTGTACCCATGGATTCCTTCATGTACAAAAATATTGCGGTCCCCAAGTGCAAGAACTATATTTAAATGCACAAGGCGTCTCGGGATGTTAACTTTCTCTCGAGGACTGAAAATATAAACAATCTTCAAAATGGAAAAAATTCTTTGAAATTTATTATTTATAAAGGAAAAAAACACATTATTTATAAAGTAATTAAGCTTCAAAAAGTATAAAATGTTTAAAATATAATCATAATTTTAAAAATTATAGGCATATTAAAAGAATGAATATTTCTTACAGAAATGTTTCTTAAGTCTTATGTTGTGCATGATATTTTCTAAAATAGTAGTACTAGTAAAATAAGATAATTTATAAAGTTAAATGTACCTTTATTATACTGTAGCTATTTTTATATAAATAAAATAATAAATTATATTTTTTTAAAAATAAAAAAAAAATTCATTTTTAATTTTTTTAAAAAATTTCAATATTTTTCAAATATTTTGAAATAAAAAGATATATAATACTAAAACTAGGTATATTTAAAGAGAGAGATACATTTCATAACTCTACAAAGTTTTATACATCAAAGGCTACTTTTTTTAGAAAATAGCATGCGCAACGTAAAAATTATTAATATTTATTACATAAGTGCTTCTTATTTTCATAGGCCTATAATTTTTAAAATTATGATTATATTTAAAACACATTTTGTACCTTTTTGAAATCTTATTCCTTTATAAATAATGTGTAAAAAGATTCGAATTATTTAATTTTAACTTCAAACAATTATATCTATTTGAAAATTGCTTTTATTTTCAGCCTTCGAGATAAAATTAACACCCCTGAGACCCCATAACAGAAAAGTTACAAATTTAACTTTGATGGGTGTGTCCGAAAAATGGTATTGATAAGGATTATAAAAAGATTATTTTGTAAATGAACTTTATCCCTGGTGGTCAGCCCAATATTTTTCTTTATAATTATTTTTATTCTACACTATAAAATTCGTAATTCCAGTGAAACGTTAAATTAAGAGAAAATATACTCATTTACTTTTAAGGACTTTAAAATTTTCTTTGATAATTTAAGAAAAAATACAATCAAACTGAGCTAAAATGTTTCAAATGTGCGTGACGTTAATAAAGGGCACAGATCACAGAACCTATCCCTAACATTACAGGGATGTTATTTTCATGCAAAACTGTCATTTTGTTCCAATGAATGTAATTTTATTGTCATTTTGTGATCGACAAATAGCATGTTGAACTTTTTCTTGCTGGTGTCTTTTTCACAGGGGGAAGTGCATCCTATGTTAATTTCTTGATGGGTTTTTTAGGTAGCATTTGAAGGCATTACTTCAACGCAAACGTTTCGTGTTCATCACTTTGCACTGATTTACTTTCATTATCATGATTAATATGCATTATTTCATAAGGTTCTACTCTTGCTTGATCAGTTTCAATTTCATCCGCTTGAGATCACATGCCTGCATTTTGCCCATTTTCTGTTCCTTTACATTTATAAACCATAATGATTCGTACAACACCGCAATCAAAACCACTAAGGCGTTCACAAGGGGAACATGTAGCCTGTTCATAGAAAGTATTTTGGAACGAAAAGGGTATCGTGGGAAACTCAGTCCCCCCAAGTACCTTGAGGTTGTAAGAAAACGTTTGCCATTCCCAAAAAAAGAGGTATGTAAGGGACAACTACATTTTAGTTTACAGGAAGACTGCCATAGAGGAGGAAACTGATAAGGTCATTTGTTATAACTAAACAGTTTACCCAGAATCAAAGATTTTGTGAACTTGGGGTGATTGTGAGACACGAGACCACTCCCGGGTTAAATGTAAAACTGAAAAATTACAAATTTTTACTTGGGTGTATGTGTCCTGAACAAGATATTGATAAGGGTTATTAAAAAATTATTGTTCTACAAATAAACTAACAAAAATATAACATGGATTACTAAACTTAGGTGCAAGACATCAGTTGTATTCAAAAAAAGACTTGCTTAACTCACATTATATTCACAATATAAACAATAACACTGCTTTTGGTCCCGACTTTTTGTATTCACTTCACATCTCTCGACACTTGAAGACTTCCATACTTTCGATAAGTTCAGTCAAGTTTAGATTCCGTTTCTATATGAACATTATAGATGGCAGCATACGCAATCAACCCGACTTCCGTCGTGCAACCCTCGTCATTTTCTTGTATTTTATGCACCTATCTAAAAAAATTTAAACCGTAAGGACCGTGAAGGATTTATATAGTCTTGACTGGTTTATTTTACTATTTTAAACTTTCATAATAAAATACATGGTACCATGTATTTTATTTTTAATCCAAATCTTTTGAGAACCCCATAAAGTTGTCCATACCTCCAACCCCCCAAATTTAAATTTTTCATGAATCCCTTCAACTGTTACAAAGGTCTCTAGGGGTGCATAAAAACTACTGTGACGTTTTCGCGTAACACAGCTGAAGAATCGGATAATTTTTGTGGATAGGATTACACCGTTCTTATGCATACTTACAGCCCTAAATATTACGGTTTCTTGTAATCTGACATCGCCCCAGCAACCTATGGCTATGAGAAAACTCAACGGCTGGACACACCTGTGAGCCGGAAACTGACTGTAATTCGAGATGTCAGAAAGAAAACAAGTGTGGAGTGGGGGGAAAGGAGATTCCTTGGAAAACACAGAAGAGAACGGTTGGGTTACATTATCTCTAAAAAAATAATATATTTTGAACACTAATAGAGTGCTCAGTATTATAAATTACTTCAATGTTAATGTATATAATGTGATTAATAGCTGTGAGTTAAATAAAATAAATATTTAACTTCCACGAAATCTCACTCTGCCATTAATTTTCTCAAAAGTCACCCTGCTTTGGGAGCTTGTTCTATACATAGTGAGAACAAATACTTCAGCATTTCTTCAAAGATAATTTTCTTATTTTGATTTATTCCATAATTTCCAAGAATGATTGTTAATCTATATATGATGGGTATCAATATTACCACCGCAGTCTCGTAAATATAAGGCTTGGTTCAAATATCTACCAAGTAGTTCCTTCTTCCAATAACTGCATTTTTATATGATATACGTTAAAACCAAGAAATTTAATTGCTTGATCCATAATGAATTAAAAGATATAATACTTTATAGCTTTATGCTTTAGTAGACAGGTAGTCACTATTTCAAATAAAAAAAAAGTATGGATCAAAATCAACCAGTGAGTTTTATCTTCTCATAGCTATCTTTTGATCATATGGTCTGTCACAAAATCCATTTGAATTTACCAACCCCAACCAATTTACCAATTTGAAACCCCAAATGAATTTATTGAACTTTCTTATTTTCAGAAGAAGAATGAGGTCAAAATAAATTATTGTTCACCCTTATTTATTAATCTAAAAAATCCCTGAAGCTCAGAGGGCATGTTACCTTATTATTGTCCAACGGCACATAATATTATTAACTCATGAGAAGGCGCGCACACGATACTAACGTTAGTGGACTCGCAGGTTGACTGAGTCATCCCAATCCTTTTTTAATAATTTTTATTGTACACTATAAAAATCGTAATTGCACTGAATAATTGAACTAAGAGAGAGTATATTTACCTACTTTTAAGGACTTTTAAATTTTCAGTAATAATTTGAGAAAAAAATCCAGTCAAACTTAACTAAATGTTTCAAATGTGTGTGGATTTAATAAAGGACACAAACCACACACACACTTTTCACTAACATTACAGGAAAGATATTTGCCTACAATACTACCATATTTTGTTCAAGTTATTGTAGTTTTTTTGTCCTTTGATGATGGACAGATAGCATTTTGAGCTTTTTCTTGCTTGTGTCTTTTTGACACGGCGCAATGTGTCTTGGGGTACTCTTGTGACTTTATATCTTTCTTGATGGATTTTTTAGGTAGCATTTGAAAGCTTTTCTTTCAATTCAAAAGTTTCATGTTCGTCACTTTTTTTCAAATTTACTTTCACTAACATGATAAATATTCATTATTTCATCAAGTCATTCTTTGATTGATCAGTTTCAACTTCATCCACCAAAAATGCCAGATGCTCATTTCCTTTTTCAATATTCCGACTATTCGCTCACAATCTCTATATATTTATTTATATCTTGGTGGAATTTTCAATCGTTATAATAAAATACATTTTAATTCGCTCAATTGAGCTGACATTTTATATACAGGATTATTTTGGATGACAATACAATAATATAATAATAATTAATAAAAATAAATTGATTAAAACTAATTATTTAAAGAACTATAAATACCACACAACCACGTTGGCATCATTTTTGGCGACTTAGCGACCTATTTGACGACTTGTGTCAAAACTTGAAAAAAAAATTTTTTCTCACTTGTTAAAGTATTCAGTTGAACTAAAATTTATATAGGATGACAATAAAATAATATAATAATGATTAATAAAAAGTGATTGATTAAAACTAATTATTTAAAGAATTACAAATACACACAACCATGTTGGCATCAATTTTGGTGCCTTGTGTCAAAACTTGAAAAAATTTTTTTTCTCACGTGCTAAAGTATTCAGTTGAACTGAAATTTATATACACGATTGTTTTGGATGACAATACGATACTTTAATGATAATTAATAAAAAATAATTACCACTAAATGTTGTGATTCTGTCCTATGTATATACATATTTATATTAATTGTATAATACATACATATTTATATAAATATGTATGTATATACATATTTATATTAACTATTTAATAAAAAGTAGGTAAAATAAAAATTTTCTTTGTTGATTTAAGTAGGAATTGACTTAATTTTTTTTATATATTACTTGTTTCATATTTACTTTCACTAACGATTACTATCCATTATTTCATCAAGTTCATTCCTTTGCTTGATCAGTTTCATTTTCATCCACCAGAAATGGTAAATGCTCATTTCTTTTCTTTTCTTTTTTTTATATTCTGCTTATTTACACTTAAAGAACATATTGAGTCATACAATACAGGTATTGCAACTAATAAGTCATTCAAATGGACCAAGTGTAGGCAGTTCATAGAAAATATTTTGTAACAAAAGTGATCTCGCGGGGAACTGAGTCTCTCACCCCAAGTACCTTAATATTGTAAGAAAACGTTTGCCATTCCCAAAAATAATTTAGTTTGCATGAAGACTGTCATATAGGATGATACTGATGTCATTTGTAACAAATAAACAGTTCCCCAGAATTATAGTATTCTTGAGCTTGGGTGTACCCTGTGCCCCGCGTGACCACTCCCAGATTAACCATCAATGGATAAGAAAGAAGGCACATAAAAGAATGCTTCGGTTTTCAAAATAAATTTTTTCTCAAAATTGTTTTCTGAGAGAAAAGAAAAATTACAGATAAATATAGGGTAGATACCATCTAACATTTTCTTAATCCAAAAATACAAGGAATAGCTGTACTGTTTTATGTAGGTTATAATAGAGAAACTATAGTATTTCAAATATATAGTTAAAACATTGCAAGATGCTCGATGATTATTATTATATTTTTCTATTAATCGAGTACGTGTTCGTGGGCTTCTGCTGTACTTGCGTTACATAAATGTTTTGGCTTATTTTATTATATCCATTGACATATTTATTTCAATATAGTTGCGTTTGGAGACATAAGATCTTTCACATATATTATTGGAACTAAATCAATAACACACATCTCTAATTAATTTTATTGATATTTGTATGATGTTTAATTATAATGGGTTAAAATAATTTCACATTCTTGTTAATGCAAAGTCAGTCATTCTTCGTTGACATAACAATTGCTACTATAAATTGAATACATTTAATTAAACGTAAAATTAATTGTATTTGACTCAAACACATGTTATGTAGCTATATTAATAATGTTTAGTATAATTACAGGATGAATAAATAACTTAAACTAGTATTCAAAATTAGTTAGAGAAAGGGCTCGATATACCCTAGTGTTCAAAACTGAACGTTCAATTTTGTCTGCCCATTTCCAGAGAAGTAGCAGATAAAATTTAAATTGTGTATTTATACAAGTCTGTTATAGATTTAAAAATGTAAATTACGTTGAAAAATAAACCGTCTGAGTTTCTGGATGGTTCTGAAAGGAAAAGGCGAAATAAAATGTTTTCAAAGGTACTTTAAAGGTTTAAAACTGGAGATCTGACTGATCCATGAATCGAGGAGCCTCTCTTTCTAGAAACTTGTCCACCAAATAAGCCTTACGTAGGTAAGCATGCTTAAAAATGAAATCAAAAATGTTTATGCAGCGTAAAAAACGGTTATAATTTCAGAACTTTTTTTCTTACACTCTCAGAGTTTGTAGCATAGGCATGACAGTCTGAGCAACGTCACGGATTCGTGGCTGGCGTCTCACGAACTCAAGTCCTAGTACCCTTAAGGACATTAGGACTTGAGAAAACTCACCATGTAGAGGGTCTGGTTCACGTTAAATCTGACAAGGCTCTATGTTCTGCCATCGCCGTCCTTATAACTAGACCATGGCTATTACTTCCGAGGTCTGTTGCTTTGTAGTACGGCGTTAAGCACTCGCTCACCAGTTGTATTTTATTAAAATGTTTGAAAGATGAATAGTATTTGTATTCCATTAAAATTATGGGTTGTACGATTTGTAACAATTTTTCAGTTTTCGAAAAGATATCTGAATAATTTTCTTGATCACTTTTTAAATAAGTTTTTTTAAAAAATCTGAGCAATTTAAATTTTTTTTCTGGAGAATGTGTACAAAGATTTCTTAATATATTTTTATGCAAATGATTTATTACTTTTTTGTGATATAATGAAAGTTAGATTAAATATATTGTAGGTGAACAGCAAACAAAGAGGTATAGAAAATCTACAATAATCTCTAAGACCTCCTGAATCTTACTTCCTGTGTTTATGAAAGACAATAAAACCCGTGACACAATAAAATTCTCAAGATTTCAAAGATTAAACACTGAATATCACCAAAAAAAAAAAAAACGTAAACTCTGGAGGTAAACATAAAAATCAAATCCATACGTAACACGAAAAAAAAAACATCTTATAGAAAATAATAAATAAATTATTGCAGATATCTTTACGAAAAACAGATTTTAGAAATATCTATCCGATATGAATATCCAATAGAATACTAAACATTCAAAAGAAAATTTTTATAAGAATAATTCAACCATTCAATGTATAGCAAATCGAAACAAAGGCTTTTTATACAATTATACAAATATGTATTATTTTCCGAGATATATTGGAACCCGTTTAAATATTCATTACAAAATAACCATTTATTTTTCTTGTATCTACATACAGATTCTTCCGAGAACTAGAGGTAAATCTTCCATGCTTAATTCTTATATTTAAATCTTTTTGTTAAACGTTATCTTTCAATCGAAGGGAGTATTCTAAAGAATGACAAAAATAAATAAGTAACAAGTAAAATTTCCAATTTACTTAATATAATTGGAGCTAAGGAATGCAAGTGTGACTTTTTAATAATTATACTTATTATTTTCAAAATCCGATCGATACTCTGCTCTCTTGGTTATATTTTTTAGCAGAAATCTTGATTCTTTTTAAAATTAATGCGCTTTCGCGAGAAAAAATTGCTGCTGTTCATTTATAGCATATCTTGTTAAAATATAGTCACTATTGGAAAACAATAAAGATGTTCAATTGATAAAGAAAAGTAAGGCGTAATTGGTTGGAGACAAAGGAGCAGAATTGCTTTGTTCTTTAGATAAGGGCCTGATTTATATCTGTTAAAAATAAATTCGTTTCTCTTATATGTATATTTTTTATTACATGTAGGGACAACATTTCCTTTGATTTGTGTAATGAACTAAATCCATCATGGGCAACATGATAAAGTCAATCTCGTGTTATCCATTGAATTCAAAACTGAAATTAAACTAAACTATACCTGCTGTTTTATTTATAAAATTTAAATACAATATTAAATTTTGTAATTGGGTAACGGTGTTCAAGTGTAACGAGGAAAAAATCCATCAAAAAGATTTTAAAATCTTATTTTATACACATGTAATTTTAAATCGTGTATTTTGTTTCAAACGTGCATTATTATTGTTGACAAATATAAACTTTATAAAAGAAAGTTTCTGCAAAAATCAAAAGCTGGCAACAGCGAAAGTTGTTTTATTTTCCTATTTATTATTTGCTTTAAATTAATAATTTATATACCCTATTCTTTCTGAATTCTAATTTTATTTTGTTGATATAAAATCACATTTATTATAAATTATATTACTTAAGTTTGCATATCTACTAATTATTCTAACTGCAAGAATTCTTCGAAGTATTATTAAAGTTTCGAGAGTATTATTGAAACGTATTTTTGTCAGTCTTGTTCTGTTGATCTCCACCAATAAATTTTCAAGTCTTAGAAATCGTATAAGGTATCAGAATAAGTGTTTTTAGTCAACATGTATAATATTCAATCTATTTCTGTAACAATGGGAAAAATGTGTATATAAATGGTTTTGTTGATATCTCGAAAAACTTGAAGTGATACCTTACTGTTACCAAAATTTAAATCCCACCAAGCGAACTTTTTGCTTATGGCATACAAAATGTAAACAAATAAAAGCTCTTTACTGCTACTTGCAACTAATACTCAATAATCAGTAGTAATTAATGAACTATTACTTAACCCACGCCGATGATGCTGAAAAGTGGTTGCACTTGACGATATTGGGGTTGAATGCTACGTTTGGCAATTTATCACCTACACCCAGCTAATCGAACAATGCATTTTAAATGTGAAAAAAATCTAATCTAAGTTTTATTTCGAAATTAATTTTATGATTGTACAAAATTCATCGTATAGTAACTAAAGTAACTCTCCTTCTAAATATAGTCTTTACCCAAAATTCCTGAACTTTTCATTTTTTGGACGGGAATAAAAGACGACTCAAGCTACCTGAAAATCCATTCCATACATCGGTATATAACACATCTTCTCCGAGAGCGATCAAAAATGTATTTTGATTTCTATTAGTTGAGACATATCTCAAACCGGTTTTACTCTCAACATTCTCTAACCAAACAATCCAGCTTACTAAGAAAATATCTCGTGCATAAGAAAATGCAAACTAGAAAAAAAAATATATTCTCCATTGTTGAAACTAGCTATAAATCGATCTGGTGCTTTGTGTTCGATAGGTGTGCATCGAACCATTATTTTTTTCTTCTATGGACAACCACTACGAAAAAAGCATTGGAGCAATTTCTGTGCATAATTTTAACATTTTCTCTTTTCGGTACAAATTAGTAGGAAATATTCTTTTTATATTTCACCAAAACAAATAAACTGCTTCGCATTCTTTTGTTATATGTATTATGTTACAAATTTTAAAATATTTATTATCATTTACATTTCAATTAAAAAGCTCAAACTCGTTGTCTCACCAAATTGTGAAGTTTATCAAAAATTTAACAGCAAAATCCTTCTAGAAATCGTTGTATAAAGTATGAAACTGAATTAAATTATTGAAAATTTCATTTTAGGTGACTAGCTTGGAACTGCAATTTTGAAAAACCATATAAATGATATTTTTTTCTCACGTTTAGTGTCCCTTTATTTAAACTATACATATAAAATTATTTTGAGAGCATATTACTAGAAAAAGTTACTTAAACAAATTTTTCGAAAAAATAAACCAAGAAAGACATTTTTCAATCATTCTCATTTTATGAAAATGGCATCTATAATATTTTCCCTATATATAGGTAGGTTTTCTATGCAGATAATTAATTACTATTTTGGGAAAAATCACTTTTTCAGAGTTACTATCATTTAAAATAATAATAAAAGTTTTTTTTTAAATTTTCTGTACTCTGATATACTTAAAATATGAATAAATCCGGTCCCATATTAAGAGGGGTGCTTGATAAGTAAGGTATCCAATAGTATAAAATAAATTTACGACAAGGTAAAATGATAACAGAGGTATCAAAATGAAAGAAATTTATTACTCTTATATATTGTAAACTCTTTTCTCAACAAAGTCACAACTAACAGCTAGATATTTGTTCAATCATTCGATCCGTTTCTTCATTCCGTCCATGGAGATAGATTCTGGTTGGATGCGTATCCACATTTGCGTATGGCTGCCTGAATTTCAGCATCCATTGAAAACAATGACCTTTCAACGTCTTCAATTTTGGGAACAACCAAAAGTCCTACGGTGCCAAATCTGGGATGTATGGAGTCACTGTGAATATTCGTTTTCCCAAGGCATTCCGTGTTTGTGCACTACAATGCGGTTTTGCATTGTTTTGATGCAAAAAAGACGTTTCTTTCAAGTCTGATTCTGGGGATACGTTGCTTGAGTGAGCGTAATGTTGGCCAGTACCTATCGTAATTCATCAATTCGTTTATCAGAAATTCCGTGAAAAGCACACCACTTGCATCCCAAAAGATTGTGAGCATGACATTTCTTGCTGATATTAAACTCTTGACACTCGGTGAACCACGAATGACGATATTCCATGGATTGCCTCTTGTTTTCTGTCATAATGATGAATCCAGGATGCCAAATTTCAGGGAGCCGTGTGCAAATGGATACGCAGCCTACTAGAATCTTTTTTCATGGGCGGAATGAAGAAATGGATACAACGATTGAATAAATGTGTAGCTGTTAGGAGTAACTATGTTGAGAAATGAGCTTACAATATGTAATAAATTTCATTTATTCTGAGTTCTATTTTACTGTTTTACCTTGTCGGAAGCTTATTTTATACTATTGGAGACTTACTTCGCAATCGCCCCTCCTATACATTTCGAAATTCCTAGTTCAATCTCTGTAGAAAAGTCTTCATTTTTGCAAGGAAAAAAATTCTATATTTGGTTATATTTTGGGAATATGCTTTTTTCACTCTGAAATTTCTTGGATATGAATGTATTAAAAATGTAATTTTAAATTTGAGTTTCATTTAGAAATTATAAAGCATAATAGTGTATTTTAAATTTATTTAAGAAACTGAGACAATGATTGATAAAATATTTTGTATTATAATGGGTATTTTAAACGATATATTGACAAAAGCTTGTGTCAGCTTTGAATTTTTCAGTTATTTCAAGAGTAAATACCTTGTTTAAAGGTTTTGCATGAATTATTATATTGTAATTAAAATAATGTATTTCTTAAATTTTGTTAAGTAGTCCAATATAAAACAGTAAGAAAAAAGACCATCAATAATATGGTTTTTAAGTACAATATTATAATTACAGAACATCTGATAGTAATAAATTAGCTTAGAGCTTTGAGAGAGAGAGTATAAATATCCTTTCTTTTACGTTAGATACGAATAATAATAAATGATGATAATTATGAGAGAGATGACAATGATTATTCATATAGTCATAACAGTTCTTTGAATATAGTTATTATAATTATTAGACTTCCTGAGGAATCACTTGAATAATTTCGTCCACACAAGACCTTTGATTCTAGTAAGCACTCACAATAATTCAGGCTGCGAAATTTAATCACCCTTCTATTCATCAAATATATTTACAACTCGCAGCTTAGAATGAATAATGTAAGCAAACTAAATTAAATAGAATATATTTGTCTGTTGTAGTTAATAGAATTTTGACTTTTTTAAATAAGAAAATTAGGATATAAATTGCAAAGACTCGGAAAGCCACTTCAACGGACCTTGAATTAGAAAGTGGATTTGTTTGTAACACCGCAAGTATCCCCACGGACAGTTTGGAAACAGTGGCAAGAGTTTGGCAAGACTGTTCTACGTGGTGACCATTATTGCATTAACACTTCACCTTACAACTTAGACCAGTGCTTCTCAAACTTTCACTACTGGTGACCCAATTTTCAATCATAATTTTTATCGCCCCCGCCCTTATATAATAATAATGCACTTTGTCGCTAAAGTTACCATACGATCTTAATCATAAACCGTACAAATTCACAAGAAAGTATTAAATTTTATATTTGTTACTTTTAAGTAATATATATTTTAAGGGGATGGTGGACCTTCAAAATCTCAAAATTTTCAAAATTGCGTTTTTATTTTTTATACTAATAATATTCCATATATTTCACAAATGATTCTGTCGAAGAATTTTTCATTTTGATGAATAGTTACTGAGTTAGAGGATCTATGAATTAAACATGGCGCTATCGAACATTTAAATGGGCGTGGCACCTGTCATTTGAACGTAAACAAGCTATTGAATTTAGTTTTAGCATATGCTTAGCCTCTATTTTTTTCATTACACATTTTATGAAAAGGATGCGAATAGAAACTTCAACTTCTACTTGATTGTTTGTTTACATCGTTTAGCGCGTTGTTTCATACCCTGTTATAACATAGCATATTTATTCGTTTTAGACGTAATATTTCTTTAAAAAGTTTTCCTATTTTGGATTGAACACTGACTAAAATTTTTCTTGATAAATTAATTTAGTATTTGTAATGCACAGAATCAGTTCTCGATATCATGTGCCAAAAGCAAGGCATCAAAACGTAAATGCAGGCTTTGCTAAAAGCAAAGAAGAGTGGGCCCCAGGACAATTAGAACTGGAGCATCCAAGTTTTCATGACAATGACCTAATGCAACTTGTCATGCATCCTCTATATGTAAATAATGCAGAAGTAAATACTTGCACATTAAATTCTGGGTGATTGAATGCAGCAACAAAAAAGAAAGCTGTCTTTTTGTCACACACTTCTGTAAAACATTTGGCAAATGAACAAGATGATACAACTTATGTATTAGTTGATACAAACATATGGAAGAATTTACTGTCGACTGTAAAGTGCCCTAAATGTGATATGAAGGATTTAAAATCATAAAACAACGCAGTTGGGTATGGCATAAAAACTAGTGTTGGTTTGCTCCAGTTTGAGGATTTTAAATTCCTCATTTTCCAGTGCTCTTTAAAAAAAAAATTTTGACATTAACAAAAATGGTTTCGTCTTTTTAAGACTTGAAAAGGACACGCGGGATTGGAACTATTTGCATTAGTGACTGGTAGGAATGCAATGGACAAAAATTTTTTTCGAAGCACATTAAAATTTTGTCCGAAGAAAATGGAGATAAAACATCAGATCCTTGAAGTAGCAAGAAATATTGTGGAAGCAACATCTTGATTTAAATGATGAAGAAAAAAAGGAAACAGGTGTTTTAGACATTACTGTCATTTGATGGATCTTGGCAAAAGCGGGCTATAAATCACGTACGGATAGGAGTTGTTATTGATTTATTGACAGGTTTAGTTATTGATTACGAAATCCTATCAAAGTATTGTACAGAATGTACTGCCGCAGCAAGAGACCCGGGCGATAGTCCAGATTTTGAAATTTTGGGTATGAAGGTCACAAATCTGAATGTCAAATAAATCATCCAGGTTCCTCATCTAGTATGGAATGGAAGCTGCTGCAATTTTGTGGCAAAGATCCATCAAAGAGTGTAATATGTGTTATATCTGTATATTTTTGATGGAGATTCAAAACATTCCAACATCTGATGTCGTTGAACATCTAGGAAAAGGTAAAACCGTTTAAAAAAGAGGAATGTATCAACCATATCTCCAAGCGCCTAGGAACTGGTTTACGCAGCAAAGTGAAAGAGTGGCGAAGCAAAGGTGTTTGCATTGGTGGCAAAAGGTTGGTAGCTAAAAGAAAAACCCCAATAGTTAAGCTTAACTAATTTTACAGAAAAGCCATTAAAGAAATTATAAAGATGTCGAAAAAAAGAAAAGTGCTATTTACGCCACACTTTATCATTGTTCCTCCACAGACGCCAAACCGAACACAACAAATGTCCTAATGGAAAACTTTTTTTTGCTGTGTTTTCAAAAGAGCTTTAGCAAATGGAGAATCCCCCGAAAGTCATTCAGTTATGAAGACAAAATTAACTGAGGAGGTTGTTGCAAAGATTCTCCCTGTGTATCAGCGATTAGCAAGCAACGAGATATTGTCTCGGTGACTTCAGGTAAGAGTCAAAATGCAAATGAAAGTTTGCACAGTTGATCTGAGTCACTGCCCAAAAAAAAAGTTTCCAATCAAAGAAAAGACTGGAAATATCTGTTGTAACAGCAGTTAGTGAATTCAATTTTGGATCCCTGTTTACCTTGAAACATGTACATCAGAATGCTTCATTACCCTCGATGCAAATCAGTGGAGTAAGAGATGAGCGTCGATTAAAGCAAAGCAGAAATAAAACTTTTTTAAACAGCAAAAGATAAAAGAACTATGAAGCTAAAATCTGAAATAAAATAGAAAACAAAAATATAAAAATCTGAAGGATTGTCATACTGTGCTGGTCAATTTTAAGTGAATGTTTTGCCACGCTATATTTTTGTATAAGTATCAGCTTTGGGTGCATGTTACTTGAATTATTGAATATATAACTAAATATAAAAATTATTTAAATATTTTTGATTTTCATAAAAATCTCTTTATATGTTTGATTTTCAAAAAAGGTAAGTAATTCTTAAAATTTTGCTTTATTTTTATTTTACTCAAATAAATGTTTAAAATGCATTTTTCTCAGTTCTAATTTCTTTTCCTTATTACGTAAAATGCTCCTTGCGTTTCAAAATCATGTCGTATCTCATAGAAATTTTAACAAGTTATGAAAGATAATGTAATTCACAAAATTGTGCATTAGTTTTCAAAAAAATTTAACGGATCATATTTACGTTGTTTTGAATACCTTGAATATGTGATAATTGGTGAAATATTTCATATAGTAAAAGAAAATTTATCTTTTTTTATCAAATTTTATTCTGAATTTAAAATCCATGCACAGATATATTTAGTTATAGTTCATATATATATAAAACAAAAATTATGTACTTATCTTAAAAATTGATGCGCAAGGAGCATTTTTAAAAGTTTAAATATTAAATTTTTTTAAAAATCAAATTATAATTTTTTTTAAAAAATATATTTAAATTGTGAAATATATAGATCATTTACTATATTGATTCCAATTCCAGCTAATTAAGCTAACAATTTAAGAAATTAATTTCAAAGGTCCACCGTCCCCTTAAGCAAATTATATACTTTTAAAAGTAATACGATAATTATCATGTTATTTTTCGTATCTATAATTTTTAAATTGGAACAGATTGCAAAATGATATTTGTTTAAAGATTTATTTCTTCCATCATCCATTTCTAAGAGTTTAAATGTCATTAGAAAAATAGTCTAGTCTATGTTGCTCTCTTATCATATCCGTCACAACTAGCATTCTCGCGAACGTCTGCGTGAGTTTGGGCAAACTGACATCTGCGACAAAATCCGACATTTGCGCAAAACGTGTAATTGCAAATGTTGGTATTTTTTACCTTTGCAGACCTAGCTTATTCCCCAGGAGCTGGTATCACTTTTTAGTACGGCACCGTATAATAGGCGATACCAATTGCCGCAAGTAATTTTGATGCCCAGTTTCCTCCTCAGAGGGAGGTACCTGAGCTCTGACGATTCTAAATTGAACTTAAGAATTTCTCTTAAGAATTTTGGCAGCCAAGCCAAACGGGCACTTCAAGGGACTTTTTACAAGCCGAATAATCATACGACATGGCCGTTAATGACCGCTGTCGATTTTCTGCATCCTGAAAATTCACCGACATGGTGTGGGGTCGAACCCGCAACCTTAGGTGCAGATGGCCAGCGACAAACCAACTACGCCACCCAGTCGGCACTTGCGGAATTGTAAAATGTAAAATGATTTTTTTAAATGAATGCTCCTATTATAGATAGATTTAAGCGAACTGTAATTGTAATCCACACAAATTAGCATTTATTATTAATGTTAAATAATGAAAAAGAATGTAAAATTCCGATAAAGAATAATTGTGTTATTTTTAATATTTAAAACGAGAAGACTTCAAAATGTTTTAACCCGGGAGCACACGCGCATTCGATACTAATGGTAATAGTCGCGTGGGGTGACGGAGTCACCCTGAAGATTTTTTTACAATTGTTTTTATTGTACACAATAAAAATCACAATTCCAGTGAATAATTTAACGGAGACGAAGTATACTTACCTATTTTCTACCTTTCTGCATTGATACTTTGAGAAAAATTCCAATATAACCGAATTAAAACGTTTCTAAGGTACGCAACCTTAATAAAGGACACAAATCACAGAAACTTTTCACTAACGTTACAGGAATGATATCTGCGAACAAAACTGTCATATTTTGTTCAAATCTTTGTAGTTTGTATCCCGTGCGAACGCTCCCGGGTTAAATGTTTAATCAATGTAAAACTATGAATGTTAAGTTCTAAAAATGAATTATATAAAACGTTTTTCACACACACATCATGCTTTACATGTTTCAGAATATTCATAAAAATAAATATTGACCAAATAATCCTTCAAAGTGGTTTCTATGCTTTTCGAAATGTCATATAACTCTTTCGTATAAGCGCATTATTTACAACTTCCCTAAATGAAAAATAAAGACATAAAAAAGGAAAGAAATAACGATACCAATAAGTTCGAAGGTCAAACAGATGAATTTTTTATCTTCCTGGAATGTTTCTCTGGGTCTGGGTTTTGTCTTTTCTCTGAAATAGTGGATTAGCAAATCAAACAAAATGTGACGTTTTTTTTATTTATTTATAGGATCAGATAGCTAATGAATGTATCGAAATAAAAGCTTTTATGTTTAATGAAGTAATACTAATAAATTCTATCAGTGTAAATGTGTATTTTTTTATTATGTCAGAAAGTATTTTCTTACTTCATTACAGTAAATTAATTTCTTTTTAATCTTTTGTTTTCGATATGCTTGCGTCCCCGGGGCGCGCCCCACACTTTGAGAAACATTGGCTTAGACAGGTATGGTAGAAGTGCTGTGCCGAAGACAGAATTAAATACTGGAGTTGCACCACATCGTCTTTTCAGGCGAGTCCTGGTTCTGCGTTCAGTATCATGATGAACACGTTCATGTCTGAAGGCACCGTAAAGAATTCACGAAGCTTATTTATATTTGATATCAGTATGTGAGGACTTTTTGCCAGGTGTGATTGTATGGGCGTCTATTGAGTACATAACACACCTAGTTCCTGTAGTTGATAATCTGGATGGTCAGCTGTACATTTTTAGGTCTTAAAATCAATAGAAGGATTTAATCTTCGATGAATTGGACATATTATCTTCCCACAAAATAACAAAGACCGCGTGTTGCTCGTCGTGTCTTCACCCACCTAGATACTGAAGTTGTTCAACCGAACAATTCTGACCAACACGTTTTCCTAATCGTTATTTATTAAAAATCTGATCATGAGTTGCTAAGAGACTGAACCGCTACTTCTCTTTAGTCATTAAGAATAACGAAGTGTAGCATAGGATTGAAGCGAAATGAAAAGACTTGCTCTAATGGAGCCTTTTGAAGGTTCAAAGGCATTTTGATTCGATGTCAAACCAAACTAAACTTGTTTTATCTGACAGAGGTGGCAGCTGTGTGTTTAACTTGAACCCTTCTTATACACAAATTGCCTACAATTTTTTATTTATTTAATCTTCTTTATACGTACAGTAATTAAATTTTTGTAGTTTGCCTTTCTTCCCGATATTACAATTTTGATGGTAAGCACAGTGTGAAATAGAGAAGAAAACTAAATCAAATAATAAATATAAAACGGTTTTTTTTTACTTATATATGCTTTAATTAACATTTTTAAAAGGAGTTTATTGCTTTTTTTTATTCAAGTATTTAATGCAAAATAGGAAAACTAATATTTAATAAGTCTAATGTGTCTTCGATTTTTTTCTTGTGGCTGATTCAAAATTTCTAATGGCGTAAGGCTGGATTAGATTTTGAGTTCCTTATCTGGTCATGGCCCTAAATAGCAGATAAACTGAAAATTTACAGCTGCATTTCAATACATTTTATCTAATTAAATCAGCGTTTCTCAAACTATGGGGCTCCCCCCCCCCCACCATTAGAGGGTGTGACAATGCTATGAGGGAGGCACGAACATATTGAAAAGCCTAAAACAAAGCAGAGAGATTTAACGAATTATTAACTTACTGAAAGTAAACAAATAAAATAAATTCTGACATAAAAAAATAAAAAATGCACATTTACACTTATATAATACATTTATAAATATATCAGCACTGCTCAATGTATTTTACAATTAACTGAACAATACTAAGTTAAGAACGTTTTATAATTACCAGTAATATCATAGGCTTTTCATATATAAAACTGTGTACAACAACTAACACTTTTCTTGATAATTTGTACGCTTTATAATTAATTCCTTAAATACTGATTAAAAATAACACGATTCGCTCCCTAATGCCACCGTTGTACACATAAGCTACAGTATATAGTGCATTGGGAGAGGGGGAGGGAGTTGAAAAGGAACAAATAAGCAAATCCTCTGAAATAAGTAAATCCTTTGCAGGGACTGTGTCAAGGTCATTTTATTGCATTCCAAGGCTTCTGAATAAATGTATAGATATCAGTGCACAGAAAAGTTCGTATTTCGGGAAAACGTATTTATACGTGCGGGGCCATTAACGCTTTGGCTGAGCGAGACGTTTATATACATCGGCGACACTTAAAAAAGACGTATTGTAGCTTTAGTTTCAAAGTATAGCATTACTGCATTCAATACATTGTTATTGTATGGGGAGGGGGGACATGATTAAAATTATGATTGAAAAGTGGGTCGCAAGTATTGAAAGTTTGAGAAGCAATGAATTAAATCATAATAAATTTTTAAGACAGAGTATGAAGAAAACATTATGTACATAGATGTATAATTACAAATGAAGCAAAATATTAATGAATAAAAATGACTACAATAAAGTCTTGAGGTGTATCTTACTGTAAAAAGTCGGAGTACCGTTTGCTAAAAAAGAACTCAGTAAAAAGGAGTATTATTGTTAGTATAAGTGCAAATCGTAACAGATTAATGTAATCTTGAAGATTAATTAGTAAATTAATCTTCAAATTAGTTTTTTCTTAAATTAACAAAAATATTATCTTAAAAGGAAAGCATGAGAAATATTAAGGAAACTACTTTCTTTAATTTTTAGAAAAGTATTAAGTACCCGTTTACTTTTAATACTCTTTATTATTTAAAAGCCTTTTTTTATGATTACAAAAAAATGTTTAAATTAAATGAGGTACAGGAAATTTTTAATTTAATTATTTAATACGTTATTAAAATCTGGTATACAGTACTGTTAGAAATATTGACATTTATGAGGAAGAAAAGAAATACATGCTCACAAAAAACTAATGTAGAAAATAACACACCGTGATTAAAAATTTGCGTTTTTTATTCATTCAAGATATTTTTCGCTACAATTAACAAGTGACATGTCATCAAGCCAAAGTGTCATTTTAATTAATTAACTGCTGTAAACACATGATATCAATTTTTGTAAGCTCTTTTTATGCAATAAATTCTTTTGAAGAGTTTTAAAAAACGAATTTTTAAGCATCGAGTTTATTAATTTATTTCAAAGGTTGATATACATATATCTTATCATAGTATCATAAAATGCAAGAGGAATCAAAAACGAAATTTGAGGACATATGAAGTATTTTCTAGAATGTTAATGCCTTTTTTAAAGCATGTCAGTTATATAAAATCATATTTTTCATTAAAAATGATGAATGGATAAAAATTGGCAAACAGTTCTTACATAAGTTTATTTTTAAAAAATGTAATTTAAAGTAATAAAAATACATTACATTAAAATATACAAATATCTTCTAGTAGAAAATCTGTAGTATATTTAATCCCAAAAATCTTGAAAAAGTGTACTAAGCAAAATTTAATTTACATGCATCAGTTAGGTATGTTACAGCACATATTATATTATAATAAGGAATATGGGATCGAACTCTTACTTTCTGTGTTGTATAAAAACTTATAATTTTATGCGTATAATTATAAAGTAAAATATGTAATCTAAATATTTTTTTCCAATTTCACATACAAATTGAAATATATTTTTTTACAATGTATACTTTTAAGTTTATAAATAATTGATTTTGTAATTTCTGTGTGTGGGTAAATACATTTTTCTTCAAAATCATAACTACGACAAATATACTTTTACCTCGGAATACATAGAACTATTCCTTAAAAAAACTGTAATAAATTATCTGAAAAGCACACAAAAAACCTCCATTGGGTTTTTCAATTAATGTTATAGAAATACCTTGAATAAGTAATTTTACACTCTGTTAATACTTTACACTGATTAAATGTAACCTGTTTGTTAAGCTAAAATAAACTGCACCTAGTATATTAAATATTAATATTAAAATACAATATACTTTTGCAACCATATTATACATTTGAAAAGTAGTTTTAGAAAATTTGACATTTTTGCTCGTTAAGGTGTAGAACTACTTGCGAAACTTTTTTTAAAAAAAATGGAGAATGTAGATTTTTTTGTGGTTTACAGATTTATTGAGTAAATTTTAAGGAAAAAAGGCTAATATTAAGAAGATAAAAACAAATTATTACTACTAAAATGGAAAAAGCGGTAAAAATTAACGAACAATTACAAAACTGGGCCCGCTGTGTGCAAATAGTAAATGAACAAATTCTCCATTTTTCAATTTTGATGTATTACGTTTGCTATTCCTTTTTTAAATGACTTTCAGGATTAGATATATTTTAATTTTTAAAAAACCTGGAGCACTTTCTCTTAGTTATTGTGGGAAATTGATTAGAAAACTGTATTATATTCACATAAAGAACTAAGTTTTCTAATAAAACACGTGATTGATAAAACTGAAGGTTAAAACACTTCTACTGTTATATAGAACATAAACAAAAAAATTCAGCAAATTATTTTAAAAAAGATTTTGATCAATTGCTGTCTCCGTTTGAGCTTTTCGAGAAAAAAAAAACACATTTCAAGTAAAACGTATTTTAAAGTTAACATCTTATGTAAAGTTATGGCATCTGCTTTTACTAAAACACTTGTAGTGTTTTTTCTAGTGAATGGAAAATAAAAAAAATGGTATTTTTTATAAAGCTAATAAGATGGCCTGTAAAATAAAACCATAAAAAAATGGCAATTTTTTTAAAAAAGATAACTTTAAGGGAGATGGATAACCGGAGACGAATGATACCTTAACACTGAATGCCTTCTGTGTGTGTGTTCTAATTTATAATTTGAATACAACAACCACGATTGTGTTTTCGACTCTTAATGCCATTAAAGATCCACACAGGTAGGGGAGCAGATGCGAGTTCAATCTGTTCCGTCTCCTTTGGAGAGTGACGTGTCAGTTTCGGTTAGTCTTTGTTACCAGACAGAGGAGCCAAATTACGATTTCTTTCACCAAAAGACCTCGTGTTCTTTCGATGGATGGCGTTCATATGATTCATTTGGTCAATTTAGCTTAACTGAGTAAAATGTCTTTCTTCTTCTCTAAGCTTTCAAAGGGACTTCCAACTGTTTTCAGCAAATATAGTGAATTACGCTTAAAACGAAGTATGGTAACCACGGAAATAATACAACGGTCCCAATACTCTTCTATTTAATCTCATGCTTTTTTCCCCACTTAACACGAAAGTAAAATCACTTGACAAGGAAAGATTTTTCTTATGGGAATGAACAAAATGCTGAAAACTTCAGACTTTTAATTAAATGCTTAAGAAAGTTTCTGTATTAATGGACTGTCTTACTGTATCATCGCGGAAGAATTCACGTAGCAGTAGATGATGATAATGTGTGTACAGCAATGCTTCTCAAATTTTCAATGTTTGCGACCCAATTTTCAATTATAGTTTTCATCACGCCCCCTCCATATAATAACAATATATTTGAATTCAATAATAACGTACTTTGAAACTAAAGCTGCAATACGACTTTAATTATAAACTGTATAAATTATCAAGATAAGTATTAAATTTTGCATATAAGTTGTACAAGCCAATGAGGTCACTAGTAACTATTAAACTTGTTATTGTTAAATTAACAAACAAATACATTGTGCAGTACTGATATATTTATAAATATATTACTTAATTATAAATGTGTATTTTATACTATTTCAGAATGTTTTTTTGTTTTAATTCCTTTCAGTAAATTAACATCTTTTTAAAATCTTTTATTTTCGAATTTTTGATATGCTCGTGCCTCCCCCATTTTGAGAAAAGCTGACATACCTTTTAATCGGCAGTTGAGGGATTAATTATAAACCGCACGAATTTTCAGAAAAGTATAAATTTTTGCTTATAATTTTATACATGACAAAGCTCCATGTGTCAATGTTATTATTAAACAACTTGTTCTCTTTACTTAGTATTACTAAATAATTTTATAAAATACATTTTGCAGTACAGATACATTTATAATTGTATCATATCAGGGTATATGAGTAATTATTTTTTATTATGTAAGAACATATTTTGTTTGTTCACTTTCAACAAATTAATGACTTTTTAAAATATTCTTTTGTTTTTGACTTTTTAATTCGTTCGCGTCCCCTTCGTAGAGTTATCACGTCTCCCAAAAGGGTGAGCCCCACAGTTAGAGAAACGCTGATGTACAGCCTAAATTATGGCAAACAAGGACATTCTGGAGTTTGTTCAAAGCTCAAAAAATATCCTAGAAGATTCCGGAGAGAAAATAAAATGAGTAATGCAGTTCATTTTCTCTCATCATCCGAAATGAGGAACGTCATGGAAAGTATGCGCAGTTTCTTAAACGCACATTCCAATAGTGAAACGAGTAACAAAATAGACGATATCGAACAATTTGTTGTCAATTGAATGCTAAAAAAACAATACAAAGAAAAATATCAGATTATTGTCCAAAAACTCAATAAATGTTTTGATATTCCAAAAATCAGAAAATTTTGTATTAAATTTGTTTAAGTTCTTGCGAATGTTTTGTTTCATTGATTTTTTTAAATAGAAGTATATATACATATCTATGTAAATAAAATGAACTCTAATAAACTTAATTTTGTTAATATATTGTTTTTCTTTTTGTAATATTCTTTTAATACGAAAAAATATTTAAGTCCCTTCAGTATCGTGTTTAGAGATTTTCACAGTTGCATAGGTTTCCTTTTTGGAAATGTATAGGGTAGAGGCAATCTGTGTGTGTGAAGGAAGAGTGCATAAAAATGAAACTAAATTTATTTTTTAAGACAAATACGAGTTTCTACATTTTATCTTAATAAGTTAAATCTATTTAATTCATTTCGCTAAAAAAATACTTGAGATTAATTTAGACATATTTCACCCATAACTCATAAATGCTTTTTTTTTCTGTGTTTCAATTTTTTAATGAATTGAAAGGAAATATATTCTCAATAGAGATACATCGTGTTGGAGAAGATTTATTCATAGCTATAGATTATAGAAAATCCAGTTTGTGATATTTTAAGTAATAATTTCAATTTTTTTCTTACAGTAATAACTTTCAATTATTACTTAAGCTACGCATCGTAATTCCGATTGGTGTTCGAAAATGTGCTTAGAAATTCTTTGAAAATACATATATACTACCTGTTACTATTTCGATAATACTTCGATATCTGTTAACGGAAATATTCACTTTTCGCAATATTTGTGTATCATCATAAAACTATATACCATTTAAACTTCTCAGCTGTTTTATTAGAAGAAACGAGTTGATGCGGTAATAATATCATGCACACATCTTGTAACTTTAAAATTTATTTCGATGTCCCATGTTGGCGATAATCCAGTGGCCATTAGTGTGAACTCGTAGCCGGCATTATTTCTGTCAAGATATTTGTTCGAGTCTTGGAATTACTAAAGACCTCCCTTGTAGGAGGGAGGATGCACATTTAATATGCCGGAGTATTAAGTAATCTCATTGGACAGTTGGATGGGAGTTCAAAAGTTTCCCTACTTGTTTCTCGGTAAACTCTACATTTTACTTTAGTGCTGTAATTAATTTTTTTTAATTAAAAAAATTGGGATTGATCTTAAAGTAGACGAAGCAATGGTTAGTGTATTACCCCAGGTTAGATCAAGTTTTTAACATGCCTTATTTCATTACTAACTTGGCCAACTACTTCCGTCACAGTGTGTAGAAACACAATAAAGAAAAAGAAGAAAAGTTGGCACATTCTATTTTCCTATCCCCACGTTCTCCCATTTTCTTCTCTAATTTGAAAACGAAAATTTTAAGCTGTTTAATACTCTTGTCGTATTCGTTCCCAATAAATGTACTGCTTATTAAACCATAATGGAACAAAATATAAAACGTAATTGCTATATTGAAAAGGTAGTCCTAAAACAAATCCATCTATTTTGGAACAATGTTTTTATTTCAAAGAGCCATTTTGAAAGATCCTTTATAACCATGTTCTATTGAACCCTTTGTTCTTTACAATAATAAGTACTTAAAATGCATGGAGTTTTAAAATGAATGTTTCTGGTTGTATCAAAGTTTTCAAGGGAAGCTTTTGTTTTGCCAATGCTGATTTTCTTTCTTTGAATTTATTACATCTAAGCCATGGCATTTAAAACTGAATAAAAATAGAAATCCATCAATTCGAGTTTTTTATGATATTCTACATGCATTTATCATGTATAAGGAAAGAAATTAATGCATTGTTATTTCATTAAATTTACCTTTCATATTTCAGAAGAATGCATTTGTTCTTTCAACACCTTATGTTTTCGCATAAGGTTAGTAGAATAATGTGTTTTTAACTCAATAGTATTTGGATGAGTTTCTAATATTTTTTTAAATATCTTTAGGTAAATTGTATGTTTTTCTATATAAATGTATTTTATTTGGTGTAGAATCAGTTCATTTGGTTTTTAAATAAATTTAATATACCATTTCCAGTTATTTACTGTTGAAAGTAAGATAAAAAGGGTAATTAGTAATGAAATGTTAGATAAAAAATGAAATATTACAATTATTGCTTTCTCATAAACGCCATACATAATTAATTCATTCTCTTAAAATTAGTGTATAAGAAAATATATATTCACTAACTCTAAACACTATTTAAACCAAAGAATGAGACATTTATCGAATAGTACTAAAATTAGATGAGGCAAACATTCATTGAAATCTTACATTCTAATGTTCTATGTTTAGTTTCGGTCATTGATTTTATATTAAACTTATGTACCTTAAAATATTTCAACGTCTTGTAACTGTTTTCTGGCTTGATAAGATGGTGATAATTTATTAAATTACATGTTTTGCATATTGATGTTACTAAATGTAACGAACTTGTCTAACTAGGAAGTGTAATAGTGTCCCCAACAATTGTGGTATCACTCGAAAGGATTTGGGTGTAAAGTACAAATTAAAATGAAACCTCTCGAAAAGAGTCTATTTCAAGATATTGGTAAATTTCTATGTCTATAGACCCAAAGAATTTATTTACTACTCATGTTTTTGCTGTCATGGTTATTTGTAAATTTATTTTTGTGTTCTCTACATCAGTTGCTTCTAGTTTAATCAGTGGCTTTCCAAAATGGGTCAACAAGTAGACAGAAGTTTAACAACGACTGTTTTATGAACAAAATAAAAGCAGTACAACAGAATGGTCCATCAATAAGTCACAATTACCGGGTTCGACTTTGCATTCAACTTCCCCAGAAAAAAAGGGAACTTGAGACAGGAGTCATAGACATTACTACATCTCTCCTTGTATGAGCACTTGGAGTATTTCCCATTAGATCATGTCCATGCTCCTCACCTAGGGGGGCATGCTCCACAGTTTGAAAAACCCTGTTCTAAATAGATGTTTTGTGGTGTTTTCACAACAAATCGCTCTGGAAGCTTAGTCAATTTTAATTGCATGATGAATCTTGTCAAACACGTAGAAATATTACCCAGTGAGATTGCTCAGTTTATGGAAACATTTGACGGAACATTTCAACATGACTGGGATCTTTGTCACAATTGAAAATTAGTCCCGATTTTTTTAACGGGAAAAAATAAAATACAAGTTCTTGATTGGTCTGGTAATTCACTAGACTTAAATCCCATTGAGTACTTAGGCATTATTTCGAGAATTGTTCAGTTAAAATGCACGACAACAGAACAAACGTTAAAAACTGCTATACAAGAGTTATCCCTCAAAGGTAAAGTCATGAACATGTACGCTACACTAGCGGAATCAATGTCAAAATATGTTCAAGAGGTCATTTCTGCTAAAAGAGGACATATTTCGTACTAATTTTTCAATGTACTAAGGTATGTAATGATGAAAAGCTAAGTTTTTAGAAAAAAAATCATTTTTTTCCCCATTTATCCCAATTAATTCAAACAGTATAGTAGTTCTTGCATTACAGTTTACATATTATTATATGATTGACAATCAATAACTATTTTTATTTATAATGTTTTCGTTGTTTTTGCACAGATTATGGGACACCAAAATAAATACGCAAATCTGGTGATATAAATTAGAAACTGCTCCTTACCGGTGGGTAGTGCTTTCGAAACACTCGTTCTACACGCCAATACTTTTCTCACGGTACTACATTTGTAAAAATCGATGAGTAGCACCTTTTAATAGTAATAAATTGACAAGTAATTGACAATTGACCTCTTTTAGTAAGAAAATAGCAGGCAATATTAGGGGAAAGAATTAATTAAAATATGTCACCCTTAGTCTCCAGCTCAGAAATTGACAAAGTAAACAGCAGATGATTTTACTTCAGAATGAGGGAGTTGAGTTGTAGACTTAAGCTGAATTTCGACGAAAGTCTTACCGTAGTTGGGAAAAAGAAAGGATTATTTTGATAAATTTAGATGAATTGTATTTCATTCATTGGATATTACACAAATTGTGAAACGCATTACGTAAATTCCCCATTTAGTTTATATTATATGACGTCAATATTACTAGTATCACGTGTTTAACATCTAAATACCCTCTAACTGAATGACATTTGCTAAAATATTGGAAATGCCGTATCGTTATTTTTTAAAAAAAATAATCTTCATTAATATTTGCAGAAACTGTGTTCGAAATCGATTTAATTTCTTATGCTCAACTTATATTTCTTCTTGTTTGCTTAATAAATCATTTAATTATGTTGTTAGTTTGATTAATTGATATGTTATTATCAATACAAAGCCTTGCATTTTTGTTTTTCAAAACATTTTACAGTTTAAATAATATTAAAAGGTATCCGACTACTTGCAAAACATTTTTTTGAAAAAATAGTTATATGGGGATTTTTTTGTCATTTTTAAACTTATTTAGTATATTTTAAGGAAAAAATCCTAAAATTGAAAATATAAAAAAGTTTATTATTATTGAAATTTGAAAAAACTGGTGAAAATGTACAAACAATTACATAAACGGAGCCTACTCTGTACAAACATTGTATGAACTAATTCTCAATTTTTCAATTTTCATGTGTTACTTTATTATTCGTGTTTGAAATGACCTTCAGGATAAGAGATATTTTAATTTTTACAAAAACTAGAGCACTTTATCTTACTGATTATATGAAATTGCCTTAAAAAACGATTATATTCACATGAAATATAAAAAATTTTAAAATAAAGCAGTGATTGATAAATCTGAAAGTCAAAACACTTCTACTGTTATATAGAACATACACAAAAAATTTCAACAAATTAGTTTCAAAACTTTTTGAGCAATCGCTGTCCCCGTTTGAGCTTTTAAAAAAACACATTTCGAGTTGAACGCATTTTAAAGTTGGACGTCTTATGTAAAGTTATGGCATCTTCTTTTATTAAAACACTTGCAGTTTTTTTTCTAGAGAATGGAAAATAAAACACTTGGTATTTTCATTAAGCTAAAAAGAAGATCTATAAAATAAAATAATAAAATAATAATTTTATCAATTTTTGAAAAACGCTAGTTGGATACCTTAAGTAATAACTTTCTAGTGAACTACTAGAAATTTAGTAATTCTAGAGAACATATCAAATCTGCTTCAATTTATGTCACGATGTATATAATGATATAGTATCTTCAACATTCTACACATATATGACGATTGTTATAATATTTCGCAATGTACTGATTATATAGGCGCTTCAATTGGCAGTGTAGGTGTCATATGATTGCTTATACTAATCCTATTATGATACTTGTTGGCAAATACAACATACTATAATTGCATTAGAACTATATAATACACATACGAGTATTTGTTCATGTGAATTATTTTGTGACCTTTGTATTATTCTGATATGATTAGTAAAATGTTTTTGACATTTTATGTAACATCATTACTAAGAAACATATTCCACATAGATATAAGTAGATTTAAACATCATCTCTTAAACATTATATACTTTTATAATTATTAATTACACATATTTTATTTTACTAATTATGGCAATAACCAACTGCAGAAGTCTACATCGCGTTACTCATACAAACAAGATTTTTTTTATCACAATTAGACTAATGATACAATTTGTGGTAGAATTATTTTTAACGAACAGATCATATTTTTGATGTGCAAAAATAAAATAAAAACACCAATAAAAAAACATGCCAAGAGTAATTGTAATAAAACTTCTCCAGTAGAAAACGAAAAACTTTAATACTAAATCCGACACTCTTTCACTGTCTCTCTTCTTTTTATCCCCCCCCCTACTGTGTATAAAAAAATCAAAATTGAAGATAGAAGTTTAAAATATCTTTAGAAAAAGAAAAGAAATTCTACTAATTTTGTACAAAGCAAAAAGTGATCAATACGCGTAAATTTTTTTTTCTGTCGGTAAAGTCATATTTTTCTGTAATGGAAAGAAATTGTAAATTTAAAGAAAAATGAAATGAAATTTTTTCATTAAATGTTACCAATGATGGAGAACATTATTAACTTAATTTTGTTAATTACAAATATATATATATATATAAAATACTTTTTATGATCATAAACTTAATATATCATATTATATTGTATACCTTTTTTTTTGGAAAAGCATGAATAAAACATAATATATTTTTTTCCAGTTTGAGTTTTTATAGAAAATTAATTTACATGTTTTAATTATTTTGCAATAAATATTAAAATATAGTTACAATAAATGTACATAACAATATAAATGTGAAAAATTAGTGTGAAGAATAATTAAAATTAATATATCTCATTAGCAAATGGAATCACAAGCCTTTAATTTTTTAAAGCAACACTCCATTTTTCATATATTTAAATGTCTTTTTAAAATATTTTAGTTTTTTTTCAAACAATATGTTCTTAAAAATTCCAGTTTAATTTAATAGCATGCAAAGCAATAAAAAATTTTAGAAGTAAAAATTTGTACCGTTTAAAATATTGTAAAAAAGAAATACACGCAGCATACCAATAATTTTTTTTATTATGTATCAATATTATGCATTATTTGCTTTTGCAGTGCTTAAAAAAAACCGAAAAACAAAACGAAATTTTAAAGAATTTGGTTTTTAAAATAATGTAAATATTGTTACGCATATAAAATATTCTTGAAACATGATTTAAAGCTTTTTTTAGTAATCTAATTAAAATAGTGTGTTTAAGTATTTTATTACTTAAATTTTTTAATTTACTTTAGAATTTTTCAAAAAAGTTAAAAATGCAAAACAAAGTGTTTTTTGGCTTTAAGAAGTATGTAATTTTGAAAAAGTCAAACTATTTATAAAAGTTCTATATGTTTTATGTAATAAATAATTCTGTTAAACTGTCTTCTAATAAAGAAAAAAATATTCATTATTATGATTTATTTGACGGTGTTCCATATAAGTACCTTCATAAAAAGATTCCTTTTAAGTAAATTAATGTATTTCTGTTAATTTTATTTTCATACTCGTTTTTTCTCGTTTGCTCTCTCAAAACTGAATTACTCTTTATTCCTAACGTAAAAAATGTCAGAAATGTATAAGTAATTAAATTTCTTTTGTTTGTTTATTATTCATTTTATTTTCACTAAGATTTTAATTTTTCATAAATGTAAATGTAAATGGTAATGTTCTCTGTAATTGTTTTTTAAAATCGAATACTTATTTTCAAATTGTGTACTGTATTTTGATTTAAAATATAATCACTTCTAAATATACT
Organism: Trichonephila inaurata madagascariensis; assembly: GCA_019973955.1. Taxonomy (NCBI): domain Eukaryota; kingdom Metazoa; phylum Arthropoda; class Arachnida; order Araneae; family Nephilidae; genus Trichonephila; species Trichonephila inaurata. The sequence goes on from BMAV01006317.1 coordinate 521,614, forward strand.
TTTGTCATTTGTTAAGTAAATGTAGAATAGAATGGTATTAAAATTTAGCAATATAAACCTTCTGTTATTTATTTAACCTTTTGTTTCCTGCCCTCTTGGCTGTTTATTTAATGATATTCCATGATTAAATACTATTTTTATGTTATTGATATCCAAGTTGAAGCATTTAGTCTTCATTTGTGTTGGAAAACATTTTTATAGCTTACGTCTCTTGATTTTTAACCCTTTGACCGGAACATCAATTTTTTTGCCTCTCTGAGGAACATCCGTTTGAAAGACGGATACGCATTTATTTTTTTAATTTTATTACCTTAAGGACTATTTTAAATGCCCTTATCGCTCATGAAATTGAGTATGGCTCAAATAAAAAGATGTGTGGGGTTAAATCAAGCACAGCTTTTATTTTCGAGATATATGCATTAGACAATTTCATTAAAAACGTGAAACATATAAATGAAAATAGAATTTTTAATATTTAAGTCTTTATGAGGCACACTATATTAATGTATTTTTATCCTGGAATTATGACTAGTATTCTTATAAAAACTGATTAGATTTTTTTTTTATATTCATTATATAATAATAATAATACAAAACACGGAACCACTATACGAACAAAAGTAAAGCAAAAGTAAAACTAACAATGCATAAAATTATAGGAACAACAATAAACATGACATTTTTGTAGAATCAAATATCATGTTTGTTTGTTTCTTCTTCTTTTTTTGTTGATGTGTTCCAAGCAAAAAAAAATTCACATTTGAAGCATTTATATGACGTCATTCCATTTTTTTTTGTAGGGATGAAAACGACAATTAATTCTTTTTCCATGGCTGTCAACTATAATAATCATTAACAATTTAAAAAGCGCAAATTAAAAAAAACAAATATTGTCGATAAATCCGTCTGTGAGGTGAGATACTAAAACATACGTATGGAGGAATATCCATCTGATAGACGGTAATACATAAGAAAAATCGCATATACCGTGAGTTGAAAAACTCGCCTACTACCACCCCGTGATCATCTCACTGGGTTGAGTCCAATTGAAGATATCAAGACAGCCCACCCAAAAAATCACACCACAGCGTTATTTTCAGGCATCAAAGCAAATCATCCCCATCTAAAAGATGGATATTCCGGTCAGAGGGTTAAGCGATAGGGCTTCTATTTCTGAAATGGATGTATATTTATCTTTTACACACTCTTAACACCCACCTTCGCAATCGATTTCTGCTAAAACTATTTTTGGCAGAACTGTACTTAATAAAAGAAACATGTTAGCCAAATTGCAAGCCTGCAGGTTTAATAAATAATCAAAAATGGAATTTTTTTTTATTTGAAATGCTTTCCGGACCCTCCATTAAACGCAATTTTAACAAAACCCATTTTTAGAGGATCACTTCTTTACAAAACAAACGCACTTACCAAATTTAAAGTATGTGTGTCTAAAAAATAAAAAAACGGGAATTTGTATCTACAAAAACCCCGTAACCCTCGCAGTTCCACTTAGATTTCGATTTCCACAAACCTTGTTCACAGTGGATCTCTACTCATAAAAAGAAACATACTTTAAAAATTTCAAGTCCTTTAGTGTAACATCTCAGAAACGGAATTTTTTTTTATAATGAACCCCTTAATCTACCCTGGATAGTTGATTTCCACCAAAATAATTCTTTGTGGATCTGTACTTAACAAAAGAGAAGTGCTTGTCAAATTTCAAGCCTGTAGGGGTCGAATATTTATAGAGATAATGTGAGGACTGAATGAGCCACTTTTCTCTTATACAGATGAAAATGTTGATACTTAATTAGAGGTTGCATCAAAAATAAATTGAAACAACGTATAATACTCTTAAAAGAAGACATACCAATGATTTTGCCCGTTCCAGAACTCAGAATATGATCACACATAAATTAGAACGTTTCTGTCACTCCTTTTAACGATCTTCCTCGTCACGAGAATGAAATTCGTAAAATACTGCTTTACGCCAGCCATCGCTATGCATCCCAAATACTGTCAAGGGTGTTCCTGCACGATCATAATTCTACCTCCCTTTTCAGAAGCATAACTTGTTTAAGAGTGTTGGGCTGCAAAAGCGTGGACATGAGAAGAGGCGTCCTCCACCTATGCTTGCACATGAATCATTAAAATATTTTGCTGACAGGAAATGTCTCAGAATGTGCGAAGGGATGACGGAATTCCCTTTTGGGATGTATATTCCGTTTTACTAGTGTTAATATGGTTCCTGAAATGTTGTATGCAGAAGACGCTTCATTACTTGTTAACAGTGCGTGAAGCATTGGTTATTTCCGTGTAGTGGGGAAAAAATATACAATTTAAAAATGGGGAGGAATTAAATTTTGTCTTTTATTCGAAATAATATTCAGATATTTTGGTGTTAAAATGTTGCTTCCTGGTTCTACAATTACAGTAATATAACAGTTTTCTAAATACATAACATTGTTAATTCTTCAAGCCAAAAAAAAAAGGATTTTTTTTCTATTTTGATTATTAATAACTTTTCTTTTGCATTGAATACTTTACAATGAATATAAAATTCCATGCACACATTTTAATTCGAATTAATGAATACGGTTTCATAAAAAATAAATGATATAGTTTCTAAGAAAAGTAAAAAGTTTAGAATATAGGAAATTCTCTAAACAATAGCTATTTAACTCAGAATATGAAAGGGAAAAAAATGTTATGCAGGTTTTTGTTGATATTTTCGAAATTAAAATAGACCGTACAAAAACCTTAGATAATATTCTTTCTTCAACTCTATATTCTAATAAAACCTGTTCTAAAACTTTTCTATTCTCTTAATAAAAATATCTGACTATAATCATAAAAAAAAATCCAAACCTATAGATTAATTAACATATTTTGATGTATTATGCATTTTAATTTTTTATGCTCTTAACATTATTTAAATGCATTATCTTATCTGATTGATTCATGCGTAAATAATGTGGTTGTGGTAGAAGAGTAGTTTTCGCCACAAACTCTTTGCCGACGTTCATTCTGATGAATCGTGAGTACAAGATATTGTGCCACTGAAGACCATCCGAGTAGAGGGCACTGATGCATTTTAATCCATCGAGTTCAAAGTCTCCACGTTTGGTCTGGTGTGGTACTTTGGAAATGGGATCAACTGTCCCAATCACGTCACTTGACCATAATTCAAAACCATGAGGTCTGTCGACAAGAACTCCTCCTATTTTTTGCACCATAGGCATGTGCCTAGTGTGCCTAAGTGGAAAAGTGGCCGTGCTTGTGTATTCTTCCATTGTTTTAAAAATTAATTTTGTCACATAATTGTATAAGTATCATTAAAATATATTCATCTTTATGCACGAAAACTCAGAACATTGCATTATAATTCGAAAGTATTATAAACATTTCATAACTGAAATTAAATAATTATATAATTTTTAGTTTTGTTAATAATTTTCATTTTAATAATTTTGTTTGTCAAGTTTTTATTAGAAAATTTAACCGTATGTTACGATGTAGGGGAGACCGGAATAAGATGACTATGTTAACAATTTTTGTTGTTCATTAATTTATTTTTAAGGAAAAAAATTAAATTTGAATGAAGTGTTAAAGTAGTCTTTTTAGTATTAAATATATTACCATATTTTAATTTTTCAAATATAAAAAGAAACAAAGGATAATTTCATTTTTCATAACCTTAACAAATTGTCATCTTGCCCTAGTACTGAGGCAAAATGATAAACACCGAATAAGGTTGAACTTATTACATATTTTGAATGTGTTACATGGTTAAACAAATGTAACTGTTTTTACAAATTACAAAGAATCAAACTAAGCGTAATGCATTGTAACTTAATGTTCAAGTGTTTAGTTGTGCAGCTAACAGCAGTCACAAATAAAAGTGCCGTTTTCATAATTAGAACACCACTCTTGTGGCATTTACAGCACTCTTCTGTTGGAGGGTCACAATATTTCTCTTCACAAGCAGGACATCTTATAACATCATCCTTTGAAATTGATGCTACTGGATTTTTGGCCAATTTTGACGGGTACAGGAACTTATTTTGATTTTTTTACTTTTTTTTTTTGCTTCCCCCCCTTTTCTCTTTTTTTTTTTTGCCCTAACATTTTTTCGAGGGTTGTTTGAAAAACAAAACCCCTTTTTTCTCATTTTTTGGCTTTAGGCAATTTTTGAAATAAAAACACTAACGGGTTTTTTTGGTGACCCAATATCTTTTCCCAAAGTTCTGGTTCTTCTGGAGGTTTTATTGTTTTTCACTACCACCGCGGTCGGGATTACCCTATTATTCTATATTTTAAAACCACCCCATTGGGGGGGGTTTTTTTGAAAATTGAAAACTGAAGGGGAAAAAAACGAATTCCCGTAAGAAAGATTTATAAGATATCAAGTACAATATATATTTCAAAATAAGTTCTTAAGTTAAACAAAATCAATCTACGTAAATTTTACATTAATAACAAGGGTATTAATTTTTTAATGAATTTTAGAACATTGTTTATTTTTATGATAAGTCTGATTAACTTTATTCATGTGGTGTATAAACAAGAACAGTTTGGTTTTTTATTACTATATATTCCGGTGTATAACACGGCCCTATTCATTTAAACGGCATTTTTAAATTTTTAGGAATTATTATTCACGTATAACGCGAATCCATTTTTTTGAAGAAAACCCGGGGAAAAGAGGGGGCAATGCTCTTTTTATTTTGAAGTCATTTTAGGATATTTACCCGGTTTTAAAAAAAAAACCACTTCTAGAACTCCACTCTTAGGGTTCCCCAATTATCCCTTTTTTTAAATAAACAATATTTTTATGTATGTAGAAGTCTAATTATTTTAATATTCCTCTTTTATTATTATTTTTAAAACTATTATTCATATAACTGGAGTATAGCGCACACCCTTAAATTCCAATCGTATTTTTTGTGTAAAGTGTATTTTTACGCTTTATTAAAATAAAAATAAATTTTAAAAAAAGTAGATTTTAATGTAGAAAAAATTTTGATTTATAAACTAATTAATATTCAAAATTAATTTAATATCTAAAAAAACAAAAAAATTAAAATAAATAGCTGCATGAACTTAACAAATTATTTAATATATAATAGCTATTTTTCCTTTTCTATTGAATCAAGTTTAATTTTTTTTTTTGCTTTAATTTTTACCCATTTTGAAACTTGGAATCTTTTTTTCTAATAATCACCAATTTTTCCAATTGCTTCTTTTCCCAAGCTGTCTGGACTCAAAACAAATTAATAAAGTAATCATATCCATATCTAGAAAATTGGCAGAGGATGCATAAAATAAATAATAATGCTATTTTTAAGCAGAAAAATATTTTTTAAAAAAAGTATTCCATATTTCAAATATTTTCGAAGAAAAAAATTTAAAAATTTTCAGGTAAGATTTTTTTCTTTTTCTTTTGCCTTTTTAAAAAAATAGACCAAAAACCGCCTATAAAACATAAACACCGGGTTAAAATCTTTAGAAAACTTCGACGGGGAAAAATTTTTTCCCTCTGATTTCATTTTTTTGGGGAACATTTCCCTCTTTTTAGTGGGAAAACCCCTTTGAAATACAAACCATTTGCTATCAAACGACAGTTTCCCTCTTTTGGCGTCGTTTTTTAACACCTGGAAGGGATCAACTTTTCTTCACTTACTCATTCATCATTTTTTTCTTAAGAGGCATCGGAAAACATTCTTGAGTAAATAAAAAAAACAGAAAAAAAATGATATATAATGAATAAATAATCCTTAAGGCAGAGGTTGCCCAACTTTTTCTCAAACCCCTTTCATTTTTTCAGTTTAGGGAGACCATTGATTACTTTATATTGAATTTTTGCAAAGCTATCAACAAATGTTTTTTTTAAATTGGTAGTTCCATTTCATGCATTATTTGTCTCCAGTAATAAGTACACTTCACTGATATTCCTCGAACTTAAGAATTTACCGCCTTGTTCGCTGCTTGAAAGTCAGACGCACTTGCGCATGGTCTCACTTTTCCTTCTGGAATACTAGTGCCATCTGTCGCTGAACTAATATTAAACACGTCAAAACACTTACGCTCACTGTTAATACCAACTCACGCATAATCCATTACCAATGAAACTCAAACATGTGGCAAACTCAAACTGAGGGGCGTGCCTTCCTTGGGCGCGTGACAACTCTACGAGGGGGACACGAGCATGTTGAAAAGTCAAAAACAAAAGAATATTTCAAATAATTATTAATTTACTGAAAGTAGAAGCTTAAAACAAAATATATTTTGAAGAAGCATAAAATAAGATACTTATACACATTTGCTTTGATATATTACACTTATAATTGCCCATCAGTGCACACACAGTATGCTTATAAAATTAAAATTAACAATACAATAACAAGTTTAATAATTACATTGACCCATGGGATTATCATATCTAAAATTACCGTAGAATCCAGCTTGCGTAAAAAATGCACTGCCCATACTTTTCAGCTACATTTTAGTACCAGGTATGTTCGCCCGTATACTTACCCAGCTTTTTAAAGAAGATTTTGAAGTATACAACTTGTTCTTATATTTTGAAGTCATTTATTCGTGATAATATATGCCAGACCTTTGAAATAAAAAGTGCACATTTCCACAGATAGAATTTTGGATTCATAAGGTATATCATTTCTCTTAAAATAAAGCAAATTTCGATATATATAAAAAATGAAGCATATTTCTTATACTAAAAATCCTCTTTTATTATTTTAAAGCTATCATTTTTTACACCTTACCCGGCATATAACGCGCGCCTTATATTTCGGCCTCATTTTTTGTATTTCAAAGTGCGCGTGCCACGGATTTTAATGTATACACAAAATTAACTCCTTATATTTGATAGGTAGGTACGCAGTTTTTAAATTAATCCCATAAATACCGATTAAAGTGTAGAGATTCCTTCCCAGTGCAACTTTTTCAGCATGAAGCTCGTATGTAATGTATTTGGGAAGGAAAGGAATAAAGGAAACAAATAATCTAGAATAAATACATTCCTTCGCAAACAATGTCAAGATCCTTTTTAGCCCATTCTAAATGCGCTTGGAATAATTTTATCAATGGCAATTGCGCTAAAGTACATATGAAAGACGTATATATACGTCCCTAGGAATTAACTTACTTGCTTTAACTGGGCAGAGACACTTATATATACACCAGTGGCAAGTGGTTAAAGATCGTATCGTAGTTTTGCATCAAAGGTACAGAGGAGAGAGAGTAATATTATTAGACCAAATTGCATTTATTGTGTAGCAGAGGGTGTGGAGGGCGTGATAGAAATTATAGTTGGGGATTTGGTCACTTGTGGATATATAGAAACTTTGAGATGCACTGTATTAACAAATTCCCCAGTCTTAAAGTGTGCATACATTTTTTAACAACCCTTTGTATATGAATTTAAGGAAAAAAGTATTGGAAAATGAATGCGAGCTTGATGAGAAAAGTAAAATCAATAGATCACATTAAAATCATACTAAAATACATAAGATTAGGCCCTCTTTTTATAAACATTACTTAATTGCTTTTTCTTAGTTTTGGAAAACATTTATGTCTTTAAGAGAAACAACACACTCCTTATTTTTTTGTATGGCCCTGATTTTTATTCTAAAGTGTTTTCAGCAAAATAATGGAAAAAATCCTTCAATTAATTGCTCTGGTTTACTTTCTAAGGCTTTTAAATTTGATATAAGTCTCGAAAATCAGTTTTTAAACTTTTGACTCAAGCTTAGAACATGTTCTAAAATTTCAACAAGATCTGAAGATTAGTTTAGCTGGATACGACGAATTTAAATTAAGATTTTGCAAAGTCAAATACTAGTAAATAAAAAATTTTAAATCTGTATCTCAAAATATTGCGGGAAGTTGTTAATTTGGAATACCATTTCAAGTAGGAAATCTTCAGATTGAATCATTTAAATGGAATCTAAGAGTATGTTATATCTAGTAGGAAAGAAGTTATTTCAATTGCACAATACGTCATATATTTTAGGAAATAGAGTGTTTGCCCCCAAAAAAAATTCCTTACTTTTTACTTTACTTTACTTTTAGTATTTTCAATTTAAAGTTTAGTCATTCCTTAAATTAATAAATAAAAGGAAATGACAATTTAAGAGAGCACCATACTGTAAGATTTTCATCCCATTTTACATGTTTTTTTTAATTAGGAAGCTTCATATATCATCTTCTATTTTTTGTTTGGGGAGAGATTGTGAAATATATTTTCCAATTTTTGCAAGCCGGGATTTTTTTTTTTTCCTTACGTTATTTTTTAAGGAAAGGTTGTTAAAAAAGAGTAACGAGGAGTATATATATATATAATATGCAGGAGTGTTATCTGTTAACATACGCTGGAACTGTCACAAAAAGTTGAAGGATCTAGAATTTTTAATAAGGCCAGATCTATTTACCTAATGCATCTTAGGAATGTAAACGTGACTTATAATAATCAAGCTTATTCAACATGCTATCGAAGTGAGCTCTGAATGATACATTTAAATGTGATTTAAACAACATGTGTAATTTTGAATGCATACACTGACTTGCGTTGTTTAAAGCAACTGTAATAACTAAAGGTTTATATAAATGTTATCAAGAAAAAATTGGCATTTAAATTATGTGCTTACGGTATTTCTACAATGTTACAAACAAATAAATCGATTTAAATGACAGATTATTTTTTAAATATGTAATGAATATTTAATAATAATTTTTTTATAAATATTCTTAATATAGTTTGATAGAAATTATTCAGATATATATATTTCTGATTTCCAAGTTGAGAGAAATTTAGATCACATTTGGATTTTCTTTTATTTTTCCATGTCACAAAATTTTGAGTGATGGAAAATATTATTAAATTCTGAGGGAAATATAGTAAAAGTAATCTCGGTCAATTAATCCTAATTATTTATCTTGTACTGCATAATAGTATAGAAGTATTATTTTTACTTATGAATCCTCTTAAAGTTATGTAGCAAGAAGGCAAGGTGAAGTAGAAGAGACAATTAATAATATTTTTATAAAAAATAACTTAATAACCCTATAATATCAAAAAGTAAGATGAGTTAACATCAAAAGGTTCAATGAATGTAATTTAAACACAAAGTTAAAACATAATTTATATCTTAAATCAAAGATATTGGTTTTAAATTTTAAATGTAATTTTATGTTCACAAGAGCATTTATTTTGCATTACTTTACGTACTTGATAAATGGGAAATATTTAAAACTTTTTAATTCCATTTATTCATCTTTTTTGCGTTAGTTTTGTGTATGAGATAAAGTAAAAGTATTATACTAAAATAGCTCAAATATATGAAAAATGTCCAAAATTTAAAACTGGCTTATATACAAAATAATGACAGAGAGTAGATATTAGATATATTTTTTTTCATCCAAAAGTTATTTCAGGAAAGATTAACATAATGCCAGATTTTTTATTGAAACTCAAGACATCATTTAAATGAAGTGTCATTTCAATTAAATACAGTGCTCTAATGTTGTAGATTTTTAAGGGACGAGGTGTGTGATAATTAATTTTTTAAAATACATTATTTTTCCTTCGTATTTTTTCATCTTTTGCGTTTTTTCTTCATATGGAACTTTAAGAACATATAGATTTATTTCATAAAATTATATATTGCAAAAAGGAATTTAATCATATAAAAATGTATTATTAACATTTATAAAAGAAATAATCAAGAAAATTTATGCTAACACTCCAAGGTAAAAATGCATTAGATTCTATCCTGGGCATTATTTTCAAACAAATTAACTTCTGAAATTTATTTTCACTAGAGGGAATTGGATTGCATTTAAAATAGCAAAACTAATGTATACTTAATTAAAAGGCGTTTTGATAACTTTTAAAAATAACAGTAGATATTGAGAAGCCGCGCTTTATTTCATTATTATAAAGATCAAGATACAAATATTTGTACCTTGAATTGAACCAGCAGATGATTGATTTATTTAATAGAGCCTCATAAATCCATATGAAGGTTTTGGTGGCAGACATAATTTTGAACCACCCAGAGATGTAGAAGGGGCGGAACCTCAGATTACTTCAACCCTTTTCCAGATTTTCACACCCGTACCAACGCCGACTTCTTTCAAAACTCAATAGATTTAACATTGCATCACACTCACACACAGCCCCTCCTAAGAAGGTGGGAATTGCTCAATAAGAGTAAGACAGCATGTTTTTTCTCGATTTGCAATTGTCCAGTGAGAGGCTGAGGTAACCTAGTAATCAAGGTAACGGACTCACTTGAAACCTGCCAGGTATGTGAAGTTTGGGCCAAAGGAACCGTTGAGGACTAACCAGATTCCAGAGTGGGCCGTTAAAGTATAGCCAGGACTCAAGAACGTTCTCCTGTTGGTTGTGGCGTGGGAAGTTAGGAAGGGGTGTGTCAGCTCCAGGAGTGTCATCCTCGTCATGACCATGGTTCCAGAGTGCAGCAAGGTTCATAATGGCCCTCGTACAGCTCAATGGTGCTGCGTTAATATTTTTCTCAGGTGATTACTTACTCACATAGCTGTCCAGTACGTAGTAGTATCCAGTCATCAGAAAAAAGGGAAGATATTTCCTCACAAAGAGACCTTTATGCAAGGTTAAGACATTTTCTAAAAATTTATGCATAATCTGTATTGTGTATTTGCATTTATGAATTCCTAAAGTCGTTTATGTTTTTAGAAATAGCTATTGATACACAGGTGTAGGAGGACCTTAGGCGGTGCCATTTCCCCTCCGGAATCGTTAGAAGAAAGGTTTGGCAAAAGGAAGGAGAAGAGCAGATCTTTGGAAGTAGAGTGCATCAAATAAAACTGTATAGTAGCTCTTTTATGACAGAACGAGCATCGAATCATTCTTAAACAATAAAACAGCACCAACCTCTTTAAGGGACCAGAAAAGTGCCCGAGTCCCCTTGAAAGCAATGTTTTGCTTTTTTTCGGGAATACATGTTTGTTTCTTTTCTTCTTTTAGTTATTCGACATTCAATTATTTTCTTTTGAAAAAATGAAATATTCTTAAGTGCAGTTATCTAGAACTAGGTATATACAAAGTATAGATGCGTGATATGAGATAACTACTGGTATTTATTCCCTCATGAATCATTTATGCATTTTTTTATGTGTAATATATATTCGGAACAAAGCATTTTTTCTAGAATTCTGTACTGAGAAAATATAAAAGGAATAAACTTACTTTTTTTTAATTTGGCAGAGATTTATTTTTCTAAACAGGAATTAAAATGAAAAGTTTAAGGTCTTCAAAGGCTCTCGGTTTAAGTGATGTTACATATGTTGTGAGCCTCGATAATCGAAACTTCAAGAAAAATTTCTTCCCAATAGGAAAAGCTTATTGATTAGGCAAAAAAGCAACAAATTGTTAATTCTTAAAGTACCCAAATACGTTCAAAGTACTATTTTAAACATATCAAACTCTAAAATATTGTAAACTCCTTTTAGAGATCAACATCAACAAATATTTATATTTAATGAGCAATATATAAAATAAATTACCTAAATTTTAAAAAAAATCAATTATAACTGAAATTCTAGCAATTTCTTAAAAAAATTCTTTAAAGCAGTTTAAAAGAAAACAAAAGTTTGCATCAATTATTTACTATAATTTCTTACTAACATAATCTACGTGCATTTATAATATACAGAAGGGCTAAGGTTTTAATGAATTAAAATATAAAACTTAAAAAGAGCTCATTTGTAAATATACAGGAAATGCAACATATATGTAAGCTGTGTATTTTAGATTACAAACTATAACTCAAAAATATTCTCACATTAAGAATTATTTAAGTACATTCCCTAAAAAATAATATAAGTATCATATCCAAAAAGTTTCCTCGAAATATATTTTTAATATTTTGAGTTATCAGACTCGCCGTGATTGATTTTAAACAATTTGACTGTCAAATTTCGGAACACATTTAAGTTTAATTTCTGGTTTTTCTAATTTTATGTAATTTATTGTGTAACTCGGCTTCTATGTCATATAGAAACGAAATTATGTATGTTTTGCAAACCAAAAAAATTGCTATGTTAATTAAATTTCTTAAAAAATTCCCAAAATGTATTTTGTTCAGGGAATTTATCATTTGTCTTCAGATACCATAGAGTCTTTAGAACTCTTCTTTGTTCTAAAAATATAGGAAGTAAACACAAGGCGAAATTAGCCTCAAGAGCCTATCAATACTTGCGGCCCAATTTTCAATCATTATTTTTATCGCACCCCCACCATAAAATAATAATGTATTGAATTTAATAATAATGTGCACTAAAGCTACAATGAAATACATGAGTCCACTAAATTACTCTTCTAATAGTATTTCCTGGTACTTTGAGTATATTTTCTTAATTTATTATAGATTAATTAATTATGAAATGCATTATTCAGTACTGATACTTTTATAAATGTATATTATATCAGTGTAAATGTTTTTTTTATTTATTTTTCATAATGTCACAATGTAATTTGTTTTGCTTCCTTTCATTAAATTAATAATATTCCCCACAGTTTGAGAAACGCTGACATAAGGCAATACCAAATTACAATCTTCGTTTTAATTTGGAAACAACCCTTTCCTACTCTAATTAAAGAATTACTAATATTTTATTATTATTATTGTTATTATGCACTATTTTCAACATGACAGAATATTAACTGCGTGATATTCGATTACGCTCAATAAACATTGAGTCAAATTTTAATTAGTTTTTTTCCCATTAAACAAACAATTGTGAAGGATGACTGAAGTACACTTTAATTGTACAAAACTTAAAGCAACAATGTAAAATTTAGCGAATTAATGCATAGAATTGCAGAAAGGAAGTCTAGGGAGATCGAAGTAGAGGAACACAATAAGTCAATTAGAGCAATCATGCGTATACAAATATCAGGAACAAAACATTAGAAGCGATGTAGGCGTACGCAAGAGCAGCAATGATATCAGCGCTGCTGCTCAACAATTAGAATGATAGAATAGAAGGACAGGAGACGCAATTCACCATATTCTCTGCAGAGTGCCAGTAAGGTCAGTTCGTGAAATATGGCTAGAAGAAATCGTCTGGATGACTTCACGTGGAAGGGAATGATCAGAAGCTGGAGGAGGGGCGTACTGTCACCCCAGCGGTATGGCTGCAGAGTTCGGAATCAACAAAAGAAGTGTCGTTTCGCGCGCGCTTGGAAGCATTCCAAACCACAGGTACAGCTGAAGCCCCAGAAGGTTGGTGTAGCCGCCCGGGACGGCAACTGCAGGGGATGACCTATATATCATCCGCAGGCGAAAAGTTCGGCAGTCATCAAAGCGCCATTGCTCAGAAACTCTGTGCGGCAACGGAGTCGGCAAATTGTAGCGGTTTTACTGTGGCCAGACCTTCACAAAGGGCACATTTACGCCCGCCGTCTGAACACTGCCTCCGTTGAAGATGGCCCGCACCAGAGCCACCGATTTACAGTGGGCCGAGGCGCAAACTGGACAACTGATCAATGGAGTCGTGTCACTCTTTGCACGGATGAGGGAGTCGGTTCCAGTGCCAGAAGCGTTCTCCAGCGTTTTGATTGGGAGAGGATCAGGTTGGTTTTATCCGAAGTAACATCAAGGAAAGAAGACATCCACGTTACAGGTAGTCCTGGAGTTCTTGTCTAGGTTGGTATTATGCTGAACAGCGGAACTAGGCTTCACGGCATTTCGACGAGGAGGTCATAACCGGGGATCGCTACCTTGTGAGAGTACTTCTTCCATGCTGCATCTTTTCTAGAGTGCCATTGGCTGAACTTCATTTTATTGATGACTGATGCAGCCATTCGCACTCTTGCTGTTGAGAGCTGCTGGAAAGTGGGGAATATCACTCCAGATGGATTGGCCCAGCATGCTCTAGATTTAAATCCCATCGAACATGTGTACAGGATGCTTTGGGAACCTGTTACCACTTATCATCCAGGAGGAACAACCAACGCTCAAGCCAGATGTTGATTGAGGAATGGGCACTCCTACCTCAAGAATGTTGCACCCAGCTGGATTTCTGAGTATATGCAGGGGCAATTGCAAAGAAACAGCCGACCCAACATGAAGTAAGGGAGGCATATACCGTAATGGAACATCTGCTTGGTATTTCTTCCTATTTGGATAAGACAATCATGAGTCCACGATACTATACGTTCAATAAAGGCTAGTTTTCTGACTGATTCCATACCGTACTTCATTGTATTTCCTTTTCATTTCGATGCACCGCCATCAACCACGTACATACGATACTTTCCCTCATTTCAAATTTCATATCCTCTCAGATGATTTTTCGTAAGTTATGGCAATAAACCCATATTGTAAGTTTTGCACACTGATGTACAATTGACTATCCAAGAATAAGCATGGGCTATGCAGCAAAACAATGCAAATATCCTTTATCTCTGCAAAAAAAAAATTGCTTGGATTAGAAAAATATTTTATCTTTATATATATCCTTCAATTTCACCAAATTATGAAACAGTAAGGGATATTCCTTTTTCTTTAAACTAAATAGTCCATGATAATTATTCGAATCGCCTTGAACCTGTTAGAATGTACATTTAGTGTAGGTATACTGACACTATATTTAACTATATTCTTAAAACAGTGAAGTGAATAAAGGTTTCGAAACAGCTTTTATATTTCATGAAACATTGTTATAAGAGTTCGTGATCTTCAAACTATTACATGGTCAGAGAAAATTTCATATAAAATTATCTATTTTAATATCAGTGATAAGTAGAGAGATAGTTTATCCGTACGAAAGTAGTTTGTAATTTGTTTTGAAGTTAGCACATTTGAGACCATTTTACCGTTATAAGAGCTAGTAGGGTATATTCCTAATTCTTTTTATTTTCTTTATTCACCCAGCAAAAGAAGAGAGTTCATTTTTGAAAATTATTATTCTTCAATAAAAGTTTCAGCATGCAGGAAATACAAATTCGAATCATATTTCCTGAAAAGTCTGGCGTTTCCTGGCTTTTTCATTTAAGGGAATTATGGTAAAAAGTATATATATATATATATATATATATATATATTAGTCAATGTTTTATTCTAAAAAATACCTTAAAATTGGGACAAGACAGGAATACTAAGCAACTAGTGCATTTATACGACAAAACCAATTAACTGACTATTATTTATCTCATACATTAGCGATTGATAGCCATACATTTAAAGAGAGCATAATTTAGAGTATAGGGGCTTTTGTAGGTTTTAATATGCAATGCTTTTAACCAAGGTAACTTCGCAAGTTCACAGAGTAATTCTCTCATCAATAGGAAGTTACAGGATTTTTGCGTCACTTGGCAGGTATACACGTAGTACCCTAGAAGTAGTGACCATTGGCTGGCCCAATTTATAGGATTTTGAGAAAATCAGCTTATATTTTCAAATTTAAAAAGATGTTTAAGTTATTTCAGGTCTGTCGGAATAAAACAAATGAAAAATATGAAAAATTTAAGATTAGCTCATGCACCCGTATGCGCCGGATGAAATAGTGTATAAGTTCGTAAAACAAATTTATTTATGTGTGGAGATAATATTTTTTAGAAGTCAGCGTGAAACGTCCAAAGGCAAAATCGGAAAGTTTATTTATTAAAGGCACACACACATAGTCAGCCATGGGACAAATCCGTGTATGCGTAGAGTAATATGTATGTAATATAAGTTTATTAGCCAAATAAATAAGTAAACTCAAACTCAGTGGCATAACAGCCACAATAAAGGGCTGCTGTCCCCACCTCAGTATAAGTGACCATTGGGTGCTGAGATGCATTGGCAGATATCCCGATCAGGTGGTCAGTTTGAAGCGAAACCTCCAATGCTTTTCCCCAAGCAAGCTTGAAACTCATTTATCCACCCACTGAGGGGATGAAAGGCTGAAATAAATAAGTATTAGGAATAAAACTGGCAATTTTATAAAATAAACCCATCCTTTGATCCAACATATTAACGGTGACATTTACTCTGTGATTGACGAGTATTTTCGTCATCGCTCCATTCCCATGACACTCATAGGTGTGTACTCCCATAGGGAGGTCTACAGATAACTGTTTAATGAAGCATTATGATATCGAACGCTTTAAAATTTCTACGAAATTGATGCGTAGTGAGGGAAAGAATGTCACTATTCTTAAAAAAGGCCTTTTACGTATAAATAATTTCATCTTCCAATGAATGACTGTTCATTGATATTACATAACATAATTTTAACATCAGCAAAAAAAAATGCAGAGGTATCCATATTACAGTTTTGTCAAACTCTCTTCAAATATATTTCATTCAATAAAATTCTGTAATAATTTGCAGAATGCTAAGGTAAATAAGTAAATATGGTAAATAGTTCCATCTTTAGATGTAGACAAAACAGAATGTTTATTGTTCCTCTCTTCAATATTCCAAGCACATCTTCAACAACATTACATGCAATCATTTTATTCTGTCAATTAGCATTATAGCAAACCGCAAATATAAATAACCTAGCATAAACTCACATGAATGCAGAAGATATCCTTAAAATGACGGATCATAACCTCCTACTTTCAAAACCAATGTCTCTTAACACAAGACAAAAAAAAAATCACTTTTAAATTTTGAATTTGTATGTTCAAATTAGATTTTTTGTTCGCAATCAAAATACATGCTTAAAATAAAATTCTATGCATTTTAACACATTCTAGTTTTAAATGAAAGCACCAATTTACATCTGAGCTTTGAGAATAAGCTTTTGTTTCACCTTTATTGAAATTTTATTTTTTTCCCTTAAATTCCATGATAAGTTTAAAAATAGATGGAAGTTAAAATTCATCGCTTTAAACTGTATTGAAACTTTCCTTTATTGATGTCATACGTACGCGAGCATTCCACAAAGATCTAAAAAAGAGAATATAATACACCTTTATATATTTCATGGTTTATTCTTAGATTTTGTAGTGAATGCTTTTATTCGCATTTATAATTAATATTTTACGGGTTTTTTAAAAAAAAATATTGCAGCGAAAATGAAGATGCATTAATAACTTCTTTGCTTGCTGTTTTGCTTACAATCAGGCTTTTTGACATTGTGCCAATTCAATGTGGTTATTTTTAAATTTCATTTGTTGTTAGTTACTACTTTTTTAAATGCCGGTATGTATAAATAATTACCCAATTAAATGATGGTATTTTGTTTCTTTCAACTTTTTAAATACTCATTTTGATTCAAAAAATTTATATTTAATGTTCAAGATAATTTAATACTACTAACATAAGCTAAAATATATATTTTGTAATCAATAATCATCTACTAAATTGAAATAAATCTGATAAAGCAAAGAAATAAATAGAAAAATAACATGGCAGGGCTGGTAAAAAATAAGATAGCTCCAATAGTATAACCGCAATCTCTTAACCTTTGTAGCCTTAGGAACTAAGATTATAGGGTTAAACTGAGCCTTAAGTCCAGCTTACTTTCCCCTATATCTGCTAATTGTCTATACCACTGGGTTGCAAAGAAGAGAAACTAATGTAAGTACAAGATTTCAATTATATTAAAGATAATAATCTTAGGTCTCGAAGAATGATATTAATTTATATATATATATATATTATATATATATATATATATATATATATATATATATATATATATATATATATATATATATATATATATATATATATATATATATATATATACATATACAATATTTTAAATGTGGGAAGCGAAGAAAGTGCTGAAGAGAGAGAGGAAAACCAAATTAACATGTTGTTTAAAAATCACTAAGCTATCGAATTTAGATAGATATGACTACAAAAATATAGTAAAACATTTTGAGTTATATTCACTTTTGTTATTGACTGAATTTTAAATTTCTCAAAACAAGTTGACACGAATATTTTTTCAGACATTTCCTAAGAAGTTAAAAGTAATATAGGCTTCAATTGCTCGTTCTTTAAATTACCTTCTTACTATAATGTATTTTATAATTTACATGAAGCATAACTTTGACTCTATAATGACATAATAATGTATGGCTTTCCTAGTGATTATTGCTATACTTATTTTTTAAAATTCAATTTCTTCCGTTTTCCCCGTCCAATGGGCTTTTTTCCCTCCCCATTATTTTCAGACCGTAACGAGTACAGAAGTTTGGTGACTTTTTAAATAAAATTCACTGCATACTTTGCCTATGTATGAAGTTTATAAAAAAAAATAAGCACTTAGTTTGTAAATTAAAGTTTCTAAGTTTCACACATCAATAACAAACATCGGTAATTTTTAAGCAAAATATGTAAGAAAGGAGATACTTAAAAGAAGCCTCGAAAATAACTATTGGATGAAAAACAGACACGCACACAAAAAATTGAAATCCATGTTTTCTAAGTAAAGTTTTCAATCAATTAAAACACGATAGGTAAAGTTAACATATGGGAAAAAACTTTCGTGCGATCATTTTTAAAAATTGCGTAATTATGAAATTTTTAATGCAAATTTTGAGCAATTTTTAAAAAATGATACAAAAAAATTGGGAGGAACTTGATTCGTACACTTTTTCAGGACGTAAGCTCAGTTGATCACAGTGAAAATAAATATAAATTGATTGGAAGTATTAAAATCAGCTTTGTCCTGGCTAAAGAAGTAGTATGTGTCTGATCCCGTTATTGTATTTTTACCTAATTTTCGTATGGAAGAAGGGGCGGAAGCTTTGAAAACGATAGAATTATCACTAAACTTTCCCCCCTGTCATCCTACAGAGTCTTTGCATGATAGATTGTATTGTAGAGTCAGGTCAATCATTTTTTTTAACATTTTTAATTAATGTCTTTTGAACAAATTGTATTTTTGCAATTTAATGATCAAAATAGATTCCTCGGATTACTTCTCATATCTTAGTAACTTTGACACGTTTGTGCGTTTAGCAGTTCGTCTTATAAGCCTCCCATGGATAGATGCATTTGTTTTCTCTCAAATTTTAATACTAGGGGTGATTGATAAGTAAGGTTTCCAATAGTATAAAATAAGTTTTAGACAAGGTAAAATAATAACAGAGGTATCACAATGAAGGAAAGGAAACTTATTACTTTTACTTATTGTAAACTCATTTCTCAACATAGTCACCACTAACAGGTACACATTTGTTCAATCCATCTATTCATTTCTTCATTCCGTCCATGTAGAAAGATTCTGATGGCTACATGAATTTCGACATCAGTTGAAAAAACATTGATCTTTCAACGTCTTCTTCAATTTTGAGCACAACCAAAAGTATGACGGTGCCAAATCTGGGCTATAAAAAGGTTGTAGAACCACGGCGAGTTTCAGTTTTTCCACGACATCCTGTTTTTGTGCACTGCAAAGTCGTGATGCAAAAGAAGGCGTTTCTTTACGGTCTGATTCTGCGGATGCGTTTCTTGAGGGATCGTAATGTTTCTTACCTGTCGGAGATTACCTTTAGTCATAATTACCGTGTACAGCACACCACTTGTATCCCAAAAAATTTGTGAACATGGCTTTTGTTGCTGACATATATTCCTTGGCACTCGGCGAGCCATGATTACGATATTCTATGATTTCCTCTTGTTTTCTGGGTCATAATGATGAATCCAGAATGCCAAATTTCAGGCAGCCATGCTCAATCGGGTACGCAGCCAGCCAGAATCTTTTTTCATAGACGGAAAGAAGAAATGAATAAAACGATTGAACAAATGTGTAGCTGTTAGGGGTGAATATGTTGATAAATGAGTTTACAATATGTAAGAGTAATAAATTTCCTTCATTCTGATACCACTCTGTTATTAATTTTATCTTGTCTAAAACTTATTTTATACTATTGGAGACATTACTTATCAATCACCCCTCCTTGTATGAAAAATTTTAATATCTCAAAACAAACAAAATCTAAAATTTTCTGACTACCTGATTTTGACTTCACTGTAATTTTTTAAGAGGGAGATTTTTAAATAAAATTTTTTAATTTTGTCAAATTTTATTATATATACTTTATTACAATGAAAACATATACTGTGTGTTTAAAAGTATATATATTTAATTTTTGTGACAATTAAAATTAATTTCCTTTAAAGCAACGAGAGAAGATTTATTTTAAAAAACGGGCAAAATTTTATATTTAAAACCCAGAAAAAAAAAACTCCCGCAATCACTTAAATTAGTTTAGATTTAAAATAGAACCCCCAAAAAATAAAATTTTTACAAAACACAATTTCAGTCCACTCGAATTGAAAAAAACCAGAAAACTTTTATGCAATTGGGAGTTATGGAAAATGAAAAGAAAAAGGGATCAAAAACTGCAAGAAAATGAAAATCATATGAGAAAAAAAAAAAAATAAGACATTTTTATATCAAGGATAATTTCTATCTCCAGCTTAATATGAATTAACTTTAACCCCTAGAAATTTTTTTCTATAAAGTATACATTCTTTTTAAGTTTTATGATGTTTCTTGAAAGTTCTTTAAGAAACAGTCGAGAAACTTATTTGAGAAATGCAACTAAAGAAATAGAAACGGAACTTTATGCATGGAAAGTTATAATTGAAATTGATTTTCAAACTCAGGAATAAAGTTACTTTGAAATAAATTTTCTGTAGGAATTTCAGAAATAGCTTGGTTATTTCTTTTTACAGTAAATAAGTGAAATATGATTAGAGCATATCGTTTTTAAAATATTGCTTGCATTTGAAAATATCATTATTTTAGCAAAAGGAGGAAAAACAAGAAAACAAAATGATTTCTTTACCAGTATATGCTTTGAGATTAAGGGGATTTACCAAATGATTTAACTAATCCTATATTTTGTGTATATGTAAATATTATGTATCAAATATGCTGATACTTTTATTTCAAAAAGCTGTGTTATTAAACTGCAAGGCATATATATTTCTTAAGAATGTGATTTTTTAAAAAAGGATTTAAATATATTTTTTATTTCACAAATATATAAAAGATATATCATGTAGGTTTGGGATAAGTTTCGCTAAAAATGCTTTTAAAGATACGATAAAAATACTTCCCAAAAAAAAGAAATATTGAATTAGTGATCAAAATAACCCATTCCAAATTTTTCGACTAAGATCGACAAAATTGGATTAAATTTTGATGGAAAATAGACGTCCAGAGTTTTAAATAATTACTTTTGGTAAGTATAATATATTAAGTAAAACAAAATTGAGGGATGGGAATATTAATGTTCAATTCAACATAAACTCAACATCGAATGGAAGTTTGGATACGCTGTTTTCATTCGCATTTTTATTATTTCATTACATATTAATTCCGTTTTTGGCAGTAAATTTGAATCGTATTTGCTTAGAAGTTTCAAATATTTTATTCACTGTATTTAAAAATTAGTTTTCTCAAGAAATTATCTTTATTTCTAAGAATGTATGAATTATGCTTGAAAAATCAAAGCACTCAATATTTTTTCCGAGAATTATTGTATGTGTGTTTTGTCTTTGAAATGATGGTTATTTTAGTATTTCTTAGTTTAGGAATCAATCCTCATGTACAGCCAAAACATCCTCCTCTTATTTTAGTGATTTTTCAATGTATCCCTTAGGAACATAATCCATGTAAAAAAGTAACACTTTATTTAAGTCATTTTTTATTATATGAATATTTTATAATTTTTTTTACAAAAAATTCGCTTTAAAAGAGCATTTTTTAATCAAATTTAACTCCATTCCATGTAAAAATCTTGCAAGAGAATTAAGATATTTATATTAATTAAAAATAATAATTATGGTCTTCTAGAAAAAGAATATTTTCAGACAAAACAAAGCTCAAATATTCTGGCATATCTTCGTATTCTTCCTCATAAAGCTCATTTATGAAGCAAAAATGCATAACACAAATGTAATGTTGAACATTGTCATTTGGCTTAAAGGCATATTCGTTGTGGGAAACAAACTGATTTCTCAGCAGGCAAAAAAGACTTGCCCCAAACTCAAGAACATACATTCTCTCTGTTTCTTTGTCTCTAACTAATTGCACCTAACTGTTCTTTATCAGTCGATTATCTTTATTGTTTTCCAATAATGATTACATTTTTACAAGGCTCGGCTAACGAGTCTTTACACTTCTTTCCACCAAAGCGCATTAATTGGAATTGCTCCTGAAGAAAGACTAAGATTAGCACAGAAGATAGTCACAAAAAAGTACTTCAGTAATATATCCTCCGAATTAAACGTGTTTATTATAAGTTACGCTTGCATTCGTAATAAAGTAAACTACTGAGTCTCGCATTTGTTATTCATACATCTCTATTTATCGTGTTCACTTGATAAATAATTCATGCTCGACACAAATTGATAATTCTATTGTAAGATTTCAAAGGAAAGGGGTATAATAATAATAGTGATATTTTTATATTAAACAAATATGTGAAGATTTCCAATTAATTTATAGTGTTATTTATGGAAATATTAAATTATGTGACGTAAAAAATTTTTAATTAAATATATTATGCATATGACCATTTTTATATTACATTTTTAGCTAAATAAGAATGATCACTACTTCTGTAGTGGTATTAGATTAAATTTAATCGATGGCAAATCTAAATATTTTTTAAAAAATTCACATTTCGGGCTAAATTAATATTTATTTTTCAAAATACCCCCTTATTTTTATTATTGTTTTAATGTAAAGGTTAAATTTTCTCTCTCTTTAAACATTTGAAGCACGTTAAGGAAATTACAACGTTTAACCATCAGTCCCTCATAAAATTGGATTTATTTATTTTTTTAGATCAAAATAACAGTAACAAGAATAAAAATAAAATAAACAAAAAAAAATTACGAGTATTTCTAGATTTTTCATTTTTTTGTTATTATTCACTAAGAAAATTACAAAAAAGGGGGGTGCCTTGAGGGAACATTGATTAAGGGGTGAAAATCTCTAGTACGGTAACACATGTTACAAAAGAAGAAAATTTTTAAAGCAGTTTTTAGTTTTTCTGTAGCATAAATTATCATGCATTACACATACATTGTAGGTACATCCAACACACTTCGGGAAGCTTGTTATATATTGTATCGTCAAGGCAATCTTATGCTTCAATGCTCTTGTAGTGCCATCTACATGTTTTCTTTCGTATCAGTTCGTCAGTACAGAGTGTAGACCACGGGTTACAGTACAGATTACTTGATTAAATCACTTCCATGAATGTTGCAAGACATCCAATGGTATATTGGTTACATACTAAATTATGCTACAAAGGTTTCAGTAAAAGAGATTTCAATTTACCGTTCGAAATTATGAAGCATATATACAAAACAGGTGTAGAGACAATCTACGTTCTTTTCTGTGAAATTATGCAAACTGAATTTAAGTTAGTTGAAACATTATGCTAAACCTCACGATTTTTTTTCTTGCTAGTTACTGAAAATTATGAACGGTTTTCAGTCAGGAATAACATTATTTAGATGTAACTTACACATGCATAATATGATGGGCTAAATTCATTTGACGTCATATTCATATTATAACTATAAGCACGTGTTTCTATCCAATCAGTTCATATATTTATGCCACGTCATAATCTCATGATAAATGCTTGTTTCCAGTCAATCAGTTTATGAGCTTCGATCTTGTTAAATTTTGCTTTTCGCAGACTCTTAAATAAAGCATATATTTTTCTAAGAAATAGTAATTCACATCAGTAAATACAATGCGCTTGATTCAAAAATACTCTCTTAGTAAAAATATTTCCTTTTTTAATTTCGAAAAACTTTTTAAAGAATCTTAATATTTGAACTTCTTTCTCAAGCAACCAAATTCAAAATTTTATCTAAATTTTACAAATAAAACAGCAAGTACAACTCTAATGTCACTTTCGAATTTAATTTAGAACACGTGATTGTATTCATCATGTGACCTTCTTGAATTTAGCCCATAGTTAAATTTACATACACTCATGGAACAAAAAAATTAGCGTACCAGAAGGCGTCGTCAAAATGAAACGAAATTTTACATACGTAATGACTACTTTAGTAGAAGTAAATGATTAGTAAATCAAAGAAAAATGATAATTTATTTCAGAGAAAAAGGCAAAAGAACGGAGGATTAAATACCTTATTGAACCCCTTCTAGCACGAATGCACGATGCTATAGGTTCGGGCATTGTGGCATACAAGTTCTGTATCAGTCTGGAGACATTTTGTTCCATATTTACTGTAACCTTGCCTCTAGTTCGTTCAAACTCGGGGGACGCCCGACTCGCCGTCTCAAAGGATTCCCAGATAGGCTCGATTGGAGACAAATCTTGGGATCGGAAAGACGAAGGAAGGGTAGTAACAGCGAGTAGACAGTCTTGTGACCCCCTTGTTGTGTGAGGCCGAAAATTGTCTTCTTGAAAAATGGCTCCCGGTAGCCATTGCATGAGTGGCAACATGTGGTTGCAGGATGTCATGGGCATACCGCTGGGCTGTCATGGTGCCACGGATCAATACTAGGGGTGACCGTGTATTTTAGGAAATGGCACCCCATACCATCATCTATGAGAGTGGTGTGTCGCTGTAAAGCAAAGTCAGGATTGAGGCATTCACCACGGGGTCTCCACACACGAACACGATTGTCATCACTGCTGAGATTGAATCTGAATTCGTCGCTAAATCCGACCTGGTTCCATTCTGCTGCAGTTCAGTTTCCTCGTGCGTGGCACCACTCCAAACGGAGGCGTCGATGTGTGAACGTCAACAGCAGAACACATAATGGGGGCCGCGAACCCAAATCTCTTTCAGCCAGGCGCCATCGTATGGTTCGAAAAGACACAGGGAAATGAAGGTGAAAGGGAAGGGGAAGGTGTTACCTGTGCCTGTATGGTGGCCGATGAAGCAGTTGGCTGTACGCGTGCATTTCTTACGATGTAGCGGTCTTCTCAACGACTGGTCTGTCGAGGGCTTCCTGGTCCTGGTCTTTGGGTAAATGACATTTCTCGGATCCACTGGTCCCAACAACTAATCACAACAAATCAGAGCGGCCTAATTGACGAGATACTCGCCTACCCGACCACCTAGCTTTCATCATGCCGATGATTCTCCCTCTCTCAAACTGTTACAGCTGATCATATTGTCTTCGAAAACGACGTAATGTCATGTCTACCTCAGCTCTTACTTTTTAAGCGATTCAGCACACTCAAACAAGCTTTGGTTACCTGTTTTATACTCCACAGAGAACAACATTAAACACCCTCTACATGCTATAAGTAATGCGCAATCACGTTGAATTTCTAATCATTTGCATATGCCCGGACATGTACCTTCATGCCAAGTTTCGTTGCGATGCCGCAATTATTTCTTGGTGTGCTAAATTTTTGGCCATGAGTGTATATTAGAAATATGTATACCAGTAGCTTTATACGCGTTAACAAATTAATTTATTTTCGTATTTACTTTCAATATTATAAATCATATGCTTATGTACAATGCTTTTTTTTGCTATATATATACAAATAAAAAACAGTGGAATCACAAAAATTAAATCCTGTATTAATCAGTTTAAAACTAAAGTGCTCAATATTTAATTTCAATAATGCATTATTTTTATTTCTAGTGGGGATGTGAATTGGTGTTCTACCATTGCAGACCTAGTTCATTTCCGGAAGTTTTTTAGTGCGGCACCATGTAGGTGGATACGAATCGCCGCAGGTAATGTTGGCGCCCTGTTTCCTCCCCAAAGGGAGGCACCTGAGATCTGACGATGCGAAATCGTACTTAGCTTTTAATTTTGCCAAGAACACACAAGCCAAACAGGCACTCATAATCATGCGACACATAAACATACCGCATAATCATGTGGCATGGTTGCATTCGATTTTCTGCATTATTGAAATCCACCGACTTGGGCCGGGATCGAACCGCAAATTTAGGCATACAAAACCAGCTACAAACTAACTACGCTACACAACCCGCATATAATGCATTATTTAGTGATTAATATTCTTACTGCATCTATAATAACTCCTGAAGTATTTTTTTTTAAATTTCAAGAACATCTTTAAAAAAAGGTTTGATAACTCCCGTAACGTGACTAAAATGTTGCATCATTCGTGGGTGGGCCATAAACGATAGCGAAGAACGACAGAAACTGTGGTTTGACAGTAGATGGTTAAACATATTTCAAATGGACTTAACCAACAGTATCCCAAAACCAAGCAATCCAACGCTCTAAATAAATGTCGCCCCCAAAAACAAGAAATAGGGAAAAAAATATTAAATTTTTAAACTTTTTGTAAATCAAGGCTTATGTCTGATGGTGTCTTTGGGCTTTTTTTGGGGATTTTTCAAGGAAAAAAGCAATGAAAAATTTTACATAATTTTAGCTTTTTTCTATACGAAAGGGGAAGGGGAATCATTTTACATTTTCGGAAAAAAAGATAAAGTATGCTGCTGTGGGTTTGATTTGCGCATTGTGTGTCAATCTTCAAGCTCTGGTAATGCATTTGTTTCTTTTGTTTCACTACAAAGAAGATGCTCTAGGATAAGCATTAAACAGACTTTACAAAACGACTAACATTTTGTAAAGCTTTGTTATACAAATATTTTTTAAAAGGTTAGAATTTGTGTATTTTTTTCGTAATATATATTGGGAAATGAATAGATGGGAAAATTTTTGTGCCTTTTGTGATGTAATTTGTTTAAGCATTACCGTTTCGAATAAAATCTTAAGTGAGAGTATTTTTTTGGAAGATTTGACAGGGTTTCATTTTTAAACTATAAAATTTATTGAGAAATAATAATGTATGTCAGCACATTTTTTAAATTTCTTCATTAAAAATAGATAATGTAAAAAGGTTGTTTTTTTTATTTATTTTTTTTTTGTTTCATAGATACTATACAGTTGCCGGATTTAAATCCAATTAAGAAAATTAGCTTTCCAAGTTAAATACAAAATTTGACTTCGAAAAAAAAATTTTCTCGATTACATGATTCAATGTATGAACTAATAATATATCAAAATGTCTGTAATGTTTCAAATTTTTTATGGAGGTAAAGAAATATTTTCAGTAAATTGTTGTTATAAGATAACATTTTTAAAAGCTTCTTTGATTATTATACATTTTTAAACAATGTCAAAGGTTTCTGTATGTAATTTTCGTTAAAGGCTATGTAAAAGGTCCATTGTTCTAAAGGCGTAAATTCTGATGTTAAAAATGTTTGTAAGAATAAGGAAAAACGTTAATATATTTTTGATTGTGTAACAAAACCTTGACTCTGATATTAATATATACTGTTGTCGAATTGTATGATATTTTTCCAAATAATTAAAAGAAGCAATTTAAGATATAAGAAAAAAATTGTTGGAATGAAAATATTAGTTATTAGTTCGCTTGATTTTAATCAAATATTTATTTTATAAAGGAATAATTATATTATTTATCACTATATGATTCTTTTCTTTATTTATAACTTATTGTGTTCTAATATCAGTACAAAACTTTCTGAGAGAAACTGTATTCTTTTCTGTATATTATCTTAATATATTCTAAAAAAAACTGCATCATAATCGTAAAATAAATTTAGTCTGGCCGTTATATCACATACTTAGAAGGGTTTAAAGGACAGCTTACCTCAAGTATTGTTTTAAGCTTAAAAATTCCTTCTGTCTTGAACTTTAATTCTCTTATAAGATTGAAATAAATTATATATTGTAAAAAAAAATAATAGATTTTTAAATGTGAAACTCATTTTTAAACTCCAATGCAATTAATTAAATAACATAAATCGAAATATGCTTTTACATTGAATAAAAATAACGTCACTCGAAAAGGCTTGAGAAATGGGAAGATCTAATTTTGAAATAAATATGTTAAAAGAAAACAATAAATTCATCAAAAAAATTGTTTACACGTAATGTTATTAGGCTTAGTTAAATCAAAAATTCTTTGATCACATTTAAAATCCTCAGGCATATTTTTCTTTTCGTTTGGTGATTTGAATCAGAGAAAAACAAACTAAAAAAAGAATACAACACTGAAAATATTACAGTTAATGTGTCACATTCTTTTATTTTATTGAATGGTCTTGTATTTTATTTATATTTATCATTTCAACCAAATTATTGCTACAAACTTATTATAAACAAATTTTATTTGATTAAATTGTTATGTACTAAATAAGCAACTCAAAGTTATATCAATTATGTCAAATGCTTAAAGGTATTTAATTCTAAATTTTGCCCATTAGTTAGACTTTTACTGGTTCAATGATTACTTTACATGAACTTCCACTTGACGTTAGCTGGAAATAGATTGTTCCCAATTGCTTAAAAACTAATGAGACTAATATAACTATACAAAAACCTCAGTATTTTTTCCATACATTTCTTTGTTTGTGGTTATTTTCGGTTAATAATTTCCTAACTTTTAATATCAAAACATCATTGTATGATTTCAGGCATTTACTTTTGGATATTCTTATCAAAATGGTCGTACTTATGTTTTGCCAAATATAACAAAAAAAAAAGATCGCTATTTCATAAGATGTCGTCAAAGTTGTCATCTGCATTATTATATTCGTACATCTGCGGAAAAGGTTTCCACTGTTGGTTGCATATAACATTTTTTGCCAATTTCTTTTTATTTGATAAAATTGGCCAACAGTACAATACGCAAGTAACCAAAATAGATATATTTGAGAAAATATATAAAAGGTTCACTACAATATGACGTTAATATTCAGGCTCCAAAAATATTTTATCGATACAGAGACTACATTTTTTCATAAACCTTAGCCTGGAGTAAATATATGTAGAAACATTCATGTACATTTTATTTTTTGATACAGAAAAATTTAAGAAATGTTTGATCAAATCAAATTATTGATTGTAATATATATGAATAAACATTTATATTGTATTAGAATATGAACAAGAAAATTCATTTCAAAGAAATTTATTTTCATTTATTTTAAGAGCTCAGCAAACGAAATGCGAAGTTAAAAAAGGATGGAGCAGTGTACGATTTTCTTTAACCACAGCTTTAAATGATTTTCACTCTATCATTTGCTTTTGATAAGCCTGGATTTAAATTTAAAGTAAATAGAAACAGAAGCATAAACCGCCTTAAGGGAGACTGAGACAAATCCGAATTTAAACAGAAAATAAACACTCTTGTACCACATTGTACGTCCCAAAGACGTATCTTCAGAGACCCTTCTAATGCTTTTATTAATTTAAGCTTCTTAGGAGAATTAAACTGCTCCTGTAAGGTGATTTGGATGACGTCTAAGTTACACTTACCTTTGTCTCCTTGGAAACATTTGTTTGAAAATTTGTGCACCACTATGCATCTCCTCTTACTTTCAATGTTTCGAATTAATTGAATTATTTTGTTGAACTGTATTCCAGTAATGCTTCTTCTGTATTTTATGTTTATAAGTGGGTGCAAAATGCCTCTGCGACGTTTTGAAAATTTTTTCAAAAAAAAAATCCTTGAAAATTTCGGGTTGTTTTTTATTCATTTGGAATTTTTTTCAAAAAATTACAGAATAATTATAATTTTCCCTTTTCCCTTTTACACTTTTTGAATGGAAAAAAATAATATTAAAAAGCGCCATGGGTGTTGTTTTTTAGCAATGATACTCTGCTTTTGAGAAAATTGAGTTTTACAGGAAAGTTTGTTTTCCAGTATAAACTTTAAAAGTAATATTATTGACTAATTTAGAAGAAAATGGTTTTGCCAAAAACTTCAAGATGTCTCTGGGATCGACCTTTCTGTATATTTTCATGAGGCTATATAAGGGACCTTTTGAAACGCAAAGGACGGGTGAGACCCGGGGAAAATCTGTTTCGTCAAAACAATGAGACTTCATCGCTTCGAGTTTTTTGATGAAATTTGATTTGAGAGCAGTTACGGGAAAAATTTTTTTATAACAGTGTTTTTCCCATTCGGAAAAAATAATCTGTTTTTAATACTTCTTTGTGTATATACGTTGGCTTGTCTTAGAGTAGTAGTTTATTCTTCCGTGTCCAGTACTAAATTTGTAATTATTTAATTATGGTACTATTAGGCGACTTTTTACCTAAGCAATCACTGCATAATTGCAGCAACATATTAGAATTTCTTATGGGTATTTCATACTTGATGGACAGATGAGGATAATAAATGAGTATTCAAATAATGTATCAGCATAAAATTAATTAATTATAGATGAGGCTTATAAAACAATAAGTATAAAAATATATTGTAAATCTGTATATTGTTTTTTTATTGATGCATAATTCTCTTTTGAGTGTTACATGATCGTATGATAGTTTAGTATTTGTCCACTTCTCGGCCGAAAAGGTGTTACGAATGGAAAGATAACTTGTAGAGCAAGGGAGATTACTCTTTCAGTAATGAGTAGGGGTGAACACATGAGGACAGACTTGGTGACATCGAATCACCAAATGAAGCCAATTCGCCCATATTTGGCTACAAAGATGATTCAACAAAAATCTAGAAATTGCTTGGATTATTATTTAACTATAAAATTTAGAAGTTCTTAGAAGATTGTTCCTGATATATATGACAATGCAGGGAAACAACATTGGGGAGTCAAACATTTGACAGAGTCTGTATGTTTCATTTTTGCTTTTGTGAAATTATCATTATGGATTGGAAATGCGGTATTCAATACTTGAGGGATACTTGGATCTATGATACAGTAAATTTAAATATGTGTATTATTTGTTTCCAGTTAGAAGAAAATCTACAGTAATTATTTGTGAATTAAAGAAAAAAAATACGGTGTTTTTCGAAATACCTCTTAATTACGTGGACCTTTACTGCATTTTGGCCATCTGAAGTTATAAGAATAGAATTTCTAAAAATTTGAACATTTCACACACACATTTTCAAACGATAAATCTTACGACACATTATTTCTATAACGTGAAATTAAGCCTTAAAAGTAGTATTTCTGTAACATTTTCTTACACAATTCTTCTGTTAATTTATTAGTTTAGTTATAGTGTAGTATGTATATAAAAGAGAAAAATACATTTTCTCGTCTTGTCTCATATATAAAACGATATCACAACTCTTTGAAAGTTGCATTGTTTCGTGAATTTAACGACATTTACTAAAGAGGAGAAATTTTTCGTGATACTGATTAATGCGGAATTACGTGTTTAAACCCATTTCAATGGTTTATTGCCAAAGATTAACAGAATACCAGCGATTAATCCCCAAAGATTTCCTGTGCCATATTTGATACCATTTACAAGGACATTTTTCCGAGAAAACAAATTTGTTGAAAATCATCAAATGCAATCACAGATCTAACTAATTATTAATACATTAATATCAGTGAAGTTAAGTAATAATACGAATGTAAGTTCTTTGGATGCGCAAGATATTATATTATTACAAAATTGCTAATCTTCTAATTTTCTATAACTGAATATATTCATAAATAAATGGGTGTAATTATATTCATTACACTTACTTTCATTCCTGCAGCTCAGCTCAGGTGTCGTCCACGTCACTTGACCATGGTTCAAAATTATGTGGTCCGTCACCAAAAGCCCTCGTATAGCTGAACACAGTGCGACGTTAACATTCACTTACTTAATTACTCATTCCTAGAATTTATTAATGCAATTTTTTATTTAGAGAGAACAGATTTTCCGGAAATAGAAAAAAAATTACTTTTTTTTATTTTTTTCCCCTTTTTTTTGCATTTCCCAAAACTTTATCGTATTTTTTATGTTACAAACAGAGAGGGGAGAGAATAAAAAAAAGTGTGAGACATGGGGGGGTGTGTGAGGTGGGGTGTGTGAGGAAAAGAAAAAAGGGGGTTTAAACATAAAAAAAAGAGAGTAGGAAAGCCAAAAGAGAGAGTACTAGAAATCTCTTTTTAGTCATATAGCTTATTAAATTACTATTTAATTAGAAAAAATAAACATAACTCTCCCTCTATTCTAAATAGAACTCCTTAACTATTACAAATACTTTTTTTTATATCAAACTTCATTTCCGGCACTCTAATGGAATGTCTAAATACTCCATTCGTGAATACCCTTTCAAAAATATAAATTGTTTCAAATAAATTCATATCTTCAGAAAATAAAAAAAAAAAATCCCTCTTATTTTTTTTGGCCCCATTGTGTGATCCTAATAATTAAAATATATTTTTCTTTAAAACCCTTTAAAAAAATTAGGAGATATTTCAATCTTTTTTAAAGTATAATGTTTTGCCAATATGGCCCCAAAATTTTCCACCAATTGCATTTTAATTATCATAATGGTTAATTATACATTTATTGCAGAATCTTTGAGGTTATTGAAGAATATTTATAATAAGTTCAAAGATATATTTGGAGAAAATGTGGTTCAATCCTGTGCTTCAACCGATTTTCAAAATCCCAATTGGGTACATTTAAAATCAGGATGTTTTCCGGACTTTTAGCATTGCAATGTATGTCCTATATAACACATAAAACAGGTGTTGAAAACTTCTTATTTTTCGCTCTACTTTGATTGTGAATCCGTAGAGAAAAACTACTCCACATCCAAGTATTTTAATTTATTTTCACGTTTCAATTTGGAAAATTTGCTAATTCAATATCACTTCCAATTAAAATTTGTATTTAAATACTGATAATGGCTTGTAATTTATTATAGTAATTCGTATTAAATTTGGAATTTATAAGATATTAACATAGTTGAAGATGGAATTACTTTGATTTTGTTTAAACTCTACAATTTTTATCTACGAGTATTTATTGGTTAACAAATGAAAGAGATTTGTTAAAATTAAATTTATTTAATTAATAGGGGATTCATTGTTTTTAAAAATATATATATATAAAATAAAATTTAATTTCATTAAAGAGCCATTCAGTTCCCATTTAAATTCGTATATTCGTATGCAAAGAATGTTTTTAAAAAAAATTAAAGCACAAAATTAAGTATTATATTTAATATAAAAAAAATGCAATTATTTAACACTGAGGGGAAATCCACACAAATTTATAAGAATTCTGAAATTGAACCCTTGAAAGTTTTAAGAGTATTATCACACTTTCTTTCTTCTTCTGTTTACTCATGAACAACTTGTGGCGCTTTTTAAATTTTTAAAACCTTTTTCTGCTGAGTTCCTGTTTTTTCTTAAAAAAAACCGTTTTTTTATGCCTTTAATTTCCCGTAGGAACATAGGATTATTTTCGTAAACTGCAGTCATTTTATTTCCGAATTAGTTTGGAAAAGTTTGACAAAGGATGGAGGAAGAAACCCCTGGAGTATGAGTGCATAAAATGAACTACAAAAATGTTCTTTTATGAGAGAGAATTTCCAGTTGTTTTCTTATTCTATAACATATAACTCCAATAAAATAACTCCAATCACTTCAAAGTACTAGAAAAATGCCCGAGTCCACTTGAAACAGACGTTTTGCTCCCCGTTTCTGGAAAAAGGTGTTTGTTTTCCTTTTTTCCTCCTCAGTTTCTCTTTTTGCAATATTGATGTTTCTTCCATGTTCCTCGAAGAAACAGGAGTCCTCTTAAGTACGGCAATCGAGAACTAGATATTTTACAGAGAAAAAAAAGTGGCTGTTATATGAGATAAGTGCTGTTTTATTTCTTAGAGAATTTTCCGTACATCTTTTATATCTATGACTGGAAGAGAATGGTTTTTTTAACAACGCCATTTCTTAAAATAGAAGCAAAAATATCGGAACCTCGAAGAATTCGAATTGTTGATTAATTGACTGAATTTTATCGAAGAGAACATTGAAACACAATGTAATAAAATGTTGCAAACGTCTTAAGATTTTCAATGCAATTCGGTGTATTGTGGTAAAGTACGATTTCAAGTGATTCAGTATATTTTGTATTGATTATCCAACTTCACTAATATTTTGGCTGCGTTTAACAACTGTAACACTTTTCAAATATAATAATTTAAATTTTGCTGCTCTTCGTTTTTCGTGTTATTTATATAAAATATTTTAAATTTAATTTTGAAATTGTAAGGAATTATTCCTTTTTCATTAATTTCCAGAATCAGTTGAAAAACGTTGTGTAATTTAAATGATTTTAAGAAATTGTAGGATTCATTTAAAGAGAAAGAGTGGAATTACTTTTAACCCTTTATTTACCGCATTATAATTTACTGCAGTTTTATTCATGCAATATTTTTTTTGGATCACTACTTTGAAAATTAAGGAATATACATAAACAAAATACTCAACTTTGGGAAATTTAATCCGTTAGAGTTAATTAATTAATTAAACATATCCAACTTTAAAATTAATTATATACACTGTTCACTTAAAAAAGTTAAACCGTTTTCTAAGGTATTCATTAACATTAAAAAAAAAAAAAATAAGACACTTAAATTTTGACATTAACTTTTTTTTTCGTAACAAAAATGATAATCTTCGCAATCCGCTGAAAACGCCGTCTGCTAAAAACACAATTTCTGCTATAAAACTATTCGCCTTCCTCTCTAAAATACTCATCATTGAGCCTGTGCTGCCATATATCTTAAAAGAGTGGATTTCCAAGAATATTTCTGCTAAGTATCGTTAGAATATTCGTAAAAATGTTTATCATATGTAATTGTAAAGTGAGTGGGGTACTTATAAGTACCGTCGGCAGATAAAGGGTTAATTTATAGAACTATAAAACGGACTTCGAAATTTACTATTTTTAGACCATAAGGTTTGTTCTTGAAATGTTATGCTATAATTTCATAACACACATTTTATATTTGGGAAATGGGTGTTTAAAATATATATATATATATATATATATATATATATATATATATATATATATATATTGAATTATTGTTTTGGCCGGTGTATGTGAGTATCAATTTTGATTTAGTAATGACGTTTTCAGAATAGCTTTACCTCCTTTATTATGAGCACACGTCAGCATATTAAAGCACAATTACGTTACCTTTTAGCATTGAATAGACAGCGGCATTTTGGAGGACACAACACAAAGACAAAAAAAGCAGCAAGTATTTACAATCTTACGTGATGGCGGCAAGCAGAGAAAGAGAGCGATCACATCAGATTTTATGTTTATATACCAACAGTGCACAAGCGCGTGACTATTACGTAATAGTAGTTCTGATTGGCTAGAATGCGCGGGATACGGATTTCGGTTTAGACGATTACGATTAAGATTACAATGTTTATTTTTAAACCTAAGAATTAAAGGTTATTTATATATCATTAAAAAGAGTTAATTAAAAGTATGTTAGAGGGAATTATTATATATATATATTAATTTAATGTTTGATTGAAAACCCAATATTTTTACCCAATGAAGTAACTCTAACGATGAATATTTAAACCTTTGTTTCTTATGAGTTATATCGTCAACCAATTTCACCAAAAGAAAAGACATCGCCATTTAAAAAAAAAATGTTGCTAAATGCTTTCATCGTTATAACTTCTGAGTTTGGACGAGCGCGGGAACAGTTTCCATTATTGGCTGTATATCGAGGCATTTGGCGACGAGAATGGTGGACATTGTGATATGTAGACAATTTTCGTTTATTTATTGCAATCATTGAGATTTAACAAATAATGTGTCTTGAAACCAACATGATCATTGTTTCTGTTTGTATATCATCTTTATTTTGATTTGTGTAAACTGAGGTGTTTATTTTTTTTTCTTTTTTTTTTTTTTTTTGCAAACAATAACTAAGGAAAACTTTTTATAAGATATGACTTCATTTTAAAACATATTTTAAGAGTTATTATTCCAAACTGTCACCTGAAGGATTATGAGAGTGATGATATACCTATAACTTTGTCTTTTTGAGTCATGACGGAGTTTCGTGTCGATAAACAGGACAGACGGCAGATTCTTTTTTTCAAAACTCTTTTCAGTCAGATGGACTATGAAATTGCCCTCAAACACACAAAGTCCTATCATGTACGTATGGTTTTGTAAAATATCAAATTGCATAATGTGTATTTTGCTTTGTATTTTATTGTTCCCTTGTTGTCATTATTTTCTTTTATGACATTTATCTATTGCATGATCGTTAATGTCCATGGTGTTATATCGAGAGTAACGTATACATCATAAGAATAATATAGATCAATCAGATTGTTATTTTGCGTAATTTTCGTTCAGGAATTCAGTTAATAAAAATCGAATTCTGCTTAACCCTCTAAGCGGTCTGCACGTAAAGTCTTGCCATTCTGGAGATGCTTCAAAAATGCACCGCACGTATATTTTTTGCCGTCAGGTGGGGTTCTCAAAAGCGGTTGAGCCGTATTTTTAAGAATAAGGCTTGGCCGCTTTTGTGAATCTTGCTTGAAGGCAGAAAAAGCATCTCTGGAATGACAGAATTTTACGTGCAGACCGCTTGGAGGGTTGATATATGAAGAAAAATTTTTATTTATTATACACCAAGTAGTTTTGAATTATGTACGAGGGTGAGTCGGAATGTAAGTTTTCCTTGTCGACTGTGGTGAGAGTTGTGTATGAAAGTCAAAACATAGAATTTGACGTTAACTTTATTTTTCCACATAAGTACCAAGTTCATTGAGATATTTGTCATACCACTTGATAAGTTTCAAAAAGCCCTCCAAGAAAAATTCAGGGCTTTGCATCTTTCGAGCTCACTCATGTCCGATTCCAAGTTATTCCACTACTCCATCGATGGTGATACACCGGTTTGCTTTAATCATACCATCCACCTTCCTCAAAAGATCATCAACGACATCCATAAATATAGGAAGGTGTCAAAACAATAGGTGCCCTGACAACTGACCCCTACACACATGGAACAAAGCATGGTGGTCAGGCTGGAACATCTCGTGCGTTACCATGAGGATTACAATGAATCTCTGTTTTGAATATTGACGAGGGATAAATCGTGGGTCGACCATGTCACTTCCGAAACGAAAGTCACATCAATGGAGAGGGAAAATCCGTCATCAACTGTCCGAAAAAAGTTCAAAACAACTTCATCTGCAGGTAAAGTGCTCCTCACAGTCTATTGGGACGCCCAAGGAGTTTTGTTGCTGGACTTTTTGGAGGTTGGAACCATAAATTCTACGCGGTACTGTGACACCCTGTTGAAATCGAAAAAGGTCATTTGAAAAAAAGTGACCTAGCGTTCTGTTGTTGGATGACAATGCGAAATCACATTCGCTGGCGGCAACGCAAAACAATCTTGCAACTCTTGACTGAGACACCTACATCACCCGCCAAACGGTTCTGATCTCACACCAAAAGACTTTCATTTGTTTCCGGCTTTGAAGAAGAATTTCCCTCGAAGCCGCTTTGGAAATAATATTGAAATTAAATAAGACGTTAAACGCTTTTTCCCAGTGCAAAGCTCTGAATTTTTCTTGGGACTTTTTGAAGCTTATCAAGCGGTATGACAAATATCTCAATGAACTTGGTACTTATGTGGAAAAATAAAAAAGTTATCTTATCTTTAATATCTCATTCTATGTTTTGACTTTCATACACAGTTCTGAACGCAGACGATGGGGCAACTTACTTTCCGACTCACCCTCGTACAAGTTTTGTTCTGAATCTTCGGGAGGGGGTACTGTAAATGTTAAAACTGTACTTTATTTTTTTGAAAGAACATTCTACAAAGAATTAAAAATTATTTCTCTACGTAATTATTATAATTATTTAAAGTAAATAATCGTCAAGTACTGTAAGTAATCTGATTATATATATATATATATTTAATATTTTTTTTCTTCGCTTACTGTTTAATACAGTAAACATTTACTTATTTAGCTATAAGCGTAATAAGGGATGAATAGTAATTTTAGAGAAATAATCTGTATCGCTTTATTTATGATGAATATAATAACTAGATAATTATATGATGTTTTCTATTAAAGTAAAATATTTTTATGAAAAGGATTCTTAAAACTTATTTGTACCATATTCATCTGTTCAACTTAGTGTTACATTTTAATGTTCAATTAAATAAGCGCACTAAACATGATTATTTAGAATTTATTTATGGATTCATCATTTATCCTTGCAAATTGTAATAAATCAACAAAATTGTTCTTTTTCATAATTTTTCCTCAAATTTTATAAAAAGAAAAACGTATTATTAAAACCATAGACATTTTTCATCGCATTAATTCTAAAATTAAGTGCGCCATTATCCTATTAAATATATTCACCCCCCCTAAAGTATCTTGAAATTGCAAATATATTATAAATACGTTGCTTTTATTTTTAATATTGTAAACAATTACATCTGAGGAAAACGATTACACGAGAATAAATTATTCGTCATCAAAACTAAAAAAAAAAAAATAATAATAATAAATTCTTCATTTTATGTTTTACTTTTTACATCATTCACTCACATTTCATCTTATTCAAATAAAAAAGAAAAGAAGAAAAAATGTGGGGAAACACACATATTTTCATTAAAGTGCGACAAATGACTTTATTAAGAAACGGGAAATATTTTCCAAGTTGGAAAATAATAAAAGGAAAAGAGCGAAATAAAATACATATTTCCATGTTTATAAATCTGCAATGACAGAATTACGATTCAATACAAATTCCTCGCTCAATTACCTTAAAAATACTTACTTTAACATTCAAAACATAAATGTAAATTTCCGTTCCTTTTCATCGAAGCCGGAAGACACACACATCTAATATTCATGAAGTTACCGAAATAAATGAGAGAGTATCAATCTTAGATAGAAAATAGGAGAAGTGAAAATTGAGATTCATGTATTTATATCCACAAGCTAAATGCTTTTTTGGTGAAGAATTCGTCACCATTTTATTTAAAGCTTGTATTCAAAGCAGAAAAATGTACTTAAATAGAGGAAAACTGTCATAGGTAACTTTGGACTGTAAATATCAGTTATTAGATGTTAAATTACGAATATTCAGGTTTTGACAAGTTGAGATGAATGAAAATTTTTTGTTGAGATGCATTGCATAAGCAATTGTACCAAAATAAATATTGTCAGAAATTCTATGTTATTTCAGTCAGTTTCTAAATGGTTATTTAAAATTTAGCAAACAGTATGCTTAACAGTTAGTTATAGTTTTTTTCAGACTTTGTTGGATACTTATATTTTCTTCTACTTTTTACTTCCTTTAGATTCTAAATTGTATTTTCAATTTGGTGTATATACAAATAAAGTGAAAAATTGGCTCCATAAAACTTTGGTTAGAACTGCTCTTAGCTTAATAGATGTCTCATATATTACTGTGAATATAACTTTCTTCCTGTACTTGTTATTGTGTTTTTGTATATAGTTTCGATTTAAGTTGAATTTATTTTAATTTAGTTTATTGTTAATGTTTCTTAAATGTCTGTCATTCCCATTTTTCTCTTCTAATCTCTCTTGTGCTATCACCAAATAAGAATAAAAATCTGATGACTTATTCCGATGACAAAGCGTGGTTTCAACAAGATAATGCGTCCTGCTGTAGATCCATTATTGTGCAGTATTGATTGGAGTGGCAAAACAGAGACTTCATTTTCTTGAGATGCCCTCCGTAATCCCCAGATTTCAATCATATAAGCATTTGTGAGATTAAGTTGAGTCATCCAACAGCTTGATCCCAACAATCTAACCTCTCACTGTTGGAAAGGGTTACCCTTCAAATAATGAGTCCATTCAATATATATAGATACATGGCAATGATGAATTAAGATTTCCAAAGTATATTTTCAAAACAAAACAAAAAACAATCAAAAATAAGAGCAGTTTCAACTGAAAGTTCAATGAAAATGATGCGTGTGAAATACTATAGATTAACTTCTTTTACAATGCAGCTGTTGCTCTTCTAATTACGAATTAATCTACATATTTAAGAATATTAAATAATTTTGGCTATTCCCCTAAAAAAATATTAAAAGATTTCTATTGATTAAATTGATTTTCTCAATGTGTTCTGAAATAATATATATATAATGAAATTATTTGAACTTCTTTTTGAACTGTTTCAATCAATCGTATAATACTACTCATCTTCAAATGATTTAAGGATAAAGAATCATGCTTAAGAAAATAATTATCAAATGCTTAAAAAATTTATATGTTTAAAATTTATCCTGTTTTCATAACTTAATGTAATAAATAATTACAGAATCCCAATAAGATTTTATTTACAATACACATGCAATATTTAATGAAGTGTTTGTTTTTAAATCTTGAGTTTTTAATATCTATTTTATTAGTAATTAATAGTATTTTCGTAAGTTCAAATTTAGGTTTTGTTATATATCATGTATGAAAAACTAAAAAATACTATACATTCGGAAAATAAGTTACAATTTTGTATATTTAAAAAACTATATATCAGCAAATTTGGAAATATTTTGGTAAAGTGTTTTAAATTGCTTTTAATGGTTATGGAAAACAATAATGAAAACATTCTGTAAAATAAAATGTTGAATAACACAGAATTTGGAGATATTACAATTTTCAGCAATTAAAAAGAGGAAATTTCTTTATTCATCCTGAAGTAATTGTTTTCTTAAAATAATTCTTAGTTACAATTATATTCATTTAACTAAAAATAACAATTTTACATCGAGACATTTCAATACCTTGAGATATTTGGAATTTTCTGAAATTGTTAAATACTAGGCATTATTTTTGAAATAGTAAAAATGTTTGTTATTATTTAGTAACACAAACAATGAAGTATGGCATTTGAAAAAATTATGCTAAGTGCATTTTTATTCATTATCTTTTATTTGCTAAAAAATGCTGCCAAGATTTTTTTTGAAACTAAATGGAATGCATTTTTAAAACTCATCATTCAAATACATTCTCTTTTTACTAGAATTCAAGATCCTTGGAAAGAATAATTTTGTTATTTAAAAAAAAGGAACAAGTATGACTTGAAAAAACCGTTAAGGATTGAGTATTAAAAAAGGGAAAAATTCCAGATAAATTAAATTTTATGCCAATAACTGTAACTTTAATTTAAATATTGGTCAAAATTAAAAATAACATTAATAGTGATATATAGTTTGTTTTCCTTCTAACATGTAAGGGAGTTTTAACAGACGCCTTTTGAGCCGCTATTAAATATCTGCTTTCTAAAGCGTTAGATTAGTACAATGCGGAAATATTTATATAAATAATTGTTTGAGTAACTCCACATTGCACAAATTTCTTATGTAATAGCAAGGCTACGAATTGAATTTCAAGTAAAATTAATAAAGGTTGCCTTATTTTAAGAATTCCTATCGCATTTCATATTATTTGCTTTCTTTTTGTTTTAGTTAAAATAAATTCAGAAAAGCGAAACATATTTTTCGCAAATATGGAGTCACCAGATTTTAATTTTCAAAAAGAATTGAATTGCAAGCGATTTCAAGTACTTTTGTATATTATATTTATTAACTATTTTAATTACTTTTATGGAATTCCCATAATCCTTAATTGAAATAAAGTACTTTAACCAAATAATGAGTGTATGTAAAACAAAATCTCGTCATGTATGGCTTTTCAAAACTTAATTAGGACATTTCAGAATTGTTATTTTCTTGGAATACATATTTTGTATTTGTGTTTGAGGATTATGAAATGCATAAATTTGATATTTTTGCAAGAGCGAAATAATGAACATCCAAGAAAATCTTTTTTATGTATCGTAAATACATTCGAAAAGTTCATAACTTCACTAAGTCTGCTATCCAGTTTAATTAATTCCTTTAAATAAACTTTTTTAAACTATTTTTCGACATATAGTTAAAAATGATAATGATGAAAAATTTCCAAACTTTCGAAATATTAAGCGAATTTATTCAATTTGTTAAATGGGCCGAATTCATGAGGGTCACGTGATCCATACAATCATGCACGTGTTTTTCATTGTACTTAAAGTTGGCATTGCACTTATACATGTTGCTCTACTTGAAAAATTTAGCTGAAAATTAAAATTTCGTTATTTGGTAAAAATGTTCAAATTCCGAGATTCATTACAAAATTTTCAGAACAAAAAAAAAAATATATATCCGTGTACTTTTAAATCCAGTGCGTTTTATTTACTAATGTGTATTGTTGTTCCCAATTATACTTTTTAAAAATTTTAATAATAAAGGGATAACGATTTTGAAAAACAATTTTTAACAGGAAATAACAAAAATTTAGCCTATTAAATACCAAGAAATTTGTTTTCATAAATATCTAGAGAAAGAAAAATAAGAATTTCCTTACAAATTAATTATATAAATCTCAGAAAATCCAGGTTAGTATTCGAAATCCCTTATTGAAATAAATGTTTATCGTATAATATTTATAAATCTTGCCCAAAATTCTGAACTAATAATAAAGTATGTTTGAAACCTTTTGATCAAAATTGAAATCTAGTAATTTCACATGACAATGATATCTGATACATTGTTTAAACGAGATCACAATACCAGATATAATTCCACGATAAATTTCGATCTAATATCACATCTCAGATGGATAAATAATTAGGTCCGTGAAAGTGATATTTATACTGATGCTATAATTATTTGGGATATAAAGGACCGATTGATATTATAAAAACTTTAAAAGGTTCTCTAAAGATTAATTGTTTTTTGAAAGGTAATACGAATAAATCCAAATGGTTGTCAAACCCAATTAGATATTTTGAATTTTAAAAATGTTAAAAATTTTTTAAAAAGATTTCTCATTGATTAAAAATTGAAAAAAATTTTAATTCCCTTTTCTTATGTATAATATATAAATTTATAAAATTTTTTAAAATTTTCATTTTAATTATATTTTTTTTTAAAAAAAATTTCCGTGTAAGTTTGTTTTTATTTTATAATAAAATTTTTTTCCCTGTTTTAGAATGTAATTTTGATTTATATTGTTTTAAAATATGTTATGTTATCTTATAAACCCGTTGGGCAAGAGATGTTACCAAAAACCTTTAATGGGTTCAAATAAAAATACACTGGTTTAAAAAACATAAAAGGAAACATTCGAATTTTTAATTTAATGAATTAAATAAGACTTAAATTTTTTATTTTTTTTCAAAGGAGGATATGTAAAATTTAAAAAAAAAAGGGAAAAATTAGATAGAGAGAATTAAAGGATTACTGAGATAAGAGAGATTTTAATCAGTAATGATTTATTTAAATAAGATAAAGACAGATATATAGTTGTTTCTCCAATAAAAGATATTTTTTTTTGCTTATTTTAGTTTTTTCAAAGTTTTGGCCATCTTATGTGTATCTTCATCAGGTTTTTAATTGGTCTAGCATCTAGGATTCATCAGATCATGCCAGGTGTTTAGTGAGTTACAGTACTAGTATTTTTGGCATTCCTCAAAATTCCTAAAAAGAAATGTTATCTATTATCACGTCCCACCGAAATTTAGAATATCAACACAAAAAAGAACTTGATGAAATACTTCTGCTATCAGTGCATTTATTTAATTATAAAATTTAACAGCCATTTTCCATGTACATAAAACATTACTCCAAGCCTAAAATATTAAGATCCATCGAAAATTTCAAATTTTTTCCAGGTGTCATCTCTTTCTAGCTAGTGTTGTTAAATCCATATTCTCTATTTAAAATTGGAAATTTGGAAAAATAAACAACACATTTGCTTTATTTAGAATTACTTGGGTGTCAAAAAATTTAAAAGGGAAAATTTTTATATCACCCCCATTATTTTTATGATAAACTAATATTTAAAACATTGTTTATGTTAATAAGATCCATGGCTATACTGTCATGTGTAAAATTTCTTTTATTTTAAGATAACACAATTACATAGCCGTTCATTTCGGATTAGCAGGTCATCTTATAACCTCAATATGTTTTCAACTCTCGTTTCATCTCTACAGGACATTTTGTCAGCAAAATATTTTTATACGCTTCTGTAACAAAAGTGAATGCCAATTTTTGTCTTTTTCAAAATCTCAAATAATCCCTATCATTATATAAACATTCAAAGGATATTTTACCTATTCTATAATCACTGTTTATTTATTTAAGAAAGTTACGATATATTAAAGACCTAACAATATTTCTAAAAAAGGAAACTATTATTTCATAATTTTTAAGGGGTGGGGGAAGGAATCGAAATTGTATTCTGAAGGAAAATTGATGAACGAACAATTACCTCACAAGTCAAATAAAAGTTTAAAACTCTGTAAACGCAATAAGAAACTGTTTAATACGCATTAAAATATATTGACTTTTCGAAAAATTATCTTTAGATGTATATTATTAGAGTTATTATATGTATATATATACTATGTAAGATAAAAATATTTTTTTATTTTCATAACGCATATTTTATGACGCGATAAATAGTTTTAAGACAGCGTTTTAAAAATTGTGGGGGGGATAAATCTGAGGGGAGCAAGCTATTGAAAAATGAAAACAAAAAAATTTTTAAAAAATTTTTTTTGAAAAAAAAATAATTTGCTCAAAAATAAAATGCACTTTTAAAAACCCCAAAAAAATGTATCGTTCCTATGTATTTCATAATTAATTTAACAATACTATTAGAATTTTTTTAAAAATTACCAGTACCCATGGGCTTGTCTTTGTAAAAAAAATCATAGGAAAAAATTACATTTATCTTGGTAATTCGTGGTTTTTTGGGGAAAAATCATTTAAATTTTGCAGATAAAGTTAGTGTATTGTCTTTTGTGTCCCCCAATACCACCATTTTACACAGGAGGAAGGAATGTAGGGACAATATAAATTTAAAAAAAATTCTCTGAAAAAAATTTTAAAACCCTGTAAAGGTTCTTTTATTGCATTCAAAACCCTTCGAAATAACTTTATGTTGATGCCCGAAAAGTACGTACTTCGGAAAGAGTATATATACGTTCGGGATAA
The DNA here is from genome assembly GCA_019973955.1 of Trichonephila inaurata madagascariensis. Lineage (NCBI taxonomy): Eukaryota > Metazoa > Arthropoda > Arachnida > Araneae > Nephilidae > Trichonephila > Trichonephila inaurata. Next base: position 566,471 of record BMAV01006317.1, read on the forward strand.
TTAAACCTTTTTTATGAGCGAGTTGTTTATGTACGCTGGTTTATTTAAAAGGGTTTAAAGTTGTGATTTTTTGTCAAAATATGGTATTATTGAATTTAAAATGCTATTTAAAAGGGAAAGGGGGTTAATGAAAATAATGATTTAATAATGGGTCCAAATAGTGAAAAGTTTGGAACACTGTCTTAAAGACACTCCCCGGGTGTTCTGTAAACCCCCTCAACAAGAAAATCCTCCCAGGATTCTAAAAAGAAACAGAACACGATTGTTTCTGTAGTGCACATTTTAGGTTTTGAAACTTGGGCTAAAGCAATCCATCTTTCTCGAACGATTCAAATGTAATGACCTTCAAAAATTTATCTGGGGACTGGGAAATCCCCGGAAATTGAGCAAAGTATACGTCTGCTCTGAATGTTTTGAAAATGATTAAAAAATTATTCTTTTTTTTTTTTACTATCATTATCTCATTAATTTTAAAGTATATTTATTTCTGGTATATACATTTTATATACTGGTTTATGAAAAATATAAAATTTTGTGTTTTTTAAAAAGAAAATTTTGTATGTTTAGTTGTTTTGTTAGTCTCATTTGTATGCAATAAATTTAATAATTTTTTATATTTGTATATACAAAACACATCTTTTTACTTTATAAATATTTTCATAATGACTTAGCTTTATTTTTTATTAAATAAAGTGTTAAAAAAATTTGGGGGTTCTCTCACCCCCCATAACGACGGTAGCAAAAACAGGCGGAAGGCCCGGGGTTAAAAATAAAAAGATCAAATGTTTCCAAATATAATGTATTTCTTATTCCGACAACTACAAATAAAAATATAATGACAAAAAGCAATTATCGTCCAAAAAAATCTCGTCCTTTCACTTTTTTACAACTCATTTCTATTTACATATACGACTACCAAACTTTCCCTAAAATACATCACATTTTGCATATTACACAGAAACATATTTTGCCTCGATTCCTCATAATCCTTGCAGTACACGCCACCAATCCGTTTTAATTTGTCATAACAGAAAGCATAATTACATCTTTTAGCACGACTACTGAATACTTAAAATTTTCGAGTTACGATAGCGAAGCTTTTCCTTACGCCAAATGTGAATTTTATGGTGATGTCTTGCCGGACTTGGAAAGGATGCGACTGCATAAACAGACATCTGCTGTATCTTAAAGTCCGATGTCCTCCACGGAGGATTAATTCAGAGATAAATTTGCAATGCAGGATCGGAACTTGGAGAATAATCTAAGACATTCTGCTGTAAAGGTTATACATATCGGGGAAAGCATGTTTGTTTTTTAGTCGACTTAGTTTCTTTTTATTTTATCTCTCAATATCAATGCCATATAAAACGCATTGTGTGAAGGTTTTCTTTATATCTTTACATTTAAAAAAATCAGCTAAGAAAATTTAACATTATTGTAACCAAGCTTATCTCAAATTATTCTTTTTTATATAATTTATTTATTCAAGGAAGTTTATTCAAATACATAGCTGTCGAATTTTTTTAAATTTTAGTTTTGAATTCTTTATTGATTCTTGTCTACCGGTTGATTCATAAATAGTGTAACCGACTTCAGAAGATCATAATTTTTTATTGAATCAAATTATTTAGTTGGAATTTTCAGTGTGGTTTGCTCCAGGACAGTACACTTGGAGTAAACGTTTCGTACAAGCTAAAAGAATTTTTTTGACCATTTCGGTGTTTTTTTTTCAACTTCCTCTTTGATTGCTTTTTATAGACCTTGAAATGTTCTTACTTTACGTCCATTTAATTGTTTTTAAGTATCCCCATAAAAATAATCGCAAGGAACACAGACAGGGGGTAGTGATAGTCAATTATCAGGAAGCAGAAAATTTATTTTTTAATCTTTCAGTCATTTTATAGTTGATTTTGCAGTATGATTTGGTGCACAATGATGGTGAAAAACGAAGTTTCCGTGAGAGTAAACACGTTTACTTTCTCTGATCAAGTGTTTCAAAGCTTTATTATAATAGTATTTAAATTAATTTTAACTTCTATTTAAAAAGATTTTTTAACCGGGGGGATTCTCATTCTCCAAATTAAAAAAACGGAACCCCTTTTTTAAAACACCCTTTTCGACACTTTTTGCGAAATATATTTTTTACGTTTTTCCCGTTTGAATGCAGATGAAACATACTTCATCCGAAGTTATCCACGTTTTTGCACTTTTGCAAAAATAAAAATAGGAAAAAAACGTTCTCTTCGTTTTTTTATGGTTTTTTAAAAAGTTTATGACAGATAGGAAAATTTTATAGCCAATTTTCTTTATCTGATGACAAATTTTTGATTGCCATACCTGTAGTTTCTTTGCTATAGTTTTTTGAGGAAAAGGATTTTCTACAGCGATAGTTCTTTTCAACCTCTTTTTTCTTTTTCATTAAGGATTTTCTTTTGTTCACATTTTTTCCCCTGGAACGTTTGATTGGGAGCCAAATTTTATTTATTTTTGAAGTTTAGTTAGTAATACAATAGAAAAATGTCTTTTTTATTTTTAAATGAATTATTTATAACAGAATTTGACCAACCATCGTTCAAGAGTAGTAAAATTTCATTCCGGTTTGAGGATCTAGTTTTTGTACTATAATTTACTTCCACTAATAAAAATGTTTTTGATTAGTAACTTAAATGTTTATTTTTTAAAATAAAACCAGTACTAAAATGATAGAAATTCACCATAAATAGTTATATGCTTTTAAAATGGGTCACGCTAATTTTGAATCAACCGGTATTTCACTTAAGGTATCTGACTATGTTTGGAAAAGTAATTTTGTCAAACCGTGTATACATAAATATTTTTTTTTATATTTAGCGTCACTTAAAAATAACTATACATATAAAATTGTTTAAGAATATTATTACAAGAAAAAAAAATATTTAAATACAGCTTTTGGGCAAAAAGAGGAAGAAAAGAATGACATGTTTTCAAAATATTCTACTTTTGTGAAAGCTGTTCCTATAATAATATTTTGTATTTATACAGTTAAGACTTCTATTCAGAGTCTAAAATAAGAATTTTGTGAAAGATTCATATTAGTTTCAAAGTTAATACAAAATATGAAATTAGAACTGTTTATTTTTATTGAAATTTCTCTACTTTGGCATATTAAATGATTTCATAAATTATCTTCTAAATATATAAATTAAAGTTCTATAGCGTATTTTATTGCAGAATCTTTACAGATATCTTAGCTACATACATAAGCAAAATATTATTTTTAGGGAAGTATTTTTTATAAAAGAATGTTTTGAAGATGAGTTATTCCTTTTTTGTATTTTTTGATAAACAAATTAATTTAAATAAAGTTTCTCATAATAATATTTAAAAAAATCATTTTATTTATATTCTATCTCAAGTAACACTAAATATCAAGAAAGTTCTCATTTACACGCTTTTTCAAAATCACAATTCCGAGCAGAGAGACCTTAAATATGGTACATAATACTTTTTTCATAAAATATGTACGAAATTTGAAATTTATTTAATTCTCTTTAAATCAAAATAAGTTTTGAAACACACCCGATTTTAAAACAGAAACATGTTATTAAAATATCTGCAGTACTACTAAAAATTCAGATATATTTAATATTTTGAATAGGTAATCGGTCAAAATGAAGAATTGGAATATTGCTTTCTTTAAAAACAGTTGTCACATAATAATTTAAAACCAATTTTAAACTACTTTTAAATGTGGTATATAATTAAAAAGACCATTTTATTACAAACAAGAAAACTAAAACAAGATTTTTATTGTTTGAAATTGAAAATAATATGAGCATTTTTTGTGAATTTTAAAAATATAATAATGAACATTTCTCATTGAATAATAGTGATTAAAAATTGAGTGCCACAAATCAAGTATGGAAAATTACATTCGTGAAATGAGCGTGAAAATTATCCATTATCCGGCCATCCCGTATAGAGGTTAACGACGTTGACAGCTGTACTATAGAGTCTGGGTTCGCATCCCATAGAAGGTATGGATTGTGAAAATTTAAATTACCTTCGCGGCATAAATTATTAAACTGTCGTAAACCCCAAGATCTTGTGAGGTTGGGGGAAAGGGAAAGGTGGACCCCTGCCACCCAGATTTACCTAAAAAATGGGGTAAACGGCTAAATACATTTCAACTGTTTTGGTGCTCAAAGCCACGGATAACAGCATGCGTACAGTATAGCCCTTTTCCATAATAAATTATGTGAGCACCGATCTGACATTATCAGACAGGTGGTATTAGAGACAACAACAAATATCAAGTTTCTCATTTATCATCCATTTATTAATATTTATTTGCCATGGCTCTTTTAAAATCTTCAGATATAGTATTCAGAAATATTTCTACCAAGCACGTTCCAAAATTGAATGTATTAGTTAATCAAGTTTTAAATTCTTCAATAATGTACCTCGGTAAACAAAAATTTTTTTTTGAGGGAAAATTTAAAATTTAAGTGGGGCCAAAATTATGAACTCTTTTTGAAATTGTTATGTTTTTTTAAGTTGGTATGCTTATAGAAAATGTTACATTGAACAAAATGCAAATATTTTATATCATTTTAAAGAGAGTTTAATACTAAATTCAGTACAAAAAACTAAATTCAAATATTTTCAAAGTAAAAAAAATATGCTGAAATAACTATCGATATGCATTAGATACGGATGATAGCAGTGTGTTATCGGTGCTTAGTGGGGTAGCCTTTTTATTTTTTATTACAACTTCACATTGGGGTTCCATTGAGCTGAAAATAGTTTTAAGCCCTTTCTTCGTTATTAAATGATGCCAGAAAACAATTACATCTTCAATTAGCTCCTTTTTGTTTCATGGGTACCTAATTCAAACAAGAGTTTCCATTTGGTGCCACAAGTTTTCGATCAGATTGAGGTCAGAACTGTTTCCTGGTCAGGACAACAACTTAATTATCTTAGAACGAGATCAGTCTTTCGATTACTTTACTGTGTGGCAAGGAGCGGAATATTGCTGAAAAATAAATGAAGTATTGTTGATAAATAGATCCTTTATGGTAGGTAGAAGTTTGGGTTCCAGAATGGTGTCAGTGTCCCATCGAGGATATGAAGGCGACCAAAATTTCTGCTGAATTGTATGACTAAATCATGAAACTATGTAGGCGTATCACAGTTATCTGGGGAAGAAGTCAAGATGTATCATTTCTCTTTGCTACGTCTCACATATGTTCAGCCATCGCTACCGAATAACGATATTTTAGTTTCATCCCTCATATAACTTGTGATCACTAATCATTTGTCCAATTAATGTGTTCCTTTGGACTCTGTAGTCTTTTTGAGCGCTAATGTAAATTTCGATAAGGTTTCTTTTCGTGGAATTCTACCTCTCAATCTAACACATGTTAATCTTATCTGATTATTTTTGAACTGACAGAAACACCAGCATCGTTAAGATAACTTCTTATGACCATTGATGGCATTATTTTATCTTGGGGACATTGTACTTTTATTCTTCTGTCATCAACAGATGTGGTGCTCATTTTTCGGCCTTTTCCTGTGAGGTTTTTTTCTTTTTTTTTAATTTGTCTCCTAGCATCTTAATGAAAACTTTTAGTACATAGATGTAGACACTTAAACACCAACCTGCCTTGAATTTTTAACACAGGAAAGACCACTTCCTACACAGATTACCTCTTTCTAAGTGTCTAATCTACTCTTTTGTTTGATGTCATTGCTTCTTGATTAAACATCATTGTTGTCTTGGCCAGGAAACAGTCCTGATTTCAATCCTCTCGAAAATTTGTGGCACCCCTAGAAAACTCTTGACTGACTCAGCTACCCATAAAGTAAAAAGAAACTAATTGAGGATATAATTGTTTCCTGGCATCATATAATAACGAAGGGAGAGCTGAAAACTATTTTCAGCTCAATGAAGCATCTATGTAAAGCTGTAATACAAAATAAAGGCTTCCCCACTGAGCACTAATAACTCATTACTACCATCAGAATCTAACGCATATCGATAGTTATTTCAACATAACTCTTTTGTGTTACAAATATTTTTATGAATTTTGTTTTTTTATATTGAATTTAGTATTAAACTTTCTTTAAAATGATATAAAAGACTTTGCATTTTGTGCATTGTATCATTTTCTATAAGCATGCAAACAAAAAAAAGTGTCCTCAATTTTGGCCACCACTGAATAACTTATTCATATTGGAAATGATATTTGAATTGTCTCAGGATAATGGATATACTGCATTAATTTCATTTAATGATTTCTCTTCATATGCACATTATATATATATATATATATAAAGTACATAAAATGCGATGTATAGCTTAGTTCGAAAATATTCCTATTTTGTTTATAGGAGTTTCCCCTTTTCGTTTATGGAATTTTTTCAAAAAAACTTTTTCCTTTTAGTTGAAAATAAACAAATACTTTGTAAAAGGCTTCTTGCTGCAATATATAATGAATTTTAATACTGTGTTCAATAAATCAGTTTTAAAGTAAGTATTCAACTAACAAAAATTATTTTTAGTTTTTGAGCAACACTCATTATTAATGCGTGAAGTTCAAAAGATTCTATAATATTCGTAGTTTAAATTTCCTGAAATAAATGTAATTTTTCTTGACGTACAAAATAATGTCAAGTTTTGAGATTAAGCATACATTATTTAATCTAATAATTTAGCAATGCCTTGAGTTTTCCCCACCGTATCAAATCAATTTATACTGAAAAATTTAATTTTTTTCTTTGATTTATCAGAATATACTTAAAAAATAAAATTTTCCCTTTTTTTTCGTGTACTTAACTTTATTTTCTAAAATTAAGAAACATTAGAAGACACAAAAAAATCCTGTGCTTATATATTAATCTTTATAAATTTTTTTAAATTTTCCAAAGATCGTTTTTCCACAATGTTTGCTTTTTAAAAAAGAATAGAGAGAGAGGGTTTTATCATTTTTTTATTCATATTTTTTATATTACAAGATTAATATTTTTGTAAACTCTTTTAAAATTTTTTTCAATGTTTAAAAAACTTGCCTAAAATTCTTTTTTTTTCAAAAAAATAGCTATACAGAAAAAAATTTTAAAAAGTTTGAATTGAATTTTTGCTTTTTTCCCCGTTATAAGCAAATGACTTTATACCAACATTTTAAACCCTAATCGCCATTATACTGGTACATAAATTTTAAAATTTTTACATTTTAATGTTATTGAAAAAAAAAATTTTTTAAGAAAATATTTTAAAAAATTTATTAAAAAAAATTAAATTGAAATATTTAGCTTTAAAAACCCCAATTTTTCAATCCCCAGGTTTCCCGGAAAAATAAAAAAAAAAAATTCTATCTTGGGGAGGTAATTCAAAAGAATATTTAAAAAATTTTCTCTTGGATTTTTATTGATTATAATATTCTATTTTTTTTTTTATTAGAGATGGGTACAACTAAAATTTAAAATTTTAAAATTTGGGGATTTTATTTCAATTTGTGAATATTTTTGGGAAATTTTCAAAAAATTTTGAAAAAAAAAATTCTGGGGAATTTCATAAGGCACCCTTTAAACTAAATGAATAAAAAAAGTAAAAAAAAACTTTTTTAATTTATACCAATTTAAAAAATTTCGTCTTTGAATAAAAGTCATTTACAAAAAAAATAGTGGGAGTTTTTTTAAAAACAAACACCTCTTATAATTGAAAATTATCAATTATCTTTCGTTTGTTTTTCATCCCATTCAAAGGGGAAAAAAAATTTTAGAAATTTTTTAAAAAGGGGGAAAAATATTTATAAAAAAATTTTTTAAAAGGGTTTTTCAACTTCAAAGTAGTTTTTTTTCAAAAAAAAAATTTTTTAAAATTCAATAAAAATATTTCTTTTTTTAAAAAATCTTTTTTTTTTCATAATCCCCTTTTTAATCTTTTAAAACCCTTTTCTCATTTTTTTGGGGAAGAGATAAAAAAATTGTAAACGGAAACTTTTTTGAAAAATTTGACAATGTTAACGAAAAATAATAGGCCCCAAACCCCTTTGCTATTTGATTTTTGACAATATTACTAAGAATCAGCAGAGGAGGCTGAATTATGGTTATTTATTACATAATTATTTTAAATTGGTAGGGAAAAATGTCATTTTTTTTTCTATTTAAAGTTTTTAAAAATTTTTTTTCACCTCATTTTTTTCTTTTTAAATTTTGTAAAAAGGGGAAAAATATTTATGTGTCTACCCAGCTCTTTAATTTGCTTTGTATATTTTTTTTATTTGGGGTTTTAATTTTAAGTAAATAAAAGAGAGATTAACTATATGTTATTTAAATATATGCCACTAGAGTATTGCCAAAAAGAGGTTGTCCTTGGTAAGACTAATGCAGAAATAAACTTTAAATCACTGTAACAAAGGAATAATGGAACATCAGTTGTTTTTTTACATGCTATATTATTGAATTCATTTATAGATTAACGTAATTATATATATATTTGGAGAAATGATTGAAAAACCAAAGTAAAGTTATAAGATCCAAATCATTTTACAAATAGAAAAAGTAAAAAAAAAACATAATAAGCATTTTGCATTTAAATAAAAATTATTAATTTTTTTTTACTTACAGAAAACCTAAATTAGCACAGGTTAGCATAGTAAAACCCGGTATTTTTTCCCTCGGTTTTTTTTAAAAGTTATACTTAAGATATTCACTCAAATATAAAGTCTGAACTGCGTAAGAACTTATTTAAATTTTGGGAATTACTCCAAATATATGGATTATTAGCACATGACAAAGCATATATAAAATAAAATAAATTTTTTTTTGTCTGTAATACATTGTAGTTTAAAATCTCAAATTATGTGAACAATAAAAAAATATGCATCTTGATGCAAGAGAAAATTTTATTGGCTGGATTAACTTTTTTTAATTTTTTAGGACCATTTCGTTTTTAATAAAAACGATATTATTAGGAATCTAACGAATCTAAAGCAAAAATTATAAAAAAGGAAAAAAAAAGGGGCCCGGGAAACTACGAAAGGATGTTTTTCACAAAAAATTTCTTTGTTTTTGCAGGACAAAAAGGAACTTAAGACTTAGCCCTCTTCTGAAATATATAATTGTAGTTAGATCATCTATTAAACCTCCCTGATCTCAAAACCCTTTTTCTTGTAGATTTTTATAGAGCAGGTCATCGAAAACTCAGAGCATAATATTCCAAATTTGGTGATTTTTACTTTAAGAACAATCCAATTTCCGTAAAACCGGATATAACGCGCGCCTGTACTTTCAGGCTACTCTTTTAATTTTCAGGTATATTCGCAGTATACGCCACCCCCTTTTAAGAAGTAATCTGAAATGTTGTATACAATTTCTTTTAAAATTTTAAGGTAATTTACTCGAGATATAACCTAAACTTTTTAAAAATAGTATACTTCTAACACTACAACTCTTATAGCTCATAAGAGGGTTATCATTTCTTTTAAATAAACAAATTTTTGATATGTGTGAAGAAAAAAAAAATTTTCTCTTTATCCTTATACATGGCATATAACCCCACCCTCAAGTATCCATCTATTTTTGTGTTAAAAAATGCGCGTTATACGGGGTTTTTCGGGAACTTTTCTTTAAAAAAAATTTATCATTTGTATTTTTTATTTAAATCATTTCCCCCTTCAATTATGAATATATTATAACAATGTTTATTCAGTAAAGTATTGAATTTTTTGATAAAAATAGGTACTTTTTTAATAAAGGTAGATATGTAAACTGCAGTAAAACCTTAGTTTATAATTTTACTGTTAGATGCATTGCAATACTAAAATA
>BMAV01006318.1:0-10582 GCA_019973955.1 Trichonephila inaurata madagascariensis
AATTAAAATAAATAGCATTTAAAATTATAAATTAATTTACATTTACAATTTTTGAAAGATCACACCGAGGAATTTTAATTTTCTACATACATCTTTCATCTCTAGTAATTTTTATCTCTACATATAAATATTTCGATTTTATAAAAACGTTACGTATTATCGCAACAATCGCGCCAACTCTATTAATATCTCGACAAGTTGCAAACACGATTTCCTATGTGCCGTACTCACTAAATTGGCAACCATGTCCTTCCTTTCATATGATGTTGCCAATAGGTTGCGATAATACGTAACTACCAAAGAGTCTTTTTCAACCGTATCTTTTTTAACATCAGGAAAGAATATAAATAGTTGGAACTATATAATGAAAAATAATATGAGGTTTTCAAATCCTTACCAATTCCAGTTGAGTCTTTTGCAGTAATCCACAAAGATATCTTCGCTGTAGGTCCAGTGTATTCCATTTCTTAGAAGAAGTGGTATCGCATTGAAGTACTTCTTGTAAAAATACTGGCTGATGACACTGTTACTCGCGAGATGTCCACTTTAATTGGGCCACAAGCCCCACAAATCGCATTTTCTCCTTTGCTGTACGTACGGACCGGTTTCTTAACCTCTTCTACCTACCGCAAGCGACTGACCGCGTGTTTCTGAAATTTTCGACTTTGGTTCTTCGCTCCGCGTAGAACCGCTTTTTCTTCGCCCGCCCAGGGGGTTTCCCCCTAAAGGACTGATTTTCTTTCTCGTTATCATCTGAATCATGGATACGTCTTCGGACTCTAACGCCAGCAGCTATCCGGCGACCCCGAATGCCGCTATTCTCCCACCCAGCATCGACGAACTGAGGACTCAGTTAGCCGATATCCACACTTCTGCGAACTGTTTACAGTTCTGCTCCACTCTCGATGCCCACACCCAAGACCTGGACAATTATCACTTCGACAACCTCGGTTCAAGGAACCAATATGGCGTGTTGCTGTACTCTCTTCTCGAGCAGGCGAGATCGAACTACTCCGCACTCAAGGCCAACGAAATGAAGTATGACAATGAACTGCACCTCGATGTTCTCAAAAGCTGGGGCCGCTCCGCTGAAGGAGAAATTACTCCCTTCACTCAAGTCGTCAATAGGAAGCAAAAAAGCTCCTCCCCGAGAAGTGAAGCTACCTCTTCTAAAAAACAAAAGACGGAAGTTTCGAACAATTTCTCCCTCCTCGAGATTGAAGAAATTCCTGATAATCTCGACCAAACTGAAAACCCCTTAGATGCCGGACTCATGGACCACCCTAGCCGAACCTCCACACCGCGGCCGCGTCACAGACCACCGCCACCGATCACCATCGACAATGTGGAGCACACTGCACAGCTGCTGAAAAGGCTTCAAAATCTAACTAATCAGAAGCTGCAAGGTCGAGTCATCGGACGAGGCCTGAGAGTCTATCCCGAAACGCCTACGGCCTACCACCAAATCAGGAACCTGATCAACAGTGAAAAATTGGAAGCTTTCACTCACGAACTAAGTGAAAACAAAGAGATCAAGGTGGTCATTCGTGGAATGCCTGTCGACATGCCCGTCGTTGAGATAATGGAAGATCTCGCGTCACTTTTCATCAAGCCGAGCGAGTGCCGAATTATGACGAATAGAAAAACGGGACTCCCCATGCCTTTGTTTCTCCTCTCCCTCCCAAAAACGGAAGACAACAAGAACATACACCACATCTCCGAGCTGTGCAACATGAAAATAAAAGTGGAGCCGCTCAACAGGAAGACAGGCCCTGCACAATGTTTTCGGTGCCAGGGTTTTTTCCACAGTTCAAAGTTTTGTACGAGAAATCCGAAATGTGTGAAATGTGGAAAGCCTCACCTGACCTGTGACTGCAAAAAAACAGCTGCGGAAGAACCCATATGCTGCAACTGTCAGGGGAATCACCCCGCAAATTTCTTAGGATGCCCAAAAAATCCTCTAAACAAACCCCCACCCCCGCCCAAGGTTAACGTTTGGGAAGAACGCATCAAGAAAAGGAAGGAGCTGCAAGAGGCAGCCAGGAAAAAAGCAGAGCAAGCCTCCGAAAAGCCCACTCCCGAAGAACTTAACCCTAAACCGACGCTCCCAAGCACCTCAGCCAAGAAACATTCCCCGCAACCTCGTACCCGACAAGACCCCGACAAGGACCAATCGGCAAACCTCGCCTCCACTTTAGAAGACTTCCAAGACCCTCAAGTTCTTGAAATGCTTGGCGTCTTAAAACAATTCATCAAGATCTCCAAATCCGACAAGTCCCGTGCCGACAAGTTCTGGGAAATTACCGCCCTGCTCAAAGTAAAAATTTAATGTTCCCGCACAATAGAAGAACTCGACCCCTCAAAATAGTCTCATGGAATGCCGATTCTATCATCAACAAAGTTAACGAATTCGAAATTTTTATCAGCGAACACGACCCAGACATCATAGCCCTTCAAGAAACAAAGCTCCGACCCTGCCATAGCCTAAACCTGCCAAACTACAAAACTTACAGGACTGATAGATTGACCCATCGTGGAGGTGGAACGGCGATTTTAATAAAAAGGTCCATTCCTCATCACATCCTGGATATCAAAACCCATAGCATAGAGAACACGACAATCAGCATCGAAGGTGACAGGAACATCACAGTCAGCTCCGTCTACAGGCCACCAAGATCACCGGCCCAATCACTCATTCCTGATCTGCTAAAAATCTTCAGGAACCGACCAGAATGCATTGCTGTGGGAGACTACAATGCCAAACACAGTTCGTGGAACCATCATCCCCGCTCGAACCCAGCAGGAACTGCCCTCCACAAATTTGCCAGAAACTGTGGTTTCGTGATCACAGCCCCAGGGGAACCCACGCTGATATCCAATAGAAGAAACGGAGCTGACAGCACGATCGACTTCGGAGTTTCGTGTGGCTTGAACAACATCCAAGCGCAATCGGTCCTCGACCTCTCAAGTGACCATAATCCTGTCATCTTCACCTTCACGCCGAATTCACCCTATGTGTATGCCCACAACTGTTGCACTTTTACGAACTGGGAGCGGTTCCAAGACATCCTCTCTGTCACAGTCCCGGGTAACCCAAAAATCAGCGACGAGGACGGCATCGAGCGTGCAGTCGAAAATCTCACCCAGCTTATTCAAAATTCAATCAATCAGAGCAGCAAGATTAAATTTATGACCCACCAAGCATTCACAATCCCATCTCAAACCCGGCAAAAAATTAAAGAAAAGAATCGACTCCGAAAAATCTGGCAAGAAACGAGATATCCACCCGTAAAAACAGAACTAAATAGGATGCAACGCGAAATCAAAAGAGAACTACAGAACATCAAAAACCATGCGTGGGACTGCGACTTAGAGGATGCAAACGATGATCCGAATGCCTTTTACAAGATCATGAGCCGGAAGAGGCATAGACAGATTATTTACCCTCCACTGCTGGGCTACAGAGGACTCATTTACGACACTCGAGAAAAGGCAGATTTCTTTGCTGATACCCTCGAGGAGTCCTTCAAGGAGAACAAAACGCCGTACAGCAACACCCAGATAGACAAAGTCAATAGAACAGTAAGGAGCTATCTTCGAAATACCCCCATCTCTCTGCCGCCACTCACCTCCCCAGGGGAAGTTTGCGAAATTATCCTGGAATTAAAAAACAAAAAGGCCCCAGGAAAGGACAATATAAGGAATTTAGCCCTCAAATCGCTGCCTATAAACGCCATCACCTACCTCACGAAAGTCTTCAACAGATGTCTCGCCAATAACTACTTCCCGAAAGCCTGGAAACACGCAATAATCACAGTCCTCCCTAAACCTGGAAAAGATGACAAATTAGCTATTAATTACCGTCCCATAAAGCCTCCTGTCTACAATGGGAAAAATTTTTGAAAAAATAGTTCTTAAGAGGATCCAGCAATTCACACAAGAAAATAGCATAATTCCCAACTTCCAACATGGATTCCAGGAAAAAACCTCCACATCACACCAGTTACTAAGAATTTCAAACAATATAGTCACCGGATTCAAGGAAGGGCGAGTCACAGGAGGAGTCTTTCTTGATGTCGAAAAGGCGTTTGACAGAATGTGGCACAGAGGCCTTATTTACAAAATGATTCTACTAAAATTTCCAGACTACATTATCATTCTGATAAATAGTTTCTTAGAAAATAGAACCTTCCAAATTAAGATAGAAGCCACAACATCCAGGATCGCCCATATCAAAGCGGGCTCACCACAGGGGTCAAATCTCAGTCCCATTCTCTACATCTTCACGCAAGACTTCCCCACATCTCCACTAGTTGAAATCTATCTCTTTGCCGACGACGCTGCCATAATCACCAAAGCAGCCACCCCAGAAAATATTCGGAAAAGACTGCAGACATATCTCTGCAAGCTGAAAATTATATTAATACTAACTTACCTAATTAATAAGATTCTCTATTTTAGACATTTTCCTAATAACTGGAAAACTGCTATTGTTTTCCCCATCAAAAAAACAGGTAAAAACAGTCATTCCCCAGAAAGTTATAGACCCATAAGTCTTCTAAGTATCTTAAGTAAAATTACCGAATTTATCATCCTTAAAAAATTAACTGACTTTACTAACAACTGTGATTTCATCAACCCAAATCAATATGGTTTCACCAGGCATCTCTCCACCTATCATCCACTGCTCAGGCTGGCTGAAAAAATCTCTTCTGGATTTCAGAGAGGCAGGTCCACTGGGGCTGTCTTTCTCGACATTCAGAAGGCTTTTGACAGGGTCTGGGTCAGTGGTCTTATTTACAAACTAATTACTTACAATCTTCCTCCTGCACTAATTCATCTAATTAACTTTTATCTCGTAAACAGATCTTTTAAAGTCAGAGTAAATAGCAACTATTCCTGTACAATTTCTATAAAATTTGGAGTACCCCAAGCCAGTTTACTTGGACCAATTTTATTTAACATCTATATTAACGATTTTCCTACTCACCCACTAACCATGACTAACATCTATGCGGACGACACCTCCATCTCAGCCACCTACAAAAATCATAAAACAATCACTATAGCTTTAAATTCACATCTTAAAACTTTTGGGAAACTTTTTCAACACTTGCAAAATTAAAATTAATATAGACAAAACAATAGCAATACTCTTCACCAGGAGAACACCTTGTACAACGCCTACTCTGTATTCCACACAACTACAATGGTCTCAGAGCACGAAGTACCTAGGATTAATCCTAGATAAAAAAAAAACTAACATGGAAACAACACATTATACATGCGCGTACCAAATTCCGGAACACTTTACGCTCAATTTTAATTTGCCGGAATTCTCAAATGTATCTCTATAACAAAGTACTTCTTTACACTGCCGTATTGCGTCCCATTTTAACTTATGGATGTCCTGTGTGGGGATATGCTGCTGATTCGAATATTAAACTTCTTGAAAATGCTCAAAATTCATTAATAAGAAATATACAGAGTTCTTAAAATTCTGCCATTCAAAGCTTACGTTAAAAAACTTGCTGTTAACTTTTTTAATTCTCTTCCAAATAGCAATAACTACAGTATCCTAAACTTGGAAAATTATGATCCAAACTATAATAAAAAGAGGCCCAGACGAATATTACTGGACATATAATCCACCTTAACTTAAAATCCTGGTCATTCTCCGGTGGAGAATGACACCTTCTAAATGCTAATTTTTTATTTTTTCTTGTTGTAATTTTTTGATTTTTATCTATTTTTTATATTGTTTTAAATTTAATTTCTCGCTACCCACACAGGACGGAAATTAGATGATCGCGGGCACCGGCGCCGCGAGGCGCCTATTCCCAGAAGAATGGGAGAAAAAGAAACTACCCACACAGGAACGGAAATTAGATGATCGCGGGCACCGGCGCCGCGAGGCGCCTCTTCCCAGAAGAATGGGAGAAAAAGAAAAACCATATGAATGAAGAATCAAACAAATAACGCGATCTCACTCGAAAGGTGAGGGATGAACGAGCCCCCAAGCGCAGCGACCTATCGAAGCAGAGCGCTGGCGGGGTGGAGTGGAAGAGCGCAGGAAGGGGTGCGAGGAGGCCAGAGGCCATCAATCAAGACGGTGACAGTTCGCCGAATGAACCCAATCTGGATGATGCGTTGTCGCGAGACTGCTTCAGGTGTTGTGAGTGTGAAAAGAGTGTTTCATGTCGTGTTATGGGGGGCGGAGGGGGTTCCTCCACTTCGTTGAAGAGTATGCATATTTAATTTTAGGATGAGGATAAGTGAATAATGTTTGTGCTTTGATAATTGGATTTTCGTGAGATTCGATGGATTTAAAAACATTTCTAGAGAGTTTAGTGAGTCGGTTTAGCATGGTTTGTGGATGTGATGGTATATCATTCAGGTAAATATTGAAGAGAACTGGGCCCAGCAGGGATCCTTGTGTTACTCCTATGATGACGCGGTGTGGAAGTGAGAGCGTGTCGTTGATTCTGACTTGGAAGGTTCTGTTAACTAGATAGGAATTAATAATGTGAATAAGAGGGGAAGGAAAATGATAGATAATAAGTTTGTAAATGAGTCCGCTGATCCAGACCCGGTCAAAAGCCTTTTGGATATCGAGAAAGACAGCTCCAGAGGATCTGCCTCTCTGAAATCCAGCCGAGATTTTTTCCGTAAGTCTGAGCAGCGGATGATAAGTGGATAGCTGTTTAGTGAATCCAAACTGATTCGGGTTTAGAAAGTTAGTATCATAAATGTGAGTATGAATTCTATTTAGAATAATGTGTTCAGCGATTTTGCTGAGACAACATAAGAGAGAAATTGGTCTGTACGAGTCGGGATTATGAATGTTCTTTCCTGGTTTTTTAATTGGGAAAACAATGGCAGTTTTCCAATAAATTGGAAAATGCCTAAGATAAAGAATTTTGTTAATAATACGAGTTAAGATGTGAAGAACCTTGAGTGGGAAATGTTTGATCATTTTGTTAGTAATGTTATCAAAGCCAGGTGCTTTATTGTTTTTTATAATTTTCTAATAAAAGTGATGATCTCGTCGGGATCAGTGGGAGCGAGAGGGGTAGTAGGAGGTAGAGAGAAAAAATTTTCAAGAGTGGAGGTGACGTCAGAATCTATGTTGTTCGTGTAATTATCTGGTCTGGAAGAACTGGTCGATGATCAATGCATTAATATGGAGGACCTTGGTCCCCCCCCCGCGCCAACGCCTGATGAACATAGATGTCTGAAGCTAAAAAGCTTCGACAAAGAAATTAGGATTTTCTCCGCACGGAAAGACTATATCTCCGAGATGTTGGAGATCGAAAAGTCCATACCCAGCCCTACGCCGGAAACGACGCAGAAGCTGGAAGCGGAACAACGGACCCTAGAGGAAAAGATCAAAGACCTGGAAGGTAAGATGACGGAGTTCTTACCTTGCCCAATTGCTCTCTGCCCTCATAATTATAAGTTTAAAGCGGTCAAAAGACCTGCTGATCCGGTTATTAGACCGGCCAAATTTACGGCAAAAGCCGCTAAAAATAACAATAATAAAACTGTAACTGATTTCGTTTTCCCTAAGAAAACAATTAAAAACGCTCCAACCCAAAAAAAGGATGAGGTCGTTACTAATAATACTTTTGCAGCACTCAACACTGCACAAGCAGACGCCGAGGACGTCTCCCCACCCCAATACAAGATAAAGCCCATTTTTATGAAAGTTATTGATTCTTACAATCTAACCCTTCAAGAACTCCATAGATCCCACCCCACTGCTACAAATACCTTCACCAAGGGGTATATTAAAATCGAAGCCCAATCCGCCGACGACCATAGAGATATCACAAATTACCTGACTAGTAAAAACCTTCAATACTATGTTATCGAGCCACCATCAAACAGACCACTTAAACTGGTCATCAAGGGACTACCAGCCGACATCGACCCCGAGGATATTAAGAATGACTTAATATCCAAGGGAATTAAAATAGAGAAAATAGCCCAACTAAAAAAGTTCACCACTAAAACTCCCCTCCCAATTTTCATGATAGAGGTCACGCGTGACGAAAATGTCAATGACATTTATCAAATTCGCAGCTGCCTCTACATGCCGATCAAACTCGACCCCTTTAAAAGGGGTAATAGAATCACCCAATGTTACAACTGTAACTATTTTCATCATGCCAGCCAAAACTGCAATATGCACACACGTTGCCTGAAATGTGGCGAAAACCACAGGACAGGCTCGTGTGAAATTAAAGAAAAAATTGAGAACCCGCTTTGTATTAATTGCAACACTAAAGGCCATATGGCCTCATCCACAGAATGCCCCCTCTTTCCCAAGCCTAGAAAAGGCAAAAGTAAATCGCAAATCGAAAATCTCAAAAGAAACAACGATATCTCCATGGTCAAGCCAGGTTTGAGCTACTCCCAAGCTTTAAACCCCAACAAAAGCCACCAGATGGCACCACGAGGGAATGCCTCCTCGGCGCCTGAAAATAAGAAAACCATAAATAATGAACCCATAAACTTAAAAGTACTCGATGCTAACCAAGACAACACATCCGATTTTAGCTTCTTGCAAGCAATTATCGAGATGAAAAATATTTTCTCATTATTCCCAACCCTCTTAAGCGAAATGCAAAAATCTTTTAACTGTACAAATCCAGCAGACAAGCTTAACTGTCTACTTAAAGGAGTTTGCTCCTCCCTCAATAGTCTAACTGTTAATGATGTATAAGTCCTTCTTCGGCCTCTCCATTTTTTCCTGGAACGCAGACGGAGTGAGATCACGTATTGTTGAGATACGTGATTTTATTGATAAGCACGCCCCTGATATTTTCCTAATTCAAGAAACAAATCTGAGACCAGAGCATTCTTTCAAAATTCCAAATTATACTTGCTACAGGAATGACAGAATCCACCCAGCCCCCGGCAGGGGTGGAACTGTAGTCCTAATTAAAAACTGTATATCCCACTACCATGTCCCCACCCTGCCCCTCCTAACGGGAGTCGAGGCTACCCTTATCATGCTTACGCCAATAGATCACGACCCAATTCTTATTGGTTCTACCTATATCCCCCCACATAATGACTATTTTAAAAACCTCGGTGCCGCCCTCGACTCCATATTTAACTTAAATGATATCACAATATTAGTAGGAGACTTCAACGCTAAGCACACCTCCTGGGGTTGTCCATATAGTGACACCAGAGGAAACAGACTATACAGATACATCGTAAACAATAGCATTGATGTCTTCGCACCCTCCACCCCTACTAGATTCGGTACTGCTTCAGCTACAATTATTGACTATGCCCTCATTAAAAACCTGAACTGGCCTTGCACCATTGACTCAATCTCCGAACTCAGCTCTGACCATAATCCGGTCAAGCTACATTTCCCCAGAACAGCCAATTTTGAACTCCCTCCACCTCAACTTAATACTACCTGGAGTATTTTCACAAATACTCTAGCAAACACTGATAATTGCTTCCTACCGAAGGCCAGTTCAACCCAGGAGATTGAGTCCCAAGTCAGAGATCTCACTTGTGAGATTCTCACCGCACACGAAAAAGCCTCAAAGCCAATGTCCCACTCGGAACTACCATTTGTGCAGGGTGAGCTAAAACACCTCTTCAAAGAGAGAAATAAAGCCAGAAAACTCTGGCAATTCACCAGATACCCACAACACAAAACCGAACTCAACAGACTTCAAAACACGGTCCGAGGTTGGTTTTGGTGCTTCTATACAGTGGGTCGCAAACTTGAGTATACACCGTTTACTCTTTTTTTATAAAGCTGTAAAAAACTTTTAGGACATGCTTGTAGGAATAATACTTATTAATACTTGTAAGAATAATATTTAAAGGTTTTGCAACTAAATATTAATTTACTTCCTGTAAAAAGATGAATAAAAGTGTCTACTCAATTTTAGGGTAATTGTTGTTATTTTTTTTATTTTTGTACAAAAACAAGCCATACTGCATAATTTTTAATCTACATACATGATATATATATTTTCAATTAGCCTACACTCACTCACTGAATCCTTTTACAGCTGGATCTATCTTAAGAATCGTATTAAAGCTAGCTTGCAATCTGCAATCTATCTGCGAGTCGTATTAAAGCTAGCTTACAAGATGATTCCTATTTTACAATCAAAAGCTAACACAAGTAAATTAACCTGTATACATCATGACACTTTTCCCGTATTTTTTCAAAAGTACATTTTAACTTGTAATGTTGGAACTCGAGTGAAAGTGTTTGGTCATACTGAAGAGGAAGGTTTTGTGTTTCTAGAATTTGTGAACGAACCAAAACTGGATTCCTGTACAATGCCGAAAATCACAGGAGAGATTATTTCATTTCAAAGCATGTGTCGGAAGAGACGAGATGAAGAATGTCTCCTGATGAGTGGCGTGATATGATCTACCATGGATTTATTTGCTCATTTCCCACTTTGTATTTGCACACCGCAAAAGCTACTATACATATACAAATAATCAATCGTAAATACGATGAGAGAAAAAGGTATCCGGAATAGTTTTGAACAATTGCCTACCTGCAAATGAAACCTGTTAGACGAGTTGG
>BMAV01006318.1:18217-34898 GCA_019973955.1 Trichonephila inaurata madagascariensis
AAGTACACAAGATTTTCAAATTTTAGTTATACTATATACACAGAAAAAAATCATGCAAATAAAATACTACATATACCAATTATATTCAATGATAAGTTTATATAGCATGATCCTTTAACAAACATATAAAAAAAATTACGTCATCAATACATATTTAAGAAACAAAAACAGTAATTTTCAGTTGTACTTTTAGCAGCAATATTACATTATATTTACATTAGAATTCAAAGTAATTTGTTACTCTGCAATGATCAACACATTAATTTTGTGAACTATTATGAAACATATATAAAATTCAATAGTGTATTTAAAAAAAAATTCAATTTTCATATTTACATACACAATGGGTAATTTTATAATATATAATATAAGAAAACTTCCTATTTACCCAAAAGAATACCAGAAAACTTTAATTTCAATTCAGCACATAATTTTAACTCAGTTAATCATTAAAACAATCTATTTACCACAATTGAGCATTTTTATGCTAAACATTATCTATTTATACACATTATTTGATGCTAATGCATATCTATAAAAAATTGATATCCTGAAAACTTTTATGTTCATTGTTAAATAAATAATAGATAATTTTGTTCCAATATATACTTTCCAATGTAAAAATACATTATTTTTTAACACATTTAAGAGATGAGATGCCCACAAATTGTAATACTAATGAGAAAATCTCTGTTGACAATGTACTAAATACAGTTAACTAAAAAAAACAGTAGTAATAAATAATTATTTGACATAAAGTTGAACTTTTGTGTAACATATATTAATTCGAATGCGAGAATATTTATGAAAACACTTTACATCATGCTCTTTAATTTCTTTTTTATTTTACAACGATTTTGTTTGATTTAGATTCTCACTGTTATGAATTTATTACCAATTCTACTTTTGTTTACAAACTTACCAAAGTATGAGGTTAAATTAGGATAGTGGAAGAATAATTATTTAAATTTCACAATACTAGCATGAAGATCATATATATATAAGCAATTAGAGTTAATTTTCAATTCTAAAATCCAGGAATCAACATATACTGTCATTTTATAAGAATATTTAACACATTAAAACAGTGCTTACTATAACTTTTTCAATATATGTACATGAATTGCATTACAAAAAAAATATTTAACCAATTAGATACATTTTTATAAATGGTGATTGCTAATTTTTAATAACTACTTAACAGAAATAAGTGAAAGGAATTTCAAACTTTAACACTTACATACATAATATTTGTTATTTAATTTGTTTATTCTCTAAATCTTACTGGTTTCTTTTATCTTTCAGCCACAGCTGGTCGTACGCTGTTCATCAGGCAATGGGAAATTTGAAGTCTCACCTTTTTGTCCACTAGTTTGTTCATTTTGATTGTCCACTGCTAACAAATAGGCAGGTTTCAGTCTATCTACAGAGATATTTACAGCTTTGTCTTTGATTAAGATTGTGAAATATTTATCAAACTTTTTTTGTACAGCATATGGTCCTTCATAAGGCGGTTCCAGTGCTTTTTTACTCTGTCGATACGAATAAATACATGAGGGCAGGATTTCAAATCTTTATGCACAAGGAGACTTCAGTGGCTTTAGCTCTGCCATGTGCTGCTGTAATTTGGCAACAAAATTTTGTGGATCCATGTTAATAGTAGGGGGATCAAAAAATTCACCAGGTAATTTAATAGAAGTACCATAGACCATCTGTGCAACTGTGTAACTAATGTCAGGTCTTATGGCAGCTCTTAAGCTTAACACAGTGAGTAATGACTTTGTCCACCTTATATTGTTGTGAGCTTTTATAGCACCTTTCAAGGTCCTATGCAAATGCTCAACTTTCCCATTACATTGAGGATGGTAAGATGTTGTGTGGGCTACTTTAGCACCACATATTGCAGCAATGCTTCTAAATAGTTCTGACTCAAATTGTCGACCTTGGTCTGTGACTAATTTGGCAGGTACTCCAAATCTACAAATCCAGTGCTCATAAAATGCTCTCCCAACTATTTCAACTGTTATTTCAGGTATAGGAATTTCTTCCATCCAGCAAGAGAATCAGTTAATGCAGGTTAAGCAATACTGCATCCCTTCTGAAGGTGGTAGTTTTCAAATGAGATCTATATGAACTACACTAAACCTTTCATCTAGTTCGAATTCTCCTAATTTAGACTTTGTATGTCTGCTGACTTTACATTTTTGACATCTAATACATGTGTGTGCCTTTTCCTATTCTCTAACTTGCTTTTTAATATCTGACCAAACATATTTTTCAGTCATCAGTTTTACTGTGGATTTGATACCAGGGTGAGCAAAGCCATAAATTAGTTGGAACATTTGAAACCTAAATTTCTGGGGGATGCAAGGCCTAATTTTTGGCATTGTGATGTCACACCAAAGTTTTTTCCCAGATGGCAATGTAGAAGGTTTAAATTTCAGAGAATTGCTGTGCAATAATTGTTGCAACTCTTCATCCCTAGTTTGCTCTTCTGCAGTTGTATCAAAAATGATTTCAGAAATGGATTCAATTCTGGATAAAGCATCTGCAACAACATTACCTTTACCCAATACATGTTGAATGTTACTACTAAATCCTGAAATGTATAGAAGTTGTCGTCTTGGTGATGCCTTTTCATTTTTTTGCTTAAACGCAAAAGTCAGTGGCTTGTGGTCAGTATATATAGTAAAATCATTCCCTTCCAGCAGATGTTTTAAGTGTTTCACAGAAAGGTATATTCCCAATAGTTCTCGGTCATAGAAAAGCTAAATGAAACACAAACAAGGTATAGTATCTGAGTAAAAAGCTATTGGCTTCCAGCCCTCATTTTCTAACTGTTGGAGTACTGCGTCCACAGCGAAATCTGATGCGACTGTGCAAAGTGATAGGGGTAGTCCAGAACTCAGAAAAGATACAAGAGTAGCTTCGACAAGGTCAGTTTTGCATTTTTCAAAGCTTCTCCTGGTGTCATCAGTCCAATGCACTTTTCTGCGATCTTTCTTTTTCGCTCCCTTCAATAGTTCATGTAGAGGTGCTTGAGTCTTGGCAGCATCCTTTAGGTATCTTTGGTAGAAATTTATCATACCCAGAAATGTCCGCAGGTCATGAATAGTTTCTGGTAGTTTGTAGTTAGAGATAGCTTGAACTTTTTCTGGCAATGGGCGAGAACCTTCTGCAGTAATCAGAAATCCCAAATATTCTACTTGGTCAGCTCCCATCACTGATTTGGAAATATTAATTCAAAGTCCATATTGCTGGAATCTTTCAAATACTATTTTTAGATGTTCACTGTGCTCCTCTTCTGAAGATGAGGCAACAAGTACATCATCAAGATAAGGGAAAACGAACTCGAGTCCATACAGTACTTCAGTGATGAAATTTTGGAAGATTGAAGGAGCATTCCTCAGTCCAAAACTCATAGTCAACTCATACAGGCCAAATGGGATGGTGACGGCAGTTTTTTCTTTGTCTTCCTCAGCAATAGGTATCTGATAATATGCCTTTACAAGATCTATCTTTGAAAAAAAAAATTTATCCTTCAGGATGTAGTTGAAGTCCTCAATTCTAGGAATTGGATACCGATCTGGTACTGTCTGCGCATCAAGTCGCCTGTAATCGCCACATGGTCTTAATGTGCCTTCTTTCTTATTAACCAAGTGCAATGAACTTGCCTATTGAGATTTTGAGGGTCTAATGATGTCGTTGTCCAGCATAAACTAGAACTCCTGCTTCACCAGCTTCAACTTATCAGGGGCCAGTTGTTTTGCCTTCGAATAAACCGGTTGGCCAGTTGTTAGGATGTGGTGCTTTACTCCATGTTTGACAATTCTGTTTACCAAATTAGGCTTGGTTAGATCAAGATATGAGTTAAGCACGTTGAAATACTTTGAGGCTCTATTGACCGTGCTGAGAACATTATTTTCTTGGACGGCAGCAACTTCTTTAATTGAAAGATTTGTTACTCCATCAATTAATTTTCTGTAGTGCAGATCTATCAGTAACTGGAATTTTTGAAGGAAATCAGCACCCATGATTCCTCGCTTAACTTTGGGAATAATAAATGGCCACTGAAATGGGCGTCTTAGGCCTAGATCCAGCGTGAGAATTTTTATACCAAATGTTGGAATTTCAGTGCCATTAGCAGCATACAGTTTATCTTGAGAGGCTTGGCACTCGCCTTTCGTTTTTGTCCAAGGGAGGATCGAGACGTCTGCTTCGCAATCCACAAGGAATTGACAGCCGGTTTCTCTGTCCTTTACAAATAACCGGGATTTATGGCCTAAAATTTCGGCAGCAGGACTCACCGCATCGTCTACAGCTGAGATTCATTTCCCGACTCATTGAAGCTGCACAGCTGTATACATTAGGATCTTTGACAATGTCCCAGATATCTTCTAACACCCTCGGTTCCAGTTGAGCCACGAGGTGACTAAACATCGTCTCTTCAGAAGTAATCTGGCAAATCTTGATCTGCACTTCGACCTGATAAAACCATATCTCAGGTTTGTCAAACCAGAATGGCGGTATTTTGATGCTGATGCCACTTGCTTCTAACTTTTCAGCTTCTATCATATTGAATGATCCAGTAGAAAAGCCAATAAATCCAGGGTCACCAGTTATTAGGTGCTTGTTTAGTAGCATTCTTATAAATACTCAGCATTTTCAAAAATTCATTCTTCGAACTTTTCGATATCTACTGGAAATTTTATTATGCATGTCCATTCGACACCATCGGCAAAGCAAGTGAAGTAACGTTGCTCAAAAAATGTCACGTTTTTACAAAAATACAGTTTGGTTATAGTTAAGCATATGTATAATCGATAGAGGTACACAAGTAAAAATAAAAAACTGAAATATAAATTATGAGGATTGTTGTGACGCCTGGCCACTATCCTAAAATGGCGCTGCGATCGCCAGGGGGAAGGAGAGATGAGAACGCCATAAGCGTTGAGAGAGTGTGTTTGGGAATAAATATGGAGTCCAAAAGTATGTGTGTGATCGTTTATTTTAATTGAGTAATTTTTTATACCAATGAGCTATCGAGGGCCAAAACATGGTCAATCGAGCCGGAGATCGGCTAAGCATCGTGCTAAGGTATTGTGCAAAACGAGATAATTGTCTTGAAGATGATAAGTGGTGTGCTACTATGCAAACATGAGGATTTATTAAATAGTGCTTCCTGGTCTCTAAAGGCAAGAGTCCCGGCAAAGAGGTAGGAACAATAATTTTTATGAGCGAATAACTAATTTCCAGAGTTGAAGCTAATTTTGTTTTCATTGAGTTTAAAGTAAAATTGTGCTTTGTGATAATATTGTTCTTTGAGTTAGTGTAATTACTTGTTGCAATTTAAAAATGTCGGGTACAGCAAAATTAGAGTTAAAATCTGTTGCCGAGAAAATTGGTTTAATTGTCACTGAGGGTATGAAAAAGAGTGACATAAAACGCTTAATTGAGGAGAGTGACGTATTTAAAAATGACAACGAAGTTGTTATAAATGCCGTCGAAGTAGTTTCAGAGAATAGGAACCAAAAATTTGACCAGGATGGTCAAATCGAAATAGAGCGTTTAAAAATAGAGAGAATTAAATTAGAATTAGCGCAATTGAGGGCTAATGTAAATAATACCCAGACTTCTGTTAATCAGGGGTGTAAAAACGAACCAGAAGAGTCGCTGGATAGTTTAATAAAAAGTGGTCCATTAAACCTCTAAATAAGTCTCAAGATTGGGGTTTCTTTTTTACTTCGTTAGAGAGGGCATATAGTACTAAAAAAGTACCCGAGAAATTTAAAGCAGAGATTTTGTTGAATTTGTTAGGAGAAAGAGCTTCTAACATTCTAACTTATATAAACGAGAAAGATTTAAACAATTATGACGAAGTAAAATCAATCGTGTTGAGAGAATTCGAACCAACAGCGCAAGCGGTATTAGAGAATTTTCGAAATGCCTCCAGAGAAAACGAAACTCATGTGCAATTCGCTTCGCGTTTAACTACAAGTTTCGAATACTATTTAAAATTGAAAGAAGTAACGGACTTTGAAACCTTAAAACAATTAATGGTATCTGACAAATTGTTTCAAACGTTAGATAGAGATATAGCCACGCATATTAACATAAGGCAGAATCAAAAATGGTTTACACCTCTTGAGTTAGGCAGAGTGCGATTTGTATGTTGCATCAAAAGGTAAGCCCATAAATGAGCCGAGAAAGGAGCAAAAAATTTATAACATTAAATTTAAAACTGCTTCTAAAGTATTTTTCAATGCGGCGAAAAATAAGAGTTGTGCTTTGTGTTTAAAGAATGAAAATCATCCTATTTATTCTTGCCCGCAATTTAAGAGACTTCCTATTCATGAACGAGTAGAGGTAGTACAGAATAAAAAACTTTGCTTTAAATGTTTATCGCCTAACTGTAGCTTTAAAAATTGTTCGTATAGGAATTGTTTTCGTAGCAAAGCTCACAATAAATTAATCCATTTTCCAAACGAAGCAAAAATGTATCGTCTACGATTGCCGAAAACCAGGAAGTCATAAATGATTCACAGTCAAGGGGGAAAAAATACTGAGCTAAGTTGTGTCTCCCCCAATGAGTGGAGTACGCCTTTCGTTGGAACTAGTTTAATTGAAAATAAAAACGTAATCTTGTCTACTGTAAAATGTTTTATAAAAGACATGTTCTCAGTGGCAAGAAGTGAGATGCCTTCTAGACGTTGGATCGCAGATCTTTGTAATGAGTCAGCATTGTTTGCGATTACAACTAAAAAGTGAAAGGATAAATCTATATCTGTTTCTTGCATAAATACTTCGTTGGCAGTTAATCGCAGAGTGACGGCAACTGTGGCAAATAAAAATAAAAGTTTTTAAAGAGATATTTCGATGTTGGTGGTACCAAAAATAACAGATTTAATTCCAAATCATAAGTTCGATACGTGTGTGCAGATTCCAGAATATATTGACCTTGCGGATCCTAATTTTAATGTTCCGGGAAAAATAGATATTTTAATTGGTGCGGAATACTTTTATGACATAATAAAGCCAGGAAAATTAAAGGCCAAAAATGCGAATCTGGTGTTACAGGATTCTGTATTTGGGTACATTGTAGGAGGTAGTATTCCGAGTTCAGATAAAATTAACTCTAGTTATTGTGGTTTAATATGCGGGGAAGATTTAAATTCAAACGAGAAAATTTTGGGAGATTGAGGAAATAGCGAATGAATTACCTAAAAGTAAAGAAAATGCTATATGTGAGGAACATTACGTGCGGACACATAAGAGAGATGAGACGGGCAAATATATTGTGGCAATGCCATTTAAGGAACATTGGTCATGTCTAGGAAATTCAAGGGATATTGCTCTAAAGCAACTTGAATCATTATGGACTCGCTTGTCTAGAGACCAGAAGTACCTAAAATTGTATTCTGATTTTTTAAAGGAATATGAAGAGTTAGCACACAGGACTAAAATTAGGGAGAATGTTGAGCCCGATGTAACTTATTATATGCCTCATCATGGCATCTATAAGCCTCAAAAAAGTACAATAAAACTGAGAACTGTGTTTAATGCTTCCACCTTGACTACTAGTGGGAAATCGTTTAACTGTATTCAATATAACGGTGGGGTCATTCAAGATGAGTTGTTTGCATTGTTAGTGAGATTCCGTAAGCACATCTGTACATTTACGGCTGATATTCGTCAGATGTACCGCATGATTAATATAGACGAGAGTCAAAGGGACCTTCAAAGAATTTTGTGGAAGGAGGGTGTCAATGAGCCAGTTAAGACTTACCAACTAAATACCGTAACATACGGAACGGTTAGTGCTCCGTTTCTAGCAATGCGAACTTTGAAGCAGATTTCCATTGACGAGGGAAAAAACTTTCCAATTGCTTCATCAGTGCTGTGTAATGACTTTTATATGGATGACGTTTTAACGGGAGCAAATTCCTTAGAGGAGGCAAAAACTCTGCAACATCAACTTATTGACGTTCTGAAAACCGCTCAGATGTCATTGCATAAATAGTGTGGGAATTCCTCAGAGCTTACCCCAACCACGGAGAAGGAGTATGAATTTTCATCTGTGGATGAAATTAAAACTTTAGGAATTGCCTGGAAGGCTAGAACTGACTGTTTTACCTTTAAGGTAGAAGTGGAGCAAAATGCTCATCCAACTAAAAGGTCGGTCTTATCCATCATCGCTAGACTCTTCGATCCACTGGGATTGCTTGGTCCAGTGATCACTAAAGCCAAAATTTTCATGCAACAATTGTGGTTACTGAAAATTGATTGGAGTGACAGGCTTCCTGACAAAGCTTGTGAATGGCAAGAGTTTGTGAAATCTTTAATTAGCTTAAACAGCATCCATATTGAGAGATGCACTGTGATTCAACATGCTGAAGTTACTGAGCTCCACGGATTTTGTGATTCATCCGAAAAGGCGTTTGGGGCTTCTATATATTGCAAGACAGTTAATTCAGCTGGTGAAGTGAAAGTGAAGCTTGTTGCGAGTAAATCTCGTGTGATGCCGATTAAACAAGTAACTATACCACGTTTAGAACTATGTGCTGCTGTGCTTCTTGCAAAGTTAATTACTAAAGTGATTTCTGCGTTGAAGTTGGATGTAACCAATACATATTTATGGTCCGATTCAATGATAGTGCTATGTTGGCTGCAAAAGGAACCGTGCTGCTTAAAGACTTTCGTCGCCAACAGAGTTGCGGAAATACAGAAACTGACAGTGTTGGCCCAGACAATGGAAATACGTATCCTCATCTGATAACCCTGCGGACTTGATTTCAAAGGGTATGAATCCTGAGAGACTGTACGAAAGTACCCTTTGGTGGAATGGTCCCGAGTTTCTATAAAGAATGAGAACTATCCTGACAGAAACATTCCGTCAACTGTGATACAAAGCGACTTTCATAATGAACTAAAGAACTCCATCAACAATGACTCTAAGTGCTTTTCAGGGTTTCATGATGGTGTTAACAGTTTTATTCCAGGTTTAATTAATCTATAATAACTATTGTAAAATAATTCGTATTCTCAGTTATATTTACAGGTTCATTTATAATTGCAAAGAGAAAAGTAAACGCAAAACAGGTCCTTTAGAAGCAAGTGAGTTACAGAAATCTGAAAGGTTTGTACTTAAAACAGGCGCAACACGATCATTTTGCTAAAGATATGAGTTTTCTTGAAAAGAAAGGGGAGGCAAGTACAAATAGTGAATTGAGAAATCTTCACCCTTTCCTTGATGCCAATGGTCTCTTACGAGTGAGTGGTAGACTTGGTAATAGCAAGTTAAGTACAGATAGAAAATACCCCATTCTATTACCATCTAAATGCAGACTAACTCATTTGATATTAGAGTATTATCATAGAATTAATTTGCATGTTGGACCTCAATCATTATTGTTTCATGTACGCCAAAAATATTGGATTTTAAAAGGTAGATCACTTTGTAGACAAATTGTACATAAATGTGTTACCTGCTTTAAGGCAAAACCAGTAGTTTGTGAGCAGTTAATAGGAGCTCTTCCAAAGGAAAGAGTTTCGGCTGATTTTCCCTTTAATTGTACAGGAGTTGATTTTACTGGTCCCTTCTTGATTAAATACAAAAATCAGCGTAAAGGTGTTTTTCAAAAAATATATGTTGCTGTTTTTATCTGTTTTGTAACCAAATTTATTCATTTAGAACTGGTCACTGAATTAACATCTGAAGCTTTTGTTGCAACCTTAAAGAGATTTTTCTCTAGGAGAGGTAAATGTGCTAAATTGTTCTCAGATAATGCCACCAATTTTGTCAGAAGTAACCAGGAATTGAGAAGGTTATATGGCATAGTGAAAAACCCAGACGGAGTTTTGTCTGGTTTTATTTGTCTAGTGAAAACATTAATTGGAGATTCCTTCCCCCCAAGAGCCCCAAATTTTTGTGGTCTTAGGGAGGCTGGGGTGAAATTGTTCAAATACCATTTAAAAAGAGTTGTAGGTAATTCAAAATTAACCTTTGAGCAATTTCTGACTGTAACAACTCAAATAGAAGGAATTTTAAATTCCCGACCTCTTGTTCCTTTGACTACAGACATAGAGGATCTGAATGTCTTTACTCCAGCCCATTTCCTTATAGGAAGACCAATTAATACAATCGTAGAACCCAATTTAATTGAAATTCCAGAGTATCAAT
The DNA here is from genome assembly GCA_019973955.1 of Trichonephila inaurata madagascariensis. Taxonomy (NCBI): domain Eukaryota; kingdom Metazoa; phylum Arthropoda; class Arachnida; order Araneae; family Nephilidae; genus Trichonephila; species Trichonephila inaurata. The sequence continues at coordinate 28,398 of BMAV01006318.1, forward strand.
TAAAAATCTAGCAAAGGTTAACTAAAATGATCCAAATAATTTGGAAAAAATGGTCAAATGATTATCTTTGTAATTTGCAACAACGTAGTAAGTGGTGTTTTGATAAAAATAATGTTAAAATTGGAGATCTTGTTATAATCAAGGAAGATAATATGGCTGTTTGTAATTGGCCATTAGGAAGAGTTGTAGAGTTATTTCCAGGGAAGGATAATAAAATTAAGAGTTATAAGTATCAAAATACAAAAAGGTATTTTCAAAAGACCTATCTCAAAAATATGTTTACTTCCAATGAATGAATAGATTTAATTTGTTTTTGTAAAATTGTGTATTATAAGAGTGTAATGTAATTTGTGATTTAAGGTAAAGTGTATTGTAATTTTGTATTATATATTTAATTGTTCGAATGCATTTTATGTTTAATGTCATTGGTAATCAGTATATTGTGAATTAATAATTTCATATTGTTTTATTGTGTGTTGAAAAATTGATAAATTTGTCAAGGCGGGCGGTATGTTGTGACGCCTGGCCACTATCCTAAAATGGCGCTGCGATCGCCAGGGGAAGGAGAGATGAGAACGCCATAAGCGTTGAGAGAGTGTGTTTGTGAATAAATATGGAGATACAGTCCAAAAGTATGTGTGCGATCGTTTATTTCAATTGAGTAATTTTTTTATACCAATGAGCTATCGAGGGCCAAAACAAGGATCATTTTAAAAATTAACAGTAATTACGTGCATTTATGTAAAATAATTTTAACATTTATTATTTAAGTTTTAACACATTTATTAGAATAGAATTAATTTGGATTATCTTGCACCATGTCATCTATTTCACTGATTCTGAAACAGCTGACAGCTGCAGCCATCTAGTGAGGGAAAATATTCACTAAAGCTGTGCTTTACAACTTTTTATAACCATTATTTGATACTGCAATTTCAACTGCAGTTCCATTTTCAATAAATGACAATGTCTAATAAAAGAAAAGATCCAAGCATAATTCTCATTTCATAGTTTACAATAAATTATCTGTTTTTTTTTTTTGTCCTGGAATTTCAATTCTCAATTTTGTGCCAATTTCAATTAAAATGAAAAGATGCTTTCTGCCTTTAAATAAGAATTCAAATTTGTAGCTGAAACTGCTAACTCCATAGTATAGATACAGTTGAATCCTAGTTGATCCCATTATATCCGCAACAAAGAAAACTGCAAACTCTTGGTGAGAAATTCGCACCAAGTTGGGGCACCCTTACCTTCCAGGGACAAATATCCCTATTTGAAAGGGTTTTACAAGTGGTTTTTGATCAATGATCAGTTTGAGAGCTTAATTGTGAAAGTAGCACAGGTTTTTCTTAGAATGGAGGGGAAAAAAGATACAATTAAAGCTGGATTTTTTTTTCAAAAAAAACTTTTGAAAGAAAATAAAGACAATAGATGTATAAATGAGATTGGCAGCATCTAGGTAAGAATATGAATGAAAAAATTAATGGCATCAGGATAAGAATGCCCGAAATGAGAGGAAAATATCAGATTGAAACATAACGACAAATGACTATGAATGATGTTGTTGTAGCAAAGAAAGATAATCACATGTGAAAAAATTGTAAGTGATTCAGTGTCAAGTCATGTAAACATGTACAGCAGTTCACACTTATTTTAAGACACTTGTGAGTTTTTAAAACTTTCTTATATAAAAAACATTTAAATATTAAGTCTTACTTCAAAATAGGGTTGGTCATTTTGCCAGCAAAGTGGTATCTTTGCCAAGATAGTGGTAAAAACTGTAAAAAAAAAACAGAAAACAATAAAATTTTGCATATGATACAATTCAGACTTGAATCAAAATATCTAATACTCCATTAAGAGATTAATTTCATAATTAAAACAATTTTCATTGATGAAAGCAATCAAAATATAAGTATAAACAATCTATCTTGTAAAAAAATTTGTGATGAGATAAAAATTGTCTTTATTTCTCAATTTAATGCAGTAATGTCTTTAGTAGTAGTGTGTGTACTAAAAACATTTAAATCTACAATTTGTACATTTAAGTCGCTAATAAGTAATAACTAGATTTAAAAAAAATTACTACAGAAAATATAGGATTCAATTACTACAGCAAATATAGACAAATTAATTTTTTTGGTGATATTCTCACCAATTTCCCATTCCTAAATATAATTTGATCATTGGAAATGAGAGTAAATTGTTTTGCAAAATGTTTTTCTCTTTGTTCTTAACGATGTTTTATCACCAATCACCTGCTACTCCCTCTCAAATGTTATCTACTTAAAGAACAGGTTTATTCTTAACAGGTGCATTGTACAGAATTTTGACCAATCAGGAACTGGAAAGAAGCAGGTGCATATATTTTTGCTAAATTCTGCTTCAATATAAACTGAAAAGCAACATGTTAGCCATTTTGTTTTTAAGGTTTCTTCTGTTTCTAGATTTCTAGTCTGAGAAAAATATTTTCTTAAAATAAAGTATAAAGGAGGTAGAAACCTAGACTCTATAGAGATTTTTTTCACAGATTATCTGTGAATTGTAAAATTATTGCTAAGAGCAAAAAATGTGGGCATACGGAAAGTAACAAAGTAGCGAGGATGAAAGCACATGTTTCCAACTGCGCAAAAAAGTGTTCAAGTGAATGTGTGGAAGAAATTTAATGTTTTGATAAAGACAAAATGATTGATTTGGCTCTTGCAAAGATGTTTTATGCCTGCCAAATTCCTTTTGCTGTAGTGGAAAACGAATCATTTAAAAATTTGTTCCATATCCCGAGACCAAGTTTTAAGTGCCCCCTTTTAGTTGCTGTTTACAATTGAATGGATGGCTTAGTTTGCACAAACTTAAAAAGGAAAGAAGGTACTTTAGTTATTGATAGATGGAGCAATATCCACAATGAACCACTAATAGCATCTTAAATTCAAGTTAATCGAGTCATATTTTGTATATATTGAAAACAAACTACAAAAAAATCAGCATAATTTTTATATATAAAAATACACTGACATCAATCAGATTACTACAGAAAAATATAAGTCAAAAGCATTGTTACTGATAATGCTAAAAAAAAAAAGGAGAAAATAAGACATGAATTGGAACAAAAAAATTGAGAATTTAACTCGGATAACATGGCTGTGAAGCTCATTGACTAAACCTTTTGGGACAAGATATAACACCTTCAAGCATTATGAAACACATAGTAGATATTCAGCAAGTATTTTCAAAATCACCATTCTCCTGGAGCATGGTTAAAGGAATGAAGTGAGTGTGTTTCACCTCAAATTACCTGGATGCACTAGGTGGGGTAGTCAGCTAACTTGTCTTGAAACATTTATTCAAACTCATACATCATATGTAAAAATTACAAATAAGCATTAGGAGATGGATCGAAATATTGTAGCTCATATACAGGATATTAACCTTTATCAACAAGTGAAAGAACTTATCAGACGTTTATAGCCAGTAGCAAGTACATTAGTTCATCTGAAGAGTTATTCTGCAACAGTTGTTAATGCTTGTCATGTATGGTGTAAGTTGTTAACAACCATGAGTTGAAACCTCATTCTGCTGTGGTGAAAAAAAGATTTGAGCAAGCAATTCTAGATTGGCATATTTTTGCATATTTATTGCATTCTATATATGGACTAGAAAATCTTAATTATGAGCAGAACGAAAGGGCCAGAGAATACTTACGAAAACTAATCCCTTAATTTATATTGTATGCTATAAACTTTGAAATGAAAGAAAAACCTTTTCCAGATATATTTTTTGAAGATCAAGTGATTGAAGTCATTGATGCTCATAAATAGTGGAGAAGTATAGCAAAAGCATGCAACATTTCTAAAGAATTTTGCAAGTTAGTTGCACATCTCCAAACATGCCCATCAAAATCTGCTGGAATAGAATATTCTCCAATTTTTTATTTGTACATTCAAAAAATTGAAATAGATTGGGAATAGATAATGTTTCAAAACTTGATTTTTGTTACGCAATGTTGAAAAAACAAAAAAATGTGTTCTGATATAGAAAATCCAATTGAATTTGACGAGATTTAACTATTTTATGCGTAATTCTTTTCGTTTTTAAAGTTACAGTTTAATATTGAGTTATGCTATTTTTTTTTCACATTTATATTGCATAATAAGTTTGCATCTCTTCAAATTTCTAATGTTCAGATAGCATAGCAAAACTGGTTTTACTTTTGTGTAAAAACTAATACATAAGAATTAGTTGTTTTAATGGTTACAACTGTTGTTTAATATCTTAAATCGAAGCCAGTGAATTACTTAATTGTTATTTACTCTTCCCTTTCTTATGTTCTGCAAGTATTATCTAAAAAAAAGCATACAAATTTAATAGTATTTAGATAACTGTTTTATATAATGTATTGAAAATTATTCTAAGTAAGTTAAAAAACATTAAAGTCATATTATTAGAGTTAAAATTTGTAAAAATAAAATAGTTACATCACTGTAAATAAAACATATCTATTTTTTCCAGGACGGTTTTTACCAGATTTTTCCACCTTCGGCAAAAACATGCCAACCCTACTTCAAAATATTTCGTATAAATGTTCCTGTGAATAAATTCAAACCTTCTTTGAAAAATTTGCTTCAGAAAGTGTTAAAAACAATGTCACCCAAATATACTTGAAAGCTTTAAAAAAAAATTCTGACATAGATTTTCCTCATCCAGTGGACGTGAGGTTACTTCGTCTTTTGAGTGGGCAGGATTGCTTGAATGTCCATCTTTTAAAAATTAGACTAAAGGACTCTTCACCCTGTACTCTTTGAAACTCTGGATGGTCCATGGATAACGAATATACGACTATATTAAAGAGTACACTGCATCATTGTCTTGAACTCCATTGTTCTTAAGTACTGGGAAGCCAGATCGAACCTAATGGTCTAGTGGCCAAATCTCTGGCATTTGTATAAATAAAAGTAAATGTATGAAAAACATTCCTTTCAATCTACAATTAGAAATTACTTCTACATATGCAATTTTGTTTTGTTTACATTTCTATATTTAGAGCTAATATGAATAGGCACTACCAAGAACAAATTCTATAATGAATTTAATCACAGAAATTTGTTAAGTAAAGACATCAGAATTCTCAAAAAACTTGTTAAAGTAAGCAACTGTGTTTGCTATTATAAAATAATGGCAACTATGTGGAATTGTTGAAACCGATTGAAATTGTGATCTCCTTACAAGCTAACTCCAAGGAATAGAAGGTTTATCCTTCATAAAATCAAGAAAAATCCATGACCTAAAGAATTGAAACTTGCTACAAAATAGAAAAAAATATCTGCAAAAAAAGTCACCCCTAAAACTGTTAAACAAGTTATCAGATTGTAACTCTACTAATGTAATCGTATAAACAGAAAATTTTCACATTAAAGGAGAAACAGGATTTTTAAAAATCCCACTCAACGTAGTTATGGGAAAGCATTACATACGTGGATGGGTCAAAATTTAACATATATGGGTTGGATTGGCAAATAACTGTAGAGAAAACTCAATTTAGAGATCAAGTAAGATAAATATACCACAAACTGTCGAACGAAAATAGAGGAATAATTGGTTTGGGGATGTTTTACTGCTTCTGGTACGAAAATATAGTTTTCATTGAAAATAATATAAGTATCCTGAAAGAATTTTAATAAAATATACCTATAAACTTTGAATTCAAAATACTTAAATTGCCTTAAGATCATGATCACAAGCATATAACTCGAAATGTTCTTATGGCTGCTGTATAATTGTCCTAAAATTATCAGGAATTTACAATGTACTCCAAATGTAAACCCAGTTGAAAGTATGTGACATAATAATTGGTGAAAAGAACATGATATTTCTTCAAAACCCTAAAATATATTAAAAAGGAATAAAAAAGATTTACATTCTTACATAAAAAAAACAAAAAAAAATTTAAAAATTTTAAAAAAATATTTTTTTTAATATTTAGATGTTTTTTATAAGTCTGAAAAAACACAAGTATCCAAAAACAAATGCAAGCTGCAGTTGTTTGGTAGACTGATGAAAGAATTCGAGGAGAAAGATTAGTAAATTAAAAATACTATGGTGGATACAGATATGCATTACACCATGAGATTTACATGACCACAGCAGTGAATGAAGTGTTAGAAATAAAAATAATATCAATTATGTTCTCTCTCTCTCTCAAAATTGTTTCAAACATTCATGGTTTTAGTACAGTTATTTAAATCAATCTAAAACATATATATCCTTTCTTCCCATTGATATTTAGAAACCATATTTTCTGCCAAGAGCCATTTCAAAAACATGTGATTTATTTTGGACACTCTATATTTGGCGAAATTATTTTCAGTAGAAAAAAAAATCACAGGAAACTAAAAGCTGGACAAAGAAAACCACTACAGCATAATTCATATAATCACACACACATGGCTTCTAACAAGAGGAGGGCACGACTAAGGAAATTCATTTCGGATCGAGACTTGGTGTAAT
>BMAV01006318.1:74564-108136 GCA_019973955.1 Trichonephila inaurata madagascariensis
AAGTGTTTTTCATTTATAACTTGCCACAGCTTTCTTTTGCAAAATTTCAAAATGAATGCCAAAGTAGGAATTGGTGATGTTACTCACCCAACTGAGTTATAAAACTTAGAACTAAATATTATTCAAATAAAATGGGGTGGTCCTAGGTACACAGGTCTCCCCTACATACTTTCATATACATTTGCATGACTTTCGAGCTGTAATGATCAAACTGAAAATTGTAGACATGATTTAAATTGCTTTTGTGTCAATGCAGTGCTTGAAAAAAATAGAATATGAATAATCCACACAAATTAGAAAATCTAAATAAACCCATGTAAACAAACAAGTGGTTGCCTAGCAATCATGTGTCAGTTAAAATGCTTGCGTGGGTCAGACACTGACCCACGCATCATAGGTTTGCCATCACTGGTATAGAGAATACTCTTTAGTGTTGTGTGAGCTGCTGGCTTTCCAAAGGAAAGTGCACTCATGAGGTTTTGGAATTTGAGGGAGTGTGTTTTAAAATACGTGGGAGAAAACAGTGAACTGGCCAGTGAGTGTTTAATATTTAAGAATGAAGATTGGCTATGGAATTTAGCTTTTGTTACTAATACAGTAAGACCCCGCTTAACGCTGTTTCGATTTAACGCTCTTTTATTTTAATTGTGGAATACCCCAAAATGGCATGCAGCATTAGGCTTCTCGATATCCGAAGCAGTTTATCTGTGTTTCTTCTTTCCTGTGGTGTTATATGAATATATTTTTATCGTTTCAAACATTTGTTAACGTTATTGTAAGTATAAATTAATATAATATAATGATTGCTATAGTGACAAATATTATGATTTTATCATGGGTGATAGTAAAAAACACGAAAATAAAGCAAAAAAAGATTTCACTGGAAACTAAAATGCAAGTGATTAGAAGATTAGATACTGGTGAACGTCAATTTAAAATTGGTGCTGCATTGAATTTGGCAACTTCAACAATAAGGACCATTCTTAAGAATAAAGAAAAAAATACTGTCATTGGGAACTGCAACTACAACAAGCTCTGCAACTAGAATTACCCGTTCTAGAAATAATAAAATAGAGGAAATGGAAAAAAGACTTTCTATATGGATTGACGATGAAATTGAACGCAATGCCATTAAAACAAGACTTTGAATTTTATTTATTTTTATATGTATATTCGTTTATTATATTTCTATATCTGTAAGAAATAAATTTTTGTTTTATTGTTATAAAAAATATAATTAATAAATTTAATGGTAAAATACCTGACCAATTTTCTACCTACCTTCCCCTAACCCCATTATTTACATGATATAACCTCGTTTAACGCTTTTTCGTATTACGCTTTACTTTGATGGAACTTATACCCCATGTTAAGTGGAGTCTTACTGTATTATTTTTCATTTAAATAATTTAATTTTAAGATTACTGGGAAAGATAGTATTTTTCCAACCCTAGTTGGTCATATGCCTTCTTTTGTGAACTAGTTTTTGCAAGAAAGATTAACACATTAATGTATGAACTATCAACCAAAGTTGATAATGCTCCCAGCTATGATAGATTTAAAAACTTAATATATCTATTTTGCTGGGTTAATTCAGTTCTAGGTTTGACAATTTTCAAGTGATAAAAAAAAATGCTGTTCTTTACAAATCCTTTTTTAATTTCTCTGCAAGATGTTGTTACCCACCTGAAATCCAAGTCAAACTTATTGACCTGGAACACTGTACTACACTGGAGGATATTTATGAATAATAGGATAAGAAACTTACTTCAACTGCAAGTGATCTGAATTGTATAGAATTTTAGAAATTTGTACCGACAAACAAATTTTCCAAATTTGTACTATTTGGCTGTCGGATATTGTTGTAAGTTTGGGTCGACATATGTTTATGAACAAATGTTTTCTATTATAAACATAATAAAATCAAAATATCACTCAAAATTAGTTCATATGTGCTTAAAACAACCTAAATTTATTTGCATCTTCAAGAGAGAGAGAGAATTAATCCTATATATATAATATAGATTATTTAATAAGAATAATAATAATAAAAAGCATATGAAGCAAGTACTAACTGATTAATATTTATTTAGAATTAAATGTTTCAAGTTACTCATTTTTATTTTATACCTAACCTGAATGTGTGAGCCTGTAAAAAGTTAATTAACAATTAATCTAAGTTGTATTTATTAAGTTATTTTTGAATTTCTATTACTAAGACTTGGATAAAAAAAATGTGATATTTACAAAAAACTCCCATATTAAACCTATAAGTATTTTCATAATTTTCTGTTTCTTGGAAAAATTGGAAGGGGCAAACATAGTTTTTTTTTTTCTATCCAATACTGGCACTCTTAAAAGATTTAGCCACCCCTGCTGTAATCATTTGTAAACAAAGGACATTTTTTTCGTATTTTTGTACTCTATTTGAAGCATTTTTTGAAGAAATGTCATTCTTACAAAAATCATTATGTTTATATTCTATAAAAATTGTGCCTTGTGTGTTTGTCTTTATGTGAATTCTGAATAATTTAAAATGTTTTATTTTTGTTTTAATTAATATTATTATAATTTCAATTATATTGCTGAATAACACGATAAACTTTCTAAAGAAGGATTGTTAGGTTATGTTTTGTGAGAATTTTGTAATATATTGCATTTTAATCTTTTCTTTTCTATTTAATATCCAGTTTCCCAAATGTATTTATTCGAATACTACATATAAAAGTAGTAATTTTTTAGTCAGACTAATTTCTGAATTTGAATAGTTTAATAAAGACATAGATGAAAAACAAGTAATTTAATTTTTATGATTTGGAGTTTTGTTTGTATTTGTGCAGTTTGTTTTATGTCACTCACAACTATTATGCTTTTTATTTCAACTATTATGCTTTTTTATTTATACTTTTAAAATTTCTTCATTTTTCTGACTAGTAGTCTTTTTTCCCCTTTTTTAATTCCAGGATCATATATTTTTTTATTTTACTTTTCTATATTAAGTTAGGAATGCTAAACCTAAGATATACTTAGAACATTCCTGTGTTTTTTAGGAGAAGTGGAAATAATTTTTCCATTTACCCCCTTTATACCCTTTCTGAAGTAGGATCTCTCATGCCCTATAACCTGACTCTCCTTTGCTTCTGCATAACATCAAAAGACTCATTTACAGTAAATTGCTAATCAATGGAGCCTCCCATTATGGTGATGCAGCTGCAGGTAAAAAATGGAACATCTTGCTTAACAAAAGTGGTAGAATCCCCAGTTCCCTGTCTCAATCTGTTGGAGTTGCATGCTTTTGTTTACTTACTGGACATGACTATTTGTAGAGGCATTTACATTGCATTGGAGTAAAGGATTCTGCTTGTTGTCCTCTGTGCTACCAGAGTGAAATGGATGATGACCACCTCAGACACTGCCCTATAGTTTTAAAGTTTTTTTGTAGATAACTCTATTTATGCAAATTTTAATTCTTTTTTTTTTTTTTTGCTTCATCATTTTATTGGGTTGCTTGTTGACTAATGGCAGAGATACTGAAGATGGGCATAGGATAAAAAAACTTACCCCCTATTTTTTCCATTTACCACTTGTATGGACCCCTTGCTCTTTCCCAAAATTGTATGAGGCTGCTATTTACAGCTCAAGATCATTCTGTGAACTTTTTCCCTGTTCGTATTGTAATAAGTGCACTACTTCATATCTTTGTATCATATTTTTTTGGAAATAACAATCTTAAATATTACCTATGCATTCCCAAATTAAAAGTTATGTAATCAATTCATTTTTGTGCTCATTGTGTGTGGCTAAGCCCAATTTTTTTTAGCATAATTCCAGAGAGAAAATAATCTGTTAGGAAATATTTATGCAAATAAATACCATTCAACAAAGCATGCATTTAATGAATGGATAGCTGAGGCTTTAATAATACTGAAACTAAGCATTTTAAAGATATTAATTATGAGCAAAATTTTCTGTAAATTCTGATTGTTGCAATTTGTTTCAAGTTTGATAGTTTACTTTTACATTTATTATGAGCTTATGTCATAATTTAAAAGAAACAAATAGAAAAATCACTTAACATTATGATCAGGATGATGTTAGCAAAAACAGATGAACAGTGGCATTTTTTTTTCGTATGAGGAGAGCAGTTATTATTTTTTGATATTAATTTTACACTATATTCATGACATAATTTAGTTTCCAGCATACTTTGTCAAATGTGGTGCTACTTTATCTAAGCAGTATCATACTTTATTAAAGCAGTAGTGCTTTGTTAGAGCAATCTGGAATTTTGTTTACAAATATCATTTTGAACTAAATTCCAACAACCATTTTGAAATAAGTATTGAGATTAGAGGTGTACCCAACTCTTCATTGTACGTAAGTATCAGTAAATTACTTCTAGTTTATACAATAAGTTCCAATATTCAGTTTCTAGAACATGCTTCTATCAGACTATTATTTTTGAAGTTTCTTAGATTATATACAACATCCTTCTGTTTCTATCATATAGCATGATTCTAATGCATTTATTGCATACTCCATAAACCTACCTTAGTAAGAATACCTTCCATAATTTCTGAAAAAGGTATAATATACACTTTCTTAGCATGTATATTTAAAATTGTATTAAAGTGTACCCACTTATTTTTCTAAATATATTTGTTAAGAAATTATAAGATCACCTGAGAAAACTAGCATCACATCACATCGCATTGCAATAATTATAAAATGCACAACTTAACATTTCATAAGCAATGATTCAGGGTAGAATTGTACTGTCCACAATTTATTTGAAGATATTAAGGCAGCAATATTCAATCTGCGGGCCACATGCGGCCCACCAAACCTTTTTAAGTGGCCTGATCATGGCCCATTGCTCTGAGAAATTTCCTTATTTAAGAACATTGTATTAAAAATTTGTTGGGAAATTCTTTGTCAAGAAATCAAATATATCAATTTTGCTTTTTGCCGTTGGTGTCGTATGGGCATTAATTGATATTCCTTTTTTACTTGGAATGGTTACAGTTAGTGATAACAGACAACATTGGAGTAGTGGTAATTTTATGGGTGAAACTAATTTTTAACTATCTTTCACATCTTGCGAGTGAAAAATATTCGAAAAAAACAAATCGTTTCAAGGCGATTTGGGAAGTAAACTATTTTGTAGTGGAAAAACAAACATGGATCAGTAATTATTTTATTTGTCACAAAAGTGTTGTATTTAAGAAATACCAATAAACACAAATCACATGCAGTGTCACTTTTCCTCAAAAATCTATTTCAAGAGGTGATAAATAGGCTTTCTTGAATAATCTTTGCAACAGCAACAAAGTGTTTTGTCAGTGGTAATATTATAGCAGGAATAAAGGCATGCTATAAAGTTTGTTACATTATTGGTAATCATATGAGACTGTTAACTGATGCACAAATTGTGAAGGAGTGTTTCTTAAATGCTTTTAATTTAGTGTTAGTGACAAAAATAAAAAAATATAAAAAAATGTTCCAATGTTATGTTGGTCTTAAAGCATTTCTCCCCTGCCCTCCTCCATTTATCCTCATGTTGCGGCCTGCATGAAATAGCTGACCCATGTATATGGCCCAGCAGAGAAAAAGGCTGAGTACCCTTGTACTAAGGGATTAAAAATTATCTGAGTGAGAAAGAAGTAATTTTTTTATTTATTTAATAAGAGTGCTGATAAATTGGAAAAAGAAATAGATAAGTTATTAAAATTAATAAGAATGAATTAAAACTGTTATTCACACAATATCATTAAAAAAAATGATTTAAAAAAATAAAACAATCTGGGAGAAAAAAGACGATTAACTAATTATTTGACTTTCAACAGTAAGAAGTCTTTGAACTTGTGAAATTGTGAAGCATTTCAGTGAGAAAAAAATATTTTACAGTTTGGAAGAGTCTTAAATCAAATACTAATGAAAGATTTATGAAATTGAAAAAAACACCAAAATTAGGAAAACATTAAGAGGAAAGACTGAAATGAACTAAAAATATAATATCTGAGCATTAAATGGGGAAAGGAATTATATTTCCTGATTAAATTACCATTGGTTACAAACATTGGAATAACTTAAAGAATGGTTCAATCACAAATGGAAGGAGAATAATTGTGGCTTAGGGACTCTTTACTCAGTGAATTGTGTGATTTATGGAGAATTTTGAGACATAGTCTGTCCTATATCAAGCTATGTTATAGTCTTTTATTAGGTGGTGCTAACTGGATATATTTCAGCAGGACAATACTTCTTGCCATATATTTAAATCCCCCCAGGAGTGATTTAAGAAAATAAAAGGCCAAGACTTGTGCTCGTGGTCCTTTGGAGTATATTATGCCACAAAGTTTATGTGAATAATAAGCAGTTTTCATTTGCCAATGAACTATAAATATTAAAAGAATAGTTCAATATTTTTGAAATTGAGCTTAACCACTGTGTAATTTCAATGAAAAATTGAGTGTTTGAGATTATCAGGATAAATGAGGGTCCAATATTGTATTAATTTCCTTATTTTTCTTTTTAGGTAAGTGTTCTAATAATTTATTAAGAGTGTATTTTCATTTACTTATAATATTTCATTAACTAAACCATTTATTACATTATTCAAAATCATTGAATCCAAATTATAATAAATATGTTTTAATATATTTCATGATGTAATTATAATTAGAACCTTTATTTTTTAATATCTTAAATGAAAATGGTCTTTTAATTTTTTAATGATTTATATTTTAGAGTAAATTGCATGATACGATTTCTTTTTGATTGTCTATACTTTCAAGCAGATTAAGTTTTGTTTTACTTTTCAAGTTATTTGTCATATGATTTAAATAACATTACTTTGGATGTAGAAAGAATATTCAACTTTCAGTCTAATAAAAATTTACAAATGAAATTGTTAATTATTTGAGCATTGCAAATTGCATAGTTTTAGTGCTTTTTCGAAAGCTATAATTAATATCATTAGAAAATTAAAAATAGCATTTTTTACAGTTAGTTGAAAAGTTAGAATTTCTTGACTTAAAATATTTTCAGAAGCTCAAGAATATGTAGTTAAATTCTGAGTTCTTTGGGAGTAATTTATAAATAAGTGAGAAATCTCATGGTTTCTCTTAAATAATATAGAGGTTTCTGTGGAATAATAGATTAATATTGGTATCACATAAATACATTAGTATCCAAAATTAAAATTGCATACAAATTTTTTTTTTGCAAGAAATAAATATTTATTGTTTTGAAAAGTGATGTTATGTAGTATAATTTAGGAAACTATATTTCAATTTATGCATCTAGTGTCTGTTTAACATTGAAAAGAGTCATTTTTTTTTTTAAAAAAAGTGTGTGTGCTTTTACGACCACACAGTGGAAGTGATAACTTCAAATTTTGTAATGTTATTTCAGGGTTTAGTTATGAATAAAAAACAAGATGTTAGTATTGTCCTATAAAATTATTTATTCATATGTCTGTACTCGTAAAGTAATATTTTTGTGCAAAATATACAATCGTATTTGGGAATTAATTGTATTCTAAGAAGGAAACAATTGGTTTATGGTAGCTGAAATAGGTTATAAATCCTTTAGATTCAAAATTTTACTTAAATATCTATAAAAAAAAACTGTCAAGCATTGTTCTGTACTTCCTTGTGCTTCATTTGGATCATTTGACATAATTAAATTGAATTTTGATTTTAAAAAATCAACTAAAGGTTTTGATTTGTCTTTTGAAAACTCTGCTTTAAAATTTCCACTTAAAATCATAGGTAATTTGTTCAGAAAACCCGATCTGACTTTGTGAATTTTGGTTGTAATTTAACAATATTTAATTCTACCCATGAATTAATTTAAGCAAAGGGATAGATAGTATGACAGGTAGTTGATTGGGAATAGAGGAATCTAGGTCAAAACCTTTAAAAAGGGATTTAATAGAAGATTTATATCACATAAGCTCTGGCTTATACTAGCTCTTTTGTCATTGTATGGGAGTTTTGTACAAATATATCCGGTGCTGCTGCAAGGAAAGTCTTCTTAATTATATTTTATTTTCTTGTATTCAAATGATTTAATGTAACTTTTTCTTAATACCTGTATACTTAATTTTGTTATTTTAATTGTTTTAATTTTCTTTTTAGACTCAAAGTATATTTAAGTAATGCGATTAATAGAACTATTTGTTCACCGCTATTCCGATTCGCTTACAAAAATAGATTTTTATTCTTAAGATCACTGCAATATTCCTAATGATAATAATACTATTTAGTTCTATAAAAATTTGTCATTTTTCTACATTTTATATTTAATTTTAGTGTTGGATTTCTTTTTCTCTCTAAGCCTATTTTCTAAAAATATTACGTTTAATTTTTAAGCTTCAACTAGGATTAGAAAGAATCCCGCATTCATTACCGTAGAACAGGGGTGTCCAATCCGCGGCACGGGGACCGCATTTGGCCAGCCTTGAATAATTTTACGGCCCGAGAGGTTCTTTACAAAATTCGTCTATTTTGTACAATATTTTTTGTTTAAAAAGTGTTTTATTTTATTTATTTATTTTTTTGTAAAAAATAAATCCCGTAACTGTTATTAATTTATCACGCTGCTTCTGTTACTGCGAATCTCTTTTTTTTTTTTCTAAATTGAAATTTATCAAACATAAATCGTGCTCAAACTTAACACATAAAAATCTGCTACAGCAATTATGATACAAATACTTATGCATTGAGATCGACTTAAAAACTAAGTGAAACAGTTGAGAAACAGATATCTCACTAATTAAATAAATTAAGCATTATTTGACCATATTGCATTATTATTTTTCTATCTATGTTTGCACACATGAAAAACAATGAAAACAATAATATATCAGTCTGTTTTAAATTTTCACTCCAAAAAATGTTTGTAATGGATCCAAATCTATACATATAAAGAAAAATGAAGTGTCTGTTTGTAATTTGAAATTAACAGCTTTTTACTAAATGTATTTAAAAGTATATACGGTACTTATATGAAAAAATCAATTTTTAAAATTTCTGTCTGTTTGTTCCGGCTAATCTCTGAAACGGCTGGACCAATTTTGACGAAACTTTCACTGGCAGATAGCTAATGTTATAAGGAATAACTTAGGCTACTTTTATTATATATATAAAAAAAAAAATTAGGGTTCCGAGAAAATAAAATTAAAACCAATGAAATAGTGAGCAATATCCCAATAGCAAATAGGGATTATTTTTATTCAACAGGGACTATTTTGTTTCGCGAGCCTTCTGTCTCAACGATTTCTAGAAGTTATATCAAACTTTTCTGTTTGATTAGGTTGCTGCCGTTCATCTCCTTTGATCCTAAATATTTTACAGTCCTTAACTGCTTTGTCAAAGGTCATGCGTCCCTTTCACCCCCTTCCTTGTGGCTTCCTTTGTATTCGCGTTTCACCCTACTGCTACTTAGACCTATTTTGATCCTAATGATTTTAGTCCTCACCCCATCGACAGTGTCAAAGGTCATGCGTGCCTTTCACCCCTTACTCAACAAAAAACGAAGGAAAAAAAAATAATAAATAAAACAAAAAAGAAACAGATTCACAAAGTAGCAGAATGACATTATACTTATAGCATAGGCATTTCTTTACGTAGAATACATAATTATTAAGTTTTCGTTTACTGTGCGAAGTGAATAAACACTTTTTTGTTAAATTCCACGTGGACGAAGTCGCGGGTAACAGCTATTTAACAAAATAAATGCTTCAGAAAGTAATATTAAAGTGTTACACATCCAGATACAAATTATTTACACTATTTTAAGCGTTTATTACACAAAATTTGTAACAATGTGTTACTTTTGCTGAGCAGGTAGGTGTTTTAAAAAATCGACCCACAAGAAAGTTACGGGGCGTCATAAATAATAATAATAATTAAAAAAAAATTCAGCTATTATATGTAAAGACTAAAATTTAGTGAACATGTTTTTTTTTTGTTTAGCTGAGATATGCAAAAAGCATTTTTTACAATTCACGTAAAATGAACTCATTAAAAACTTCTTTATCCTTCAGTCTGCGTTGTTTCAATTCACCCGTGCTAGGAACGGGTACACCAGCTAGTCTTATATATATTTTTATATGCGGCCCGCGGGATTGTAAAGTTTTTCCGAAGTAGCCCGCGATGTCATTTGGGTTGGCCACCCCTGCCCTAGAAAGAGGTGAGGGGGAGGATCGAAGCCTACCGGTTTCAGAGTGGCGGGGGGAAACGTCCCTCCTTTCCTTTTTAGGGGTGAGTATGTCCGACTGAAGACGAAAAGAGCCGAATGAGCTTTACATTCCCGAGCGCATTCAAGTTCCTTCCAAAATAATGCAGTGAAATTTCAAGTTGATAAGTGGAAGCTTTTGGGGTGTGGAGGGGGATTCCATTTTTAAGGAAATCAAAATCAGCCTCACAGAATCGTTTAAACAATGGAAAGCTGTTGGTTGGCCAGAAGATTGCCAGTTGGAGGCGCAAGTCATCCATTGGCTACGAGTGTCCTGTATGGTCAACTGATTTGTGACGTCACTACTAGTAGGGAAACATCAAATATCGGCTATAGAACTTTTCTGAACTTTTAAATATTTTCAAATATTTTCTGTTATTAAACCAAACATATATGCAGCAAATTAAAAAAAAAAAGTGTTTGTAAATAACCATAAAATTGTGTTTCATGTACATAAAACATACAAGAGTAAAACATAAGAGCAATACAGTAAGAGGTAGCGTGCCCTCTTTGTAAGCCTAAGGTTGCCGGTTTGACCCTGACTGGAGTAGATAGATTTTCTGGACGAGAAAATTCTAGGCACGCATGTTGCATGATTATGTAGCATGTAAAATATCCCTTGAGTATCAATTTGGCTTTGGTACTCTGTAAAATTTAATCATGGCAATATTTAGCATCCGACGAGAGTTTGAATTGAACAAAATTCAAACGTCACGATTGTGTAGCAGAAGCAGCCACTGGATGGTGCCACCAATGAAATGGCTTCCAGTCTTGAGGACTTGCCGTGTCTGCAAAGGTCTTGTTGCTAATATGCAGCCCATTGGAAAAAGTTGACCTATTTAAATAATAATTGCTGGTATATAGGATCATCGATGGATTTACTTCGAACGCATTTAATGCATTGCAACACATTATAAGAGCCTTTTGTACTTGTATTGCTATTTTTTACTAAACTTCTTAGCTTTTAACTTTATTTCCTTAGTTTTATTCAGAATACTTACAAAAAGGGAAGTAAAAATTAGAAATAGTTTTCAAAAGAAGAAACAACATGCAAATTTAAAAAAATATTTTTGGACAAATCTATACCTATATAATTATAGATATTGTTACGTTGTGATCGAGGTTCAAGGATTTTATGCAAATTAGTCTCAAAGAAAAAAAACAGTTATTTAAGAGCAATGAGAATTTATTGTCGAAATTCCAATCCGTGAAATACAGGATGTTGGGGAGTGGTCCCTCAGGAAACCTGACGAGGTTGTTGATAAAACATCTTTATTTTAACAATCGGGACGTTTGTCGGAACACTTGCGATGGGCACCGTAATTCCACGCTCTCGCTCGTCTGATCTCCCACACACACTGAAAACTCTTAATTCTCGTTTCGCTTAATACACTTAATCACCGCCGGGCGGCGCCCATTGCGGATGCTCGGACACAGGATTTAGCAGCAATATTCACAGAAATCCTAGAAGGTCTTCACACCTTCCACAGCACTCAAACATAATTATCAGTGTTTAAAATACAAGTATGTAAAGGATTATTCACACACACAAGCCCAGCCGAGCTAATCAGTTATCGCTAGTCAAAACAATGCTCACTAATCGCTGGTTGAATTGAGACGGACTCGCTGCAGTGAGCACCGGTCTATTTATAGACCCGGCAGTAACTTCCAGAAAAAAAAATCCGCATGCGTCATAGAGCGTGAAATTAGTGGATCTCCACAAATTTCTAGAAGAATCCAGAGGGTCCCGAACTCCCCAATATCACCAAAATAGTCGCCAAAAATGATGCGAACTTGGCTCTATCTCCAAGATTTCGCCAAGTTCTCATTGAATTGCCACTATAGCGTAAGAGACGGCATTGTTTGTGAATAGTACAATTTGAACATAAAATAAATATAACATAGAGTAATATAAATGCATTACAAATACAAATTATTTACTCTATTTACTCAAAATTCGTTACAATATATACAGGAAAATAAATATGTAGATAAAAGTAGATTACACAGTTTATTTAGCTGTTTGTCCGTTACTTTTCTTTGCTTAAATTTTTTGTACTTTTTCTTCCAAAAGTAGTTATTCAATAACACATTTGTTATAAATGTAGATTAAATATGTTTTAAAATTTTATTGGCATCAAGCACATTTATAAACAAAAGTTTGCTGTCTACAATAATGGCATGAAAAATTACCATTAAATAAGTTCACAAAAATATTTTGGGTTAAATCCATACATATATGATTACAGATACATACATGAGATTAAATATATACATAGAAATATAGATTGTGTGGTTAATTTAGCTGTTTATTAGGTACATTTCATTGCTAAAAATTCTTATGTACAGTGAAAATCGTTGAATATGAAACTGAGGGGACTGAAATATTTTTTTGTGCTAAAAAATTTCATATAGGATATTACAAAGGGAAAAAAAACACGAACATATATTCAACAAAATTAAGTTTATTAAAGTACATTTTATTGACATAGATATATATAAATGCATGTATTTAATAAAAATCAATGTACAAAAACATTCACAAACAAATGAAAATTAATACAAAATTTTCAAGTTTTTTTTAAAAAATAAAACATTTATTGAGATTTTGGAAAGTAGTCTGATATTTTTCTTTGTATTGTCTTTTTTGGCATCAAATTCTCAACTAATTGTTCGTCTCATTAACAGTATAGAAGTATGTTGCCACATAATTGTATAGCTGTACGATATGGCCACACTCATTAGATAAACAATACAGGGTTATGGTGTATCCTATTTTTACCTATGATGTTCTTTATTTGCATGCCAGCCAAAATTAAATTTATCTGCTTTTTTATTTTTTTTATAATGATTTCTGCTTTGCAGCTTAAAATGTTAGTATACCCAATTTCCATGCATTAAACCGAATTATTGTCTATTTATGTGTACAGGCTTAGGTTTGGACACTAGTGTATAAATTATGTTTTTAAAACCTCAGTTATTTGTATTTAAAATAAGGAAAATTCTGTGTTGCAGTTGAATGAATTCTGAAAAGGTAATCAAGGAACCAAAGTAGTTTTACTCATTTCATGAATTAAACATTTTTATGGAAAGTCACTTCCAAAATCAGAAAAAAAATTACTTCAATGGATATTTAAATAATTGTAATCTGCTATTAGAATTGTCATTTATTAGTTATTTCCTCTTCATTAGTAACGGAAATATAAAATAAGAATATTGTCAAAATTTAACGTTAGTATCATTACGTAAACTTGCTAACAAGAAAAAATAAAATTCATTGAAGAAAAAAAATACGAAGTTCAAAAACTTTTTATTATTTTTGAAATGAGTATTTATTTCAAAAAATTTTACTACAACAGATAATATAAGAATGATAACAGTATGTTTTAAAACATAGCTCATTTTCCAATACACATTTGAAAAATTAATTAAATTTTAAAATCTGCTCTCAGGTAAAGAACAACAAACTTATATTTAGTTTTAGAGGCTCATATATACACTGCTGGCCATTAAAATTGCTAGACCAGGAAGAAATGCAGATTACAAAATATTTATTGCACAAGTATATTATACTAGAAATGACAAGTGATTAAATTTTCAAGAAATTTGGGTGCATAGATTCTGAGAAATCCGGTACCAAAAACAACCACCTCTAGCAATAATAACAGCACTTATACGCCTGGGCATTGTCAAACACAGAGATTGGATGGCATGTACAGGTACAGATGCCCATGCAGCTTCAACACGATGCCACAACTCATCAACCATAGTGACTGCCGTATGGTGACGAGCCAGTCGCTCGGCAACCATTGACCAGATGTTTTGTTTTGGTGAGCGATCTGGTGAACGTTCAGACAAGAGAAACAGCTGAACATTTTCCGTATCAAGGAAGGTCCGTACAATACCTGTAACATGCGGTCGTGCATTATCCTGCTTAAACGTAGGGTTTTGCAGAGCTCGAATAAAATGTAGAGCGACGAGTCGTAACACACCCGAATTATTGTGTGCTCTGTTCAAACTGCCATCATTGCGAACAAGAGGTGACCGAGACGTGTATCCAATAGCACCCCAAACCATCACGCCAAGTGATAGGCCAGTGTGACGAAGACAAATGCACGCTGCCAATGTGCTTTCGCCGCAATGCCGCCAAACACGGATGTGACCATATTGATGCTGTCAACAGAACCTGGATTCATCTGGAAAAATGACGTCTTGCCATTCGTGTACCCTGGTTCTTTGTTGATTACACCATTGAAGACGCTCCTGTCTGTGATGCTGCATCAAGAGTACCCGCAGCCATAGTCTCCGAGTTGAGAGTCTACGAACTGTTCGTGCAGACATTTGTTGTCTTGCAAACGACCCTAATTCTTGACTCAGTGTTCGTGACGTAGCTTCACGATCCATTAAGGCCATGCGGGTAACATGCCTGTCTTCTCGGCTGCTACTGATTGGGGGCCGTTGAGATCCAGCACGGTGTTCTGTATTACCGTCCTGAAACCATCGGTTCCATATTCTGCTAACAGTCATTAGATCTCGACCGACGCGAGCAGCAATACTACGATACGATAAACCGCAATCTCGGTACGCTACAATTCGACCTTCCGTCCTAAGCGTGCTGACAGGGCCGATCCTAGCAGGTGTGCACCGCACGAGGGCGGCCGCATATAGTTCTATCAATAAAGCAAAGTTTTGTGTAATATCTCAAAATAAAACTTATTATAAGTTCAATAAGTATGCTGAATTTTAAATAGTTATTGAAAAAAATCCAAATAAGTCGATTTCCCGATAGCATGGCATAGGATAAGAAAAACAGAATGTTGGTGCACAGTGTGTAGGTTCACATACACTGTCCATTAATGTCTACTTTTTACGTATATCCTTCATTTGATAACAAAGTTTTTGACAGAGCTGGCTATGCTGCAACAGAAAAGTTTTTTTTTATTATTATTTGCGACGCACTGTGAATTGATATTCAACAAAAGCGCGGCTCAAAATTGATTTTTGCGAAAGTTGCTTTACGAAAATATTTAATATGGTTAATATTACCTAAGACACATAGGAGTATTTAAATTCAATATGCATTTGGGGAAATTAAAAGTTTTCAATTTAATAATAGCCTTACAATTTAGAAAAAACAAAAAAGAGGAAAGAAGTGATTTTATTTTGCTTATGGTTTTACAACGCTTATTAACAGCGCCCATTTTCCTTTTCATTAAAAATGTTATTCTTCCATTAAAAGGTTGTGACGAGGCTTTATTGGTACTTCTACTAATAGTCTTCTTGGGATTTCTTTGGGGCCAGAATGGCAATTCTTTCGAACCAACCCAAGAAGAGAACGTGTTTATGCAGATTAGGAATCATATATATTGGAAATGTTGGCATTCGCGAGGATCGCTAAGTGAAGCTCTGAGTGCTAAGTGAAATGAGATAAAGTTCTCGCAGGAGAGTCTTAATTCTGTGAGCCGGTCTAGTATTGCCAGTCCAGTGAATTATAGGTGAGTCTGAGACCAGAGGAGTATTTATTGTCTTAGCTAGAGCAAGTCGGATTAAAGGATAAATTGATGGTTTACAGACCGTAGTTGTTTGCCCCGGAAATAGCGGTAAGCTTGTTCATTTTAACTTTAAGGCTGGAGCGGGTACTATTAAGTTAGGAATTAATCTATAAAGATAGATTTTCAGTGGTTAATTGCGCTATTTATCATTAATACGTTTTGCGTCTCATCACTCTTGATCATTATCCTCCTAGACTAGCATTGTTGTATTGTATATAAATTAAGATCATAATAAACTGATTTTATTATGGCAGAGCTTAGTACTTCATCGTTCATTTCCTCAGACGTAGGTCGCGTGGATAGTGGAGAGAGGGTATCCCCAACGGAAGGGATATCACAAGGTAGTTTCTTGTAATTATATTTGGTATAAAAATATTTGAGAAAAAATCTTGCAGCTCATTTTGATTAAATAATTTTCATAACAAAGCCTGTTTGAAAAACACTTCAATATTAACATAGTGTTGTTAATGTTAGTGAAGTTTACCGAAGTTCTAAATCTCATTTTATGTTGTAGGTGCTTCAGTACTATATTAAAAAAAATTGTAGGATTTATGCGTTTTTTTAAAGAATCCCAAAATGTAACAAGATGCTATGTAATTAAATAGGCGAATCAAAAGATTCACAATAATAACAATAATAAAAGAAAACATTAAAGCTAATCATGATCTACAGTGCATTACGTTTAACGCGAAAGCGCTTAAAGCGAAATATCGGATAACACGAGATAATACAACGGTCCTGATAAACTGCTATGTATTTTCATGCATTTTTTCCCCATCTTAAAATGAAATGAATAATGCATCTCCTGTTCTCAAGTCATCCGAAATGAGGAACATCATGAAAAAAGTATGAGCATTAATTTTTTTTTAGACGCACAGTCCATTGGTGAATTGAATAAGAAAATGGACGACATCGAACAATTTCTAGATAATTTGATAATAAAAAAGACAATGCAAAAAAAAATTTATCAGATTATTTTCCAAAAACTCAATAAATGTTTTGTTTTACAAAAAACTTGAAAATTTTGTATTAAATTTCATTAAGTTCTTGTGAATGCTTTTTTTTCATTGATTTTAATTAAATATATACATATCTATGTAAATAAATGTACTTTTTAATAAGCTTAATTTTGTTGAATATACGTTTTTTTTTTTTTTTTTTGCAATATTCTTTAACACGAAAAAGTATTTCAGTACCCTCAGTTTTGTGTTAAACAATTTTCACTGTACATAGATCTGCCTGCTTTTATGTGTACACCATCTCCTAGTTGAAGAGTAATTTCATGTAATATTATCCACTTAGCTCAGTACTTCTCAAACTTTCAACATTTTCGACCCAATATTTAGTCATAATTTTCATCGCCCCCCTTTCCACCATCCAATAACAATGTATTGAATTCAATTATACTATACTTAGACATTAAAGCTACAATACGACTTAAACCTCTTAAGAGTGCCACTTGCATTTATAAACGTCTGACTCAGTTAAAGCGTTAACTGCCTCGAACGTATATATACGTCTTTCTGAAGTACGATCTTTTCTGTGTACTGCTATCCATAAAATTATTACAAAGGCTTTGGAGTGCAATAAAAGGACCTTGACAGTGTTTTCGAAGGATTTATTTCAGGTAATTTGCTTATTTTTATTCCTTTTCTTCCCCCCTCCCAATACATCACATTCGCGCACCTACGTGGAAAACGGCGCATTGGGAAGCGAGTTGCTTAACTTTTAATCGGCAGTTAAGGGATTAATTATAAACCGTACAAAAGTTATCAAGATAAGAGTTTGTTTTTGTGTATAATTTTATATATGACAAGCCCATTGGGTCACTGGTAATTGTTGACTTGTTCTTAACTTAGTATTGTTAAATTAATTATAAAGTACATTGTGTAGTACTGATACATTTATGTGTATTATATCCGTGTAATTGTGTATTTTTTTTATTACGTCAGAATGTATTTTGTTTGTTTACTTTCAGTAAATTCATATTTTTTAAAAATAATCTTTTGTTTTCGACTTTTCAATATACACGCGCCTCCCTCGTAGAGTTATTACGCCTCTCAAGGAAGGCGCGACCCACAGTTTGAGAAACGCTGCATTTATAGCCTTAATTTGCGCAATAGGTGTCATTTCAACCTTTGTATTATATTTAGTGTAACAAGGGTATGTGTGTGTGTTTTACACAAATGTGGAAGTCTACGCCCATTGAAGCTGTCTACAGTCGCATTTCATATTCTAAGTTAACTTGTTTTTGCATTTTATTTTTGTTGCCACATACGTTGAGAGAAATGTTTATAACATAAATTCGTTGCTCAAAATGGCATTTAAATGTTCATAACTGTGTGTGAATCTTCTATGTATTCTGCAAACTTCAATTTAGAAGCTGTTCCTGTTTAAATGTAAGTTAACGTCGAATCAGTTGATATGTCGATAAGTTGTTCCCTCTCCTTTATTGTCAAGCCTTCTGATTTATGTATTCGAGATTAGTTTTCTTTGAGAAATATTATTTTACAGGTGTTACGTGTGCAAAATATTGCACTAGCGAGTATAAAATAATTTTGTGGGACCTTGGATCATAAGCAACAGAATACTTACAATCTAGGTAGTACGTATAAAGAAAAAATGTTTTAATATTTCTTATTATATTACAATAAAAACTGCAGGAAATTAGTGAAAAAAGAGGCTGTCCTGTTTTAAATTTCCTTGTGGGATCCTCTTTGGAAAACACGATTTTAGGTACTGTAGTGATTATATAAACTCCATAGATAACATGAATCTATTTTGCATACATATTCACTTTTTCTTTTCGAATTTTTATTTTGACTTGTGCGGAGCCCTTGCATATGCTTGGCGGAACCCCAGGACTGCGTCGAACGCTGTTTGAAGATAGATGTAGAGGTCGTATTGGTGTCCTGCACGGGGGGATGAGGTATGAGAGGTCAACCACCAATGTTTTGAGAAATAGAGGAAACAAAAGCAAAAGTTGAACACACTATAGATCTTATAAAAAAAACCCTCTGAGATCTTGTCATTTTTAAAGCATGCCTAAACATTTTGCATACATCAACGCATTTTTCCCACGATCACCTTACGTAAACAATACGAGTGCATTTATTTCTAATTAAAAACAAATCTGTGAAAAGGTTTGCCTCTTGTGACTGTCTTTTGTTCGAAATAGTTGAACAGTTAGGAATTTGTAGTCACAATAAACATTTCCCGAACTTCACACCGTCGAATCATGATGATTTTGCACAGGCAATAATTCTACTAAATCAGGGCTGGTCAACCTTTTCGAGAAGAGTGCCACTACCTGACAAAAAAAATAGTTTTGCTTGTCACTTCCAATTTAAAAATAATATGATAAAGTACAAACCTAGAGAGAGGTTATGTTGTTAATAAATTTATGCAGGTTCAAGTAGTTATGTTAGGTATAAAATAAAAATGAGTAACTCGGAACATTTGATTCTAAATACTTATGAGCAATCAGCTCTTACTTAATACGGCTTTTGAATTTGTGTGTGTTTTTTTTTTTTTACCAAGTAATCTTTATTACAGTACTAGTTCTCTCTCTTGAAAATGCTTATAAAATTAAGTAGTTTTGAATGCATATCAGTTAATTTTGAGTAAGATTGATTTTATTATTTTCATAGTAGAAAACATTTGTTTAGAAACATGTTGATCCAAACCTACAGCCATATCTGGCAGCTAAATCGTGGACATTGTTTTGTACAAATTTTCAAAATTCAAAATAATGCTGATCATTTGCAGTTGAAATAAGTTCCTTATGTTTGCTTTTCAGTGTATTATGGTGCTGTAGCAGAGGCGTAGCTAACGCCGTATCAATGATACAGGGCCCGATCATATGTGAAGAAAAATTGTTAATATATTAAGGGGCCCCAAAAAAGGGTATGCAAGAAATTTTAATACGGGACCCACTCAGTACTAGCTACGCCAGAGTGTGCTGCAGATCAATAATTTCGATTGAGATTTCAGGTGAGTGAGTGAGTGAGTGTAGGGTTTTATGGCGCAAGAGCCAATTTTGGCTATACTGCGCCAAACATTTGTTAAAAAAAAACTCAATGTTTTATAAAATATTTAAAAATAATGACAATACAGTTTTAAAAAGTTAAAATTTCAAATCACATAAAATCGTTTTCAAGTAATTAAAGAGTGAATGTGAGGTTTTATGGCGCAAGAGCCAAATCTGGCTATACTGCGTCAAAAACACTTGTTAAAATATTAAAACATTTGATAAAATGTGTAAAAATATTGACAGCACAGTTTTTAAAAGTTAAAATTTAAAATCACGCATAAGATTCGTTTTCAAGTAAAAAAAAGCAAGCAAGTCAGACAAGATCTAAAAATAAAAGCATTAAAAAAGACTAGTGAAAAATTTTAGTTTAAAAAAAGTTTAAGCAGTTCATGCTAATAAAAATTAGCTCCTACTTTTTCTGAAATGCTTTGGAGTTAACATGCGTATATATTTGTCAGGATTGTTTCGAATATATTCATCTATGGCGAATCTATCCGTAGGATCTGGTTCAAGTTCCTCCTCCGCATCATACATTATCAAGTCTTCATCCTCTGTTGTATAATCTATAGTTGCAGACTTTCTGGGCTTATGTGGTGTCATTTTTATTTCGATTTCTGCTTTTTGTACTTTGGTGCGTTTTTTTTCTATTTTTGAAATTCTGTTTTACACTCTGTGGGATTTTAGAAGGTTCGCTATTGGATGTAGTAGCGGCCGACCTAGTTAAGGGAACTGAATGTTGAACTTCAGTTGACAGAGCAGCAAATTTATTAGAAGTTGCAAGAGGGTGGGTTTCAGTTTCTAAAGATGAAGCAGAAGTATTCAGGTCAGGGGAAGTAGTAGTAGTGGGAATGGTATTGGGGTAACAAAGACCCACTTTGTATTGTTGGTATTATTGCAGATATGGAAGGAAGTACATGTGATTGAGTGGATGAAGATGACGTGGAGACTGTAGACACTGAAGACGAGGTACTTGGTATCGGATTTGTAGAAGATACGGGTTTCAAACATTGTAAAGGTGGGCATATTATGTTTGGATCTGTTTGGGTTAACTGAGGAACTATTAATTTGCGTGCTTCAAAATAAGATGTTTTTATTGGTTTTAATTTCTTGTATTTGTTTTTCTGTTTTCCATTTTGGGCAAAGTTTGGAATCGGCGGAATGAAGCTGTGAACAGTTAATGCATTTTGGTTCTAGGGTACAATCTGTGGAAGAATGCCCTACAGATGCACATCTAGAGCATGTTAGTTGTCCGCGGCAGGAAGTTTGAGAGTGTCCGAACCTCTGGCACTTAAAACAGCGCAGAGGATTCGGAATATATGGGCGTATCTTACAATTCAGGTATCCGGCTTTAATTGTTGTGGGCAATTTAGGAGTATTGAAAGTTGTGTTTTGTCGGCATAACTGTTGAATCTTTTTTTATTGTTACTCTTCTGACCTGAATAACAGTCTGACCAGAAAATCCATCAAGGATTTCCGCGTCAGGGGTTGTCAACAGATCAGGCTCGGAAATGACACCACGGCAAGTGTTTAGTGATTTATGAGGAGATATAGATACTGGTGAATCAAGAAAAGTTTTCGCGAGGAGAAAAGACTTTGTTTGTAGGGCAGATATAGTTTCGATAGGAAGATCCCCGGAGCGTAAACGTTTCACAGATTTCGGTTCACCTCCTATTGCAATCGGAGCTTTTTGAATGGCAAATGGCGATTTCAGGGACATTGCATTGTTAGGTAAGGATAAAAGTAAATCGTGCATGTGTAGCAGTTTCGTCTGTTAATTTTGGGTAAATTAAGGCCTTTACCCAGGCACAGCTGCATTGGATCCATAAATACGCGTACATAACTTCGTCCTGGCGTGCCTCCACCCACCACGGAGTCCAACAAGGGAGGCAGTGTGCCGGTCATTGGAAAAAACCAGGCACGGCGCTTACCTGGAGTACACTCAGAATATAGTGCTACAGTCCAGGGCGAGGATCCAACGGGTAAACCCGCCACCCCTTATCTGCAGCACTAACCCTACAGCAGTGTCTCTCCGGGGACACCGAAGAGAGGTACCACCAGCCGATTGACAGGAGCGGGCTCACTCCTGCCACCCGTCTACAGCGAAGCGTGGGCCAAAGGTATTCCCAGGAAACCATTTTTCACCTTACGGGACGCCGCACACGGCAAACATGCGGGTCGGAAAACCAACGTTGTTGGTCAAAACCAGATAAAGCAACATAATCAAAGTATTTAAAGAAATATACGAAAAAAATTAAATTAACGCAATACAAAATGTAAACCAAAATATGTTAATAAAATATGTAAGTTTTCTCATTAGAAAAAACTAATTGGAACTAGATAGTATATAAAATATTTGTCTGTGGTCTGGACGTGAAAAGGAGAAATTTGATGACAAGAAGAGGGTCGAAGACAGAGAAGGATCACTAGGGTACCCTGGGTTGGTGAAGCCCGTATTTACCAAAGACAGTAAACCCCTTGGGAAAAGGAAAAGATCACTAGGGTACCTCGGGATTGTGACACCCGTACTCACCTAAAGAAGGTGAGACCCCTGAGAGGTGAGATTTCAGGTAAGTAACAACTAACGTCTTGCAGAGAAATTGAAAATGGGTCTGTTTTAAAAAATTAGCATTTATCATCTTGAAAATCATCAAACATGGAACTGAATGAGTCATACGCTGCCAGCTTCATTGGTGAAATTTCTGTTCTTTTTTTTTTAAGGTATAAGAGGTATGTAATTACTTTTTTGCGTCCCCATATCGATGGTATTTACCAAAAAAGACGTGAGAAGTCTAACTTTAAAACCGTTAAAGGAAACAAGGATTGAAGTTCGTATCAAAATGCTATCAGACCTCTTAAACAAGACCTAAAAATATTAGTACCGCATCAAATGCCTTAATTGAAGATACCTTTAGACACAGGGGAAAAATGTAACATTTAAATTTTTTATTCAATTTGAATTTGGCATGATTTATTATCATGAATTGATGTATTGGAAAAAAATGATTCAAAATCCTAAATTAAACATCGTAGAATGCATTGAAGGCTTAGATAATCGTAAAAAATATTTAGTTTCCCAAGATCTGAGGATAACTTAAAGATATCTGTCCATTCAGTAACAGATTTGGTATTGATCCCGAATTTCCCATCTCGAAGCTTAGGAGAAAGGTATATTTATTTGTTTATGAGAGAGAGAGAGCATCTTCAAATTCCTTCCAACAATTCGCGATCTCTTCAGCACAAATGGATGATTTATCTTATTATCTGAGTGTTATGCTTTCTGTATGGGTTTCACAACATTTCTGATGATCTCATGAGAACCTGAAATGGACTTGAATATTAAGTTGCAGGTATAGGAGGAAGGAAGTATTGTGAAAGATATAGACGGCATACAACCCTTTAATGAAATGACTTCATTTAAAGATATTTTTCCAGGTAAAAACAGCCAATTGAGTTATTAGAAATTATAGTCAAGAATGACCATGACCTCCAAATTTTGCTCAAGCGATAAGAATATTTTAACCTTACCTGTTTCTCTACCGAAACTTTTGACAAACTTGCTTCTCAGAAATCCAGAAAAATTATTTTACAGTTATAACGGGTACTCAAAAATAACACCGGCGGCTAGCTCAAATAATTTTAATTAGTTATACTTTCTAATTGAGCACACAGTTACAAATACATAAAATTAAACCCAGTTAATCTTTATACAAATACTAAGGGGTTGGCGAGGGCGGACATTGGCATGTCCTTTCTTCACCGAGGTGGCAGGCTGACTCTCGCACGTCCTTCCTTCACCGAGGTAGCAGGCAGACTTGTTACTTGTTCATACGGCCAGGAGAGGGCGCTCTATTACCATTCGTTACACTCCCCCTCTGGTTCCTAGGTATCGTCCTCGATGAGGAACCAGCAGAGAGAGTTATCTTTCCTGGGTCTTCCCCTTTTTCTGAGAGGCATCACTGGAGTCGCCTCCTTGTCTATGCATGGACGAAGAGCAGATGAATGATAAGGTCCGAGAACCTCAAGTGGGTTGTTTGGATTTGCCACTTCGTAAGTCGTCGGAGAGCGTTGAGTCACAATAATATAAGGCCCATCTCTTTTGGGCATGAATTTAGATGTCTTCTTGTGGGCAGCATTGCTGAGGGGATGAAGGGTTACCCAGACTTTATCACCTGGATGATACAAGGGACCAGGACGGTGTCTTTTATCATAGGTCTTTCGCTGATCTTGTTTCTCTTAAATTCTTTCACGGACTCCAGTAGAAATTCTTGCTAATCTTTTAAAATATAGGGTAATCTCTGGGACGAAATTTTCATTATCTATGATGGCTCGAAAGTCGTTGGTTACATCATCTATAGTTCTCATCTCTCGTCCAAACTGCAGATAAGCAGCAGTTTTACCGGTGGTATAACACTTGACACTGTTCAGAGCAAAACGGATAGACGGCAACTTATCTTCCCATTCATCGTGTCGATTTTGAACTAAGATAGCAATTCTTGGTTTTAGGTCACGGTTTTTTCTTTCAACAGGATTTGCTTGAGGATGATAAACAGGAATAATGTCTTAAGATCTATGTTCAGTATGAAACAAAGTTGTTGCATGACGGCACCCACAAACTGAGAGCCATGGTCGCTAATTAATCTTCTGGGTAAGCCGTATCGTAATATAACTTCTTCCATTAGAGTTGTAGCACATTCTCTAGCAGTGGCTTGAGGGAGAGCAAAAAGCTCAACCCATTTTGTGCAACAATCCTCAACAATAAATATCCACTTCTTTCCGGATGGACTTTCAGGCATAGGTCCAAAGAGATCAATGGAAATTGTCTGAAACGTTGAGAATACACAGGTGTACGCAAGAGTCCGGAAGGCTTTTGGTTGGATGGTTTGTAGCGATTGCATTCTGTGCAATTCTTTACATAATCAGTGATGTAAGAACGCATACCTGTCCAATAATACCGTTTGGAGATTCTTTCAAACGTTCCATCGGCTCCATAATGACCTGCGTTCGGGGCATCATGGTGAATTTTCAAAATGTCTTGTCTTTCGTGAATTGGCACAGCTAATTGGGCATTTTCACTTTCAGAAGTAGGTGAGTAACGGAATAAGATTCCTTGATTCATGAGGTATCCTCTTTCTAACCAGTTGGCAAAATTTGCACCCTTTTCATTGTTTTCAAAACATTCAATTATTTTCTTCAACTCGTCATCCTTCAATTGTTCTTGGCGAACTTCTTTAGGTGAGCGTGTGGGAAAATCGACGAAAACAGCAAGAATATCACAGTCTGCTTTTTCTTGCTCTGATGTGGGTCTAGACAATAAGTCCGCAATAAAGTTCGATCTTCCGGGAATGTAATCGATTGTTAGATTATAAGATTGGATCTGTAGTGCCCATCTTGCAAGTCTTCCGGTGGGAGATTTCAAAGATAATAACCATTTTAAAGGCTGGTGGTTAGAGGAGAGTCTAATAGTTTGTCCTTCAACGTAACCTCTAAATTTTTCAAGCGCCCACACAACTGCAAGAGCTTCTCTTTCTGTGGTAGAATAATTTCGCTCCGAGGACGAAAGTAGTCGGCTTGCGTATTCTATTGGGTGTTCCTCATCTTTTTCTCCTCGGAGTAAAACTGCTCCGAGAGCCACGCTACTGGCATCTGTTCGGATGGCAAACGGCTTGGTACCGTCAGCTGGCTTAAGGACAGGAGGAGACGCTAGTTTTGATTTTAGATCTCTGAAAGCTTCTTCTTGTTCAGAGCCCCACTTCCACATTGCATTTTTCTTAGTTAAGTCTGTTAGTGGTTTTGCAATTTGAGAAAAGTTTGGAATGTATCGCCGATAGCAGGAACAGGTTTGTACAAAGCTTTGCACTTGTTTAATAGAGGTTGGGGACGTCACATATTTGCAATAGCAGCTGTCTTTTGTGGATCAACTGAGATGCCTTCCTTAGTAACGTAATGTCCTAAGTATTTCACCTTTTTACAACAGAAGTTGCACTTCTCTCTATTTGCATTTAATCTAAACAATGAAAGACGTTTTAAAACTTGCTCTAGGTCAGAAAAATGTTTCTGGAAAGTTGGAGACAATATTATGATATCATCTAGATATGACAGTGCTAGCACATTGTTTAATCCTGAACGGAACTTGTCTATCAACCTTTGGAAGGTTGCAGGCGCATTTCGTAATCCAAATGGCATACGAGTGAACTTATAAATACCAAAAGGGCATGTGAAAGCAGTTTTATCTTTTCCTCTGCCGCCACTTTTACTTGGTGGTAACCTGAACGCGTCAATAGTCGACATATAAGGTGTTGACTTAGCTTCGTTAAGCAAGTCATCCATCCGAGGCAAAGGATAACTATC
Organism: Trichonephila inaurata madagascariensis; assembly: GCA_019973955.1. Classification (NCBI taxonomy): domain Eukaryota; kingdom Metazoa; phylum Arthropoda; class Arachnida; order Araneae; family Nephilidae; genus Trichonephila; species Trichonephila inaurata. The sequence goes on from BMAV01006318.1 coordinate 100,743, forward strand.
TAGGACGGTTTGAGCTTTCAGCTTCCGGTAGTCTATGCAGAGACGCATGCTGCCATTTGGTTTTGGAATCAAAACAACGGGAGAGGCGTACGGAGATTCACATTCTACTATGATGCCTTGCTGTAGCAGAGAATCTAGCTCTTTCTTCAACAGCTCTTTCCTGGTGGGATTCATTCGGTAGGGAGGCACTGAAATTGGTGGATTGTTTTCAGTGTTGATGCTATGTTCGATAAATGGAGTAGCTTCTCCCCCTACTTCGAAGATAGAGTGATGATTTTTAAGTAAGCTGTCTAGTTCCGCACGCTGAGAACCAAGGAGTTCTTGTCCTTCATCTTCCCGTAGTTGACAGTTATTTATCGCCACAGGCCGTACATTAACAGAACTACTCTGATAAGGCGTTACGAAATTGTACGATTTTCGGGAATCGTCACAAAAAGTCCAACAGTTCTTTCGGAAATTCAGTACTATCCCAGCATTCTCAAGAAAGTCAACTCCAAGTAGAGTGGAGTTGTTTTTGGCATCAGGCAATATTATAAAGGGGGTTTTAAACTTTCTGCCTTCCAGTAGGACGGTTTGAAAGGTACGTAGAATTTCTTTCTGAATAACGAGTCCATCAGCAAAGGATAGAGACATGGATGTCTTCTCAAAAGCAGCTCCTTGTTGGAGAAGGATAGTGTAAAGAGTTGCTCCTGCAATCGAATGACTTGCACCACTATCCGCAAATGCAGTTCCTGAAACTCCGTTTATGCTGATTCTGAGTACAGCATTTCTGTTCGAAGGAGAGAGACTGTTAATTTTCAGAATTCCAAAATGAGCTGGATCACCCTTTGAATGATTGCAATCAGGGCATTTTGACTTGATGTAGCCGGGCTTTCCACATCCATAACAGGACAGAGGATTTCGGCTTTCAAATTGAGAATGTCCTCTAAACGATTTTCTTGGTTCTTCCTTTGCCTTATCCACCGTTCTTGTACCGATTTGCTAATTTATTTTTGAGGGGGAAAAAGTTCTTCTTACGTCTGGTAAAACTTTATGGTTCGACGTCTTACCTCGAGCAATTTCATAATCGTCTAATTTTTGTACTAACTCAGAGGAGCTTTTAATATCTCCCGAGATATCCACGAAGTGTTCTTTAACTTCCTTCGAAACTCTTTTCTTAAGCTGATCGGTAAGAACCAAATCCTTAAGGGAGTTAAAGTCTTTCACTTCTAGGCTATGTAGCCATCCTTCCAAATAATTATTTAGCTCGTAGGCGAAGTCCTTCCACAAAGCGTCGGGTTGTTTTTGATGAGTACTGAACTTCATTCGAAACGATTCAGCACTCAACTTGAATCGTTGGAGTAGCACTTGCTTAATGTGCTGGTAATTTTCTAATTTGTCTTTGGGTTCACGCAAGATAATGAGAAATGTCGATAGGTAACATAGGTAGAAGGTGTGTTACATAATCGACTTCACCTATGTTAACTTGCTCACACTGCCTTTCAAATATTTTAAGATAGGTGGAAATATCAGAATTTTCCACAAATCTGGGTATGAGGTGTTGGATATTTATTTTCTCTGTGGCAGCAGCACTAGTGTTAGTTGAAGTAGCAGTCATGCTTAACTTCATGCGTTCTAGTTCTAAAATCAGTCCCTCTTGTTTTCGTTTTAATCATTTTCCTCCTTTTCGTCACGTTCGACCTGAACCCTAGTTTCAATAATTGTTTCTAAAAGGGTTTTAGTAAACTGTTCATCATAGTCTTTCGAAGTTAGGATTAAAATTTTAAAGTCTATTACTCTCATCATTTCCCGTATTTCGAGGCCTAATTCTGTAGCTAGTGTTTTTAAGTCATCTTTGCGCGCTTTAGCAAGATACGCCATTGTTTTAACTTTAGAAAAAAAGGGGTCAATAATAAAGTCCGACAGCCACAAATTAAATGCAGTTAATTTAATTTTAAAATAGTTACCCTTTATAATTGAGCATCAACTAGTCATTAGAAGAACAAGAATTGGATATTCGAACACAATACTATTCAAAAATATATTATAAATGTCTTACAGGAAACAAAATCTAAAGTTTGAAAGCAAAATGAAAATTCAAGTAAAAAGAAATTCTGATGAACTTAGTCAAAACAACATAAAAATTAATCCTTTGAAGGAATAAAAATACTGCTTAAAAATATTGTAGATATTTTGCAGAAGGCAAAATCTTAGCTTTGAAAATAAAAATAATTCACATATAAAAGAAATTCTGATGAAATTCAAAATCGAAACAAAACCTATGAATGAATCTTTTGAAGGAATAAAAATACTTTTCTATAATACTTTTTTTTTATTTTAACAAAACATAATAACAATTTCTTTCTTTTAAATTCACAAAAATCTAATGTGATCAAAATTCTTCAATATAGTTAGAAATAAAACACAGTAAACAACACTTAAATTCAATAAGAAAAAGGTACTAAACAGGAAATATCAATCTCAGTGAAACTCTTGCGTCATAAGTGGGGGTAAAAATTCCCCAAACAAGTACACTAATAGTCATAAATCACAGACAGGGACAAAAATTGAACAAAAGTAGAAAGTGTTTTCTTACTAGAGGAATTACACAAATAAAATAGACTAATAAATCATGGTTATTATATATATATATACCATAAAATACAAATAAACAAGTAAATTTCAACAAAAGGTCAAAATGAATAAGAAATCAAAACGAAAGAAACTTATCTGACGATCCGTGAAAACGAATGCAATCCAAAATTTCTAATTTCTCGGTAGGAAATAAACAATCCAACTTCGTAGCTGGCAGCTACAACATCAGAAAATACTTTTAGAAATTATTTATGAACTAGCAGTTCAGAATATTGAGGATAATTTCGTTAGACTAGCTGGACTATTAACTGACTATTCGGCCACTCGCTGGGCGCCATTTTATAACGTGTAGTCAAAAATAACACCGGCGGCTAGCTCAAATAATTTTAATTAGTTATACTTTCTAATTGAGCACACAGTTACAAATACATAAAATAAAACCCAGTTAATCTTTATACAAATACTAAGGGGTTGGCGAGGGCGGACATTGGCATGTCCTTTCTTCACCGAGGTGACAGGCTGACTCTTGCACGTCCTTCCTTCACCGAGGTAGCAGGCAGACTCGTTACTTGTTCATACGGCCAGGAGAGGGCGTTCTATTACCATTCGTTACACAGTTAATTATTTGGTAGTCTTTTTGTAGGACTGATTTATATACTTTTCGTTTCACAAGGTTTATGCTTTAGTATTTTTTTTTTATTGGATTATATTTTCTGAGTAAATACAGTTATTTTGTATTTCTAATTATAAAATGTCTATTTTTATTTTAAAGTTAGTATTTTTTTGTTTTGTTTATTGTTTAATTAAGTATTTTGTCCTTATTGTGACATCAGCTGGTCGAAAAAAAGAGTTCTGGTCTTAGAATTGTATTTACATTTTATTAATGTTTTACTTTAATACAGGTAGATGAATTTATAGCGTCAACGTTAAGTATTAGTCAAAATGTGAAAAATCTTTTAGAGGGGCGGCACATTAGGTCTTTGCACGCGGGCGGCCGACAACCCAGGATCGGCCCTGCGTGCTGATACACATTTCTGCCAGGCAACAACATTCAAATGCAATTCGTGTATGAGAAACCATCTGAACAATCTCCTCAGTTAAACACATTGTAGGTGCCTGTTTTGTCTGAATGCGCTGAAAAGCTAATCATTTGCATATCACAGCACCGTCTTCCTGTCGTTTAAATTTCACATCTGTAGCTCGTCGCCTTCTTGGTGTAGCAATTTTAATGGCTTGTAGTGTATTTGAGAATAAATTACCAAAATAAATCGATGCTTATTAGAACTTACTGAAAGTATTTATTTTTTAATTACAGGAGATATCTCAAAATTTATTTTAGCCATTTAGAATAACAGCAACTATAAAATTTAACTATACATTAAGTACATGTGTACCGTAGCGCACACAGGAATTTTTCAAGGGGTCCGGGGTCGAAAGTTCACCATTCTTGTTCACGTCCTTTCCTCTTGTCCGTCATGCTCCTTTTGATTTTGTCGATTTTCGGGAACAAAACACAGTAAAAAAACTAATTATTGAATAAATAATTAGTATTCATTAATAAAATTAATCATTAATAACAAATACTTAATTAAATTTTACGTACTATATACTTCGAATTATAATCAATCGGAAAAAAATCAAGGGCTTTGAGGAGGGGTCCGGACCCCTTGTGTGCGCCACTGCATGTGTATATTTAGAATTTTTCTAGAATGTGTTTGGCCTTACTCAAAATATTCCATATACTATTTATAGTTGTCCTAATGTTATTATAAAATTTTATCCTCAAGAAAGTAAAGCAGGAACTCTTAATTGGGGTAATAACCTCCATATCCCACCTAAAGATATTAACTGTTAAAATGAACTCTTAATTAACTTTGCTTAGTAAAAATATACAAATAATTTGCATCTTTTATTTTGAAGATTAAATAATTGCAAAGAAAATATCCATAAAAGTAATCAAGATAAATATCAACTAAGAATAATGCACTTCATTTTATTACTTTATCTCATTCATGATTTTAGACGATAGCATTAATGTAAAATTTTGGTAGTTATTTTGATGGAAAAAGCTAAAAGCACACACACACATGCTCCCCTTTTCATATACAAAAAGGGGAATACCTAATACAGCATTAAGATTGATTGTTCTATACCTGTGTTGAATGTTAAACAATTGAAATCCAATAGCGAAATTCTATGATGTCATTTTGTTTGGTAATCATTCATAGCACACTTGCCCCTCTGAAGTACATTTATAAAATTCTATAATTTGTTGTGTTGCTTTTCATTTTTAACTGTTGTACTTTTAAACAATACTTGCCTGTTCATGCTGGTAATCTTGTGTTTTAGTAGCTGATGAAAAGATAACATTTGCCTTCTCAGAATTTTGGTAATTTTTCACAATTGTGAATGATTTAATTGAAATAAAAACTTTTGAGACATTTTCCTCTTTAGTGAATAATCGCTCCTAGACAATAGTTTGCATCGAAGTTATAGGACAAACTATTTTTGACTTAACACATTTGAATAAATCATAAATACACCATCCTTTACCCTCAAAATTGTAATGATTTCATTTTCTGATTTATTAATTTTTGTTGTATTTGACAACTCAAAATATTTTATTGGATACTTAAATAACTTTTATAGTTGTTCGAGGAAATTATTTCTCTGCATGATTATTTTCAATGTAATTGAAGATAAATATTTAAAAGCAGCTCGATACGAACAATGATTTTAAAAAAATGTGTGCAGAATTGTGAAGCATTAATAAATTTTAGGTTTGGCAACATGGTTCATCTTCTGTTTTACCTTTCTATAACTGTTAATTATAATTAAATCTCAATAGCCTATTTTAACTGTTTTAGTTCAAATTTTAGTTAATGATAATGTGATCTCTTTTTCAGTTTTAAGATTGCTTGATATGTTATTTATGACAATATTTTATGAAATACTTAATAATAATTAGGATTTCTAAGCTAAATAAAACCTGAAACAGTTTCAGGTTGTTCTGAAGTAAGTAGTACTATAAAACTTAACTACTGTTAATTTATGTTCATATTTTACTTCATTCAGTTCTATTTATCATTTTGACATTCACTTTCTGTTTAACCGTTCTTTCTTTGGAGACTGAAAATTATTTAAAGGAGGGTTCTTATTTAAAAAAATGTTTTTTAATTTTTTGAATGTGTTATGTACTTGGTTTGGAATTCATTGAAAGATTTTTTGTAATTGCTGGTTGTACTGTGAAGTTTTATTTTTTTGAAAAAGTAAATTTTTTTTCTTAGACTGGAAGTGTATAATTACTTTTACGTACTGCATTAGCATGTAAGAAAAAAAAATGCTGTGCATTCTTTTAAAAGATATTTTTAAAAAAATTTGTCTTGGCTGAAAAAAGAATATATAAGACAATTGTTATCTTCTAGGATGGATACCAGTCTTCTGGAAATAAGTAAATCAATTCAAAGTATGCATGCTGAATGGAGGCAGAAGGGTACATATTTTGATTTTGCCGTAGTGTTTCCCGATGCTAGAAATCCAAATTATCGTATGAAAGATATTGGATCTATTTGTGTTGGACAAAGAAGATCAGATGATGAAAAGACTTTATCACAATCTCGATTTCAAGTAGGGGATTTTTTGGATATAGCTATATCACCTCCATCTGATAAAGATGAGCCAGCTGCTTCATATGAAGACAAATAAAATGCATTTCATTTGAGGGCTACAAAATACAGTCAAGTGATGTTGAACTTACACAGTTACATCTCAAACATTTAGTAGCAAAATTTACAATTTTTAAAAATGGAAAACTATAATTAAGTTTATATAGCAGTTGCATTTATTATGTATAGTAAAATACTTAAGAATATTTTAAATTATAATGTAAAAGAAATTTTAAAAAAGTATCTCCTGTTCTTAACTGAAAATAAAAATTGGTAGTAAAAATTACGGTGAACTTAAAATAATATAATTTTAATGAGCTTCATTAACTGAAATCCAATTATTTATGTTTTCTTGATTCACCACTAAGTTTCCTGACTGTTTATAGTTTTATGTGCAGGCAATTGATTTTGTTTCTTTTGAACCAATGAATTTTACAGTTATTATAATGCATTTGTCATAAATATATAAGCACATCATTTTTTTGTATAGTCCAAGTTTTGGTTTTCTTTCATTTACTTTAATATGATTGATTGGTATACCTGTGTTATATACATATATAAATTTCAATTTTGTAATTTAATGGGCTTATCTGTAGATGTTTTAATTTGCAAAGAGTGAGCACAAGTTCAATTTTGGCCTTTTAGTGAGTTCAGAAAATAATAATAATTATTATTATTATTGTGGCCTCGTACTTGTATACATGATTGTTGTGTATAAAACTAAAATACTTTTGTATATTGGTATTTGTGCTAAATCAGCTTTTTCAACAATTGTTCATTTTAATTTTCATTAAATAACAAGAAATCTTGAAATGAAAAAAAAAAGGATTGGTATCAGTACTTAAGAGATATTAATGTTTCAAATACAATGAGATGAATTTATTTGTGTAATGATTCACACACACAAACACTCTTCTTAGTCAGAAATAAATATCCTTCATGTTACTTTTGATAAGTTACTGATTGATTGAGTTGTGATTTTAAAAGTGAATTCCGAAGTTAAACATTTTATTAAAAGATTTGAATATTGTTTTAATATTCAATGAAATGCTTAGAAAGTTCCTTGTTTTACAACAGATATCTCAAGCTCTTAGTGAGTTGTATATCAGACGTGGATGCTATTCAATATTATTATGGGAAAAATAAATCAATGGA